>OY730188.1:5824456-6330451 GCA_963422495.1 Polyommatus iphigenia
TTTTCTTTTTGGGGAGCGGATTTTGTACGAAAGGTAAATAAGATCATGGTACGAGAAAGGGGCAGTAAGTTGACCGTGAGTAGAAATATTATTGGGCGTGGAAACAACCATGAGGTCTAACTGGGAAGGGATGGAATTTGGAAAATGATGGGTAGTGCTAGTTTGAAGTAAGTGAAGATTATGAGAGGATAAAAGTGACTGAAGCTTAAATGCACGCGAATTATTTTTATTCATCATTATAAAGTGATTGTATGTTATGCGATGATCGTGCAAAAATTTATCAAGGCAATCAAAATAGTCAATATTCATATATGGGCTATACAAAACGACAAGAAGGATTTTATTATGGTGCGATATAATTTCTAAGGCAAGATATTCGGCTGAATCAGAGTAGTGACAAGGAGACATGTCAATAATTTTATATTGAAAATCAGCACGAAGATACACAGCAACTCCACCACCGCCTTTGCCAATTCTATCGTTACGCACAAGAACGAAGCCTGGAAGAGAAAACTGAGCAGATTTAAGAGAAGGTTTTAGGAAAGATTCCGAAATAAGAATACCATCAATAAACGATGCACTAAAAGATGCCATGATGTCAGTGTAGTGACTGGGAACACTTTGTGCATTTATATGTACCACATTGAGATTGGATCTGTGAATTGTTGTTGTGAATTTAGTAGGATATTATTCGCGATATCGTTTAAATGTCTTTAGTAAACGCCATCTTTTCCAAAATTCTTTTACTGAATTTTGATGCCACCTGCGCAAAGTTCATATTTGCGTGAAAAATCAAGGTGGGCAATGTTGGCTACAAGTCCAGGTAACTTTACCCGGCATGAAAATCAATCATAAATAGAATTAAATGAACAGAAGTAATGTTTTTGACATTCCTACACCTGCACATGTAGCCTTGTAGTTGCAGAGGGAAAAAAAACTTACACTTCAATACATTTTTTTACAATAATTAAAATTATTCGAAAAAAGCTGGCAAAGTTGGCATGTTTCGCGGTATTTCATTTTGTTTACTCACCTCAGCAACTTTGAACAACTGTAGCTAGGGAACTATCAGATTTTAATAGACCAAATTGGTCTCGTTTTATTGAAAAAATTGTCTTCTTTAATAACGTAAGTATATGAATTTATGGCGTCAAGTAGATCAATAATTGACCACATTGACGAGAACTTAAAACTCGAAAAAAAATATTTTTTGGAAAATTTGCAATCATTTGAACAGCTGTATCTTTGAAACTATTCAGTTTATCGAGACCCAACTATTCCCATTTTGTTGCAAATTTTGTCTACTTTAATATAATTTCTGGTGACTTCTACCATTAAACACGTCCTTGGTGGTAAAAAAAAATGGCAAAAACTGAAAACTGATCAAAAATTTAATGGTTTCTCATGAATTTTACAATGTTCCGGAAGGATTTCGAGGTGGAAAAATTATATTTGTCATTACCACCTCATTACATACAACATATAAATAATCAGAACTACCCCATTTGATGCAAGTGAAGACCCCTTTTTAACCGACTTCCAAAAAAGGAGGAGGTTTCTCAATTCGACCGTATATATGTTCTTTTTTTTATGTTTGTTCGCGGATAACTCGGCCGTTTGTGAACCAATTTTCAAAATTCTTTTTTTGTTGTATAGGATATAGTCTGAATTTGGTACCATGTTCCCAAACATGGTGACCTGATAATGTGATCCATGAGGAATCGAGGGAACTCCTCAAAATTTATATGGAAACATATGGTGATTTTAGTTTTATGAGAAGTATCCTAAGCATATGCTACCAAAACGCAAGATTTTGCACCAAGGTATACTATGGTTCCGAAGATACTAAGAGACTCCAGATTCCTTATAGATACAAGTTTGGGGGTTTAGGCGCTGTTTTAAGAACTGACAGCATATGCTACTATGCAAATTACATTCATCTTCTCCCTTAAATTACCTAGCACGTGTTCACTTCGATTTTTTTAAATGTTTAGTTTAAAATTATTTACTTGATGTTTTGTGAGTGTGACTCTTAACAAATTGTAATAAGTAGAATGCTACCCATATAGCCATTTTTGGGATCCCGATGTAACGGTTTCGACACCTTGTGCTAACACTTATTTGTTCTTGACACTTAATCGCGTCGCCGTTTCATATTAGAGAAGTCGCTGCAACTAAAATTGGGGACAAGTCGACACAGTAACATTCAGTTTCTAATTTACGTCGCCGTGTCGCAACATTGTTACCATATTTTAACTAGAATTCACAAATCATTCGTTCAATCGTTCATAATCGTTCATTCGTTGACTTTGACTAGTGAAAGAATTAAAAATAGGAAACTGCCATCTTATCACCAAGGTAAGTAAACAAAGATTTTGTTTTTATTCAATATTATGGTTTTTATGCCTAAATCTGAGTGGGAAATTAAATTCATCGTGTATTTAGTGGGATAGTTCGAAATTTACCAACGCGCCGCATAATTATCTTATTTTAAGCATTCCTACGAAAATACATAGTTGGTTTATAATAATAATTTTATTTCGTATTTTCAAAAACTTATATCTAATGCAATAATACACTTGAATATTGAATATTTATGCTAACACTTTTTGTGAAAAAATCGTGGTGGGCCCTTTTATAATAAAGTAAATAAAATTCTTGAAATTTATCCGGTCTCTTATCAAATCCTTAAAAAAATGGTACAAACTTGGTTAATTACTAAAAACGTTTAATGAGACTGAAGCATTTCTCAAATACCTGGTAATTTAATTTAATTTAATCTTTTCTTATTCATATATTCACACACGCACACACACGCGCACACACAAACACACACACACACACACACACACACATAAACTTAATTAATGTTATAACTTATTTTTGTAAATCTACCTCTTTCTTTCCTGTACTGTAACACTGTTAGTTATGGAAGGGCGAGTCCACGGAAGGTAGTAGGTGGATCTCATCTCTTTTGTGTATATGTAACAAAATTGTGAAAAAAGGAATATAAATTATTTATTATTTATTTATTTTAATATTTTATAAAATGAAATAATCTATACTAATCGATACTAATATTATAAAGCTGAAGAGTTTGTTTGTTTGTTTGAACGCGCGTTAGCGCGTTTTTAGAATTTTTCAAATCGGACCAGTAGTTCCTGAGATTACTCAGGAACTGCTGGTCCAATTTGAAAAATACTTTCAGTGTTAGATAGTCCATTATGTATCGAGGAAGGCTGTATGTAGGCTATAATAACATCACGCTGTGACTTTTAGGAGCGAAGGAACAGAGGAAATGTGGAAAAAAGCGGGGAAAATTATTCATCTTTGAGAGCTTCCGTTGCGTGCACTGCAAAAACGGTCCAAGATGCCCAAAAAATATGTATGGAAGAATTATGCCTCTTTAATGATCTAAAAAATGTCCGTGATAGTACGTGTCTATTTTTTAAGATTACCTCAAAATAATCGTTTTTATATGGTCTAAGAATCTTTGGTTGAAATGAATGCATTAATGAAATAGACGCAGACGAAGCCGTGGGTAACAGCTATAATTTATAAAGCTGAGGAAATTGCTCGCCAAAATAAATACTTATGATGTCCATAATATGTTGAAGTCGCGGGCACAGCTAATTAGAGTTTAAAAATTCAAAGACTGTGTTATACATATTAACTTTGCATGTGGCGGTTGAAGTTATGGTCGTTTTAAATAGTGGACATCTGCTCCACAAAGTTGTGTGGCCTCGGAATGTGTCTGTTGGAGAAATTGGTGCCAGGTATGTCCAATCCTTGAAAAGTCACTACGGATCCTATATAATCGTGGTTTTCGACGGGTATCAATATGACGCTTCAGAAAAAAACACCAAAAGCTCTGAAAGTCTCCGTAGAGTTGGAGCAAAGTCCTCACCTGATGTTATCTTTGACGAGACAACCATTGCTCCAGTTGCTCAGGATAAGTTCCTATTGAACGACCGCGACAGGAACAAGGTTAGATTCATCAACACGCTGAAGGTGCAAGTGGAGAGGAACACTATTCTTACACTACAAGCAGAGGTGGATGGAGGGGCGTCGCCAAGGGGGGCAAAGAGGGGCAGCTGCCCCCCCCCCCTAGAGATTCTAAAAAAGTTGCCAAATATAATGCAACCAAAGTCCTAACTTTTTGAGTTGATTTGCTTGAAGCTCATAGCCTTGAACAATCATTCCCCTACGTCGAAACTCGAATGAATTCACCAATTCCACTCTAATTCATATACTCTGGTTAACAAGTGCCATTTTCATCAAAACCTGATCTCATGCACCGAAAATTATGATTTTGGTCTCATTCGATTCGACGGGACTGAAAAAAAAATGCAAAAGTTATAAACAATTAAGTAGACATAAAAAGAAGGGTTTGGTTTTTTTTAATATTTCAAAAACCATTTGAGATAATCAAAATTTGAAAATAGATCCTTATAGAGCAGGAAATTTCCTAAGCAAAGTCTTTAATCCTGGAACCTTATCAATAATCCCTATAACTTTAATTGAGCGGCGAAAGTAACGGTAAAAACGCGTAGTTCGGGTTTCGTGTGAATTGCCGCAATCTGCCACGTGAACTAAAAATATATATTTTAACTGATTAAATATTAATTTAATGAAATAAAAAAAAATTGATACTAAGAAGACATATCAATAAACAATAATCCGTCAACAAAAATAAATTATCACAATTTGTTTAATTGTTATGCTTTTGTTAATTTGTTAATAGTCACCATTTTAATGTTAACATAAAAACGCTGATTATTTCAAAACAAGAAATCTAGAAATTTTTATTATTCTTTTGAGCTAATCTTAAAGGGGCTTAGAAGAGATATACTTTGGAAAAATTCAACAATTTTGATTTTTTCACTTTTTTATGAACAATCAAAGGCATTCATAAATTTTTCATGCAAATAAAGCAATTAGGGTTTTTTCATCAATAAAAATTATTATTTAAATTTTATTAATTATAAATAAAAATATATATATTGTTATCTGGCTTCTAACAATAACAAAACAAAATAGTAACAATAATTGGATATAAAAATACCGTAATTGCTTTATTTACATGACTAATTTTGGAATGCCTTCGAATGTTAATAAAAAAGTGAAAAATAAAAATTTTTGAATTTTTTTCAACGGGGATCTCTTATAAGGCGTTTTAAGATTAGCTCAAAAGAATAATAAAAAATCTGGATTTCTTGTTTTGAAAAAATCAGTGTTTTATGTTAAAATTAAAATGGTGACTATTTACAAATTAAGAAAAGCATAATAATTAAACTTATTGTGATAATTTATTTTTGTAAACGGATTATTGTTTATTGATATGTCTTCTCAGTACCCATTTTTTTTTATTTTTTAATATTAATATTTAACCACTTAAAATATTTTTTTAGTTCACGTAGCAGATTGCGGCAAATCACGCGAAACCCGAACCACGCGTTTTTACCGTTACTTTCGCCGCTTAATTAAAGCTATAAGGATTATTGATAAGGTTCCAGGATCTAGGACTTTTTTAGGAAATATCCTGTTCTTTAAGGATCTATTTTCAAGTTTTGATTATCTCAAATAGTTTTCGAAATATTAAAAAAAAACCAAACCCTTCTTTTTATGTTTACTTAATTGTTTATAACTTTTGCATTTTTTTCAGCCCCTCTTGAAATTTTGACAGAATGTTCTAGATGCTATTCCGAATCGAATGAGACCAAAATCATAATTTTCGGTGCATGAGAACAGGTTTTGATGAAAATGGCACTTGTTAACCAGAGTAATAGAGAATGAGAAAAGTATGAATTACAGTAGGTAAAGTCAACTTGCCCCCCCCTGCGCCATCGGCTGGCGACGCCCTTGGGTGGATGCTGACCGGGTAATAGTAACCACAGCCATTTCCATATCTTCTACATACTTACGACGTAGTGAATTTTGATATATTTTTTTTAAATTATGCAAACATTTGAACAGCTTTATCTTTGAAACTATTCAGTTAATCGAGACCCAACTATTCTCATTTTGTTGCAAATTCTACATTAATAAATATAATTATTAATAAAAATAATAATTCCTAGGGTCCTTGGTGGTAAAAAATGGCAACAACTGAAAACTGATCAAAAATTTAATGGTCTCTCATGAGTCATGAATTTTACAATGTTCCGGAAGGATTTCGAGGTGGAAAAATTATATTTGTCATTACCACCACATTACATACAACATATAAAAAAATCAGAACTACCCCATTTGACGCAAACCAAAATGTACCAATTCCATGAACTAGTATCAGTTTTTGTCAAATGTAAATATGTAAATTATTAATTTTTCAGAAAAATGTAATTTTAAATTAGAAATTAAAATTGAAGAAATGTATATAATTACTATTTATTTAGTAATTAAAAAATGTAGTAAAATTTTATAATTAATGTGTAAGTAATTTTAAAAAATAACAGTTTTATTATTATGTAATTTGTATTTTTTTATCTAGAAAATTTGTATGTCAAAAAAATTTTTGACATACATATTTGGGGGGTCTGTACTTTGTACTATCTACATATTATAGTGTGTGAATGCTGACTGCTGCAAGTGGTTATTGTGTGAGTAAGATGTGTGTGAACGGAATCTAGAATAATATATTTTAATATTAAATAAACAGTTAGTCTGCTGCTCTCAAGTCTTTCACTCGTGCTCCCAAACTACATGGTCTATAATCTATATACCCCATAGACCAGACATAACAGTTAGTATGTAATTTATAATATTCTATAATATCATCATTAGGTATATAAAAGGCTTTGTCCTGAATGACATGAAAATGGAGTCACGCTACAGCCTAAACCACTGATCGTAGAGACTTAAAATTTTGGGGGAGAAGTTAGTATGGGACAACTCGATTGAAGATGTAGGTAATTTATAGTTTGTTGAAAATCCTTAAAAGTGGTTAAAAAGCATGAACAGTTATAATTGTGGGACGCTTTTGCTTAACGCTTAACGATAAAACCAGCCTTAGTGTGACCTCTACGTCCGCGTCGCCGCAAAGCGGTGTTTTTAGGGTTCCGTAGTCAACAAAGAACCCTTATAGTTTCGGTCCGTCCGTCCGTCTGTCCGTCTGTCTGTCCGTCTGTCTGTCCGTCTGTCTGTCCGTCTGTCTGTCTGTCTGTCTGTCCGCGGTTTTGCTCAGAGACTATAGGACCTACAAATCTGTAACTCGACATGAATGCACATATTAATGACGCCGACAAAATGGGATATAAAATCTTAAAAAAATATTTTTTTATGGGACCTCCCCTACATATCAATCGGAGATGATTTTTTTCTGGTGTCGTTGGATATGTTTTTCAAAGATATTACGAGTATTCATAGATCATTTTCCGATTTAGGGATCCATTAATTGTGAAATATGAAGTTTTAAAGTGGAAAAAATCGTTAGAGTCCAGTGTCCGCCCCATCTCCCAGCAAACGGTTGCTTCTAAAATGTGAAAAAATTCACGAGAGTAGGAATATGCTGAATTTAAAAGGTAATTAATCACGGCTAAGAAGACTTCATAAGTTATTGAGTAATGGTCGATCAACTAAAAAATGTATTCGGCGAAGTATAACTAGGAACCTTTCGTTCTGAAAATTCCTTTGAACGTAATTGAGATGATGTTGTTATACTCCACTCGGGCTAGCTTGTCGCTAGTGGTCATTGACTTCCTGTCAAAAACTTGTCATTTTCCATATAAAACCACGATTGAAAATATCTGTCACTTCATTCCCAACTAGCAAAATGGTCTTAGGAATAGCAGCTTATAATGCAAGAAGTCCGCCAAAAGCCACATAAGAGTTTTGATTGATGTATGTTAGCTTATTATTGCACTCTGAAATGCTTATCTAAGCTAAGAGTGTACAAGCCTCGTAGTCTTGGGTACGCTATTTATTGTACAAGGGATGCTAGAATTACTGAAGTAGCAAGTATCGTGGCTGTTACAGCATTAAAAACATTGAATTGGTCCCTTATTGCTATCATAAATGATAATTAATCCTGATAAAGTCTTGTATGTTGCATTTTTTAAATTTTTAAGTTTTATGTAAAAAGATTATACTAAACGCATTATGGATTTAAAAAAATGGACACAACTAAAGCGATGTGGTGGATTCAGAAGAAAAGTTACGGCTAAATAATATAAACATTTGCAGAAAACGACAAGTACAAACTAAAAAAAATCTAGTTGTTCCGTACATTTTCTAGAACAGTATGTCTCTCATACTGTTAATGAATATTTTTAAATTTACTGTAGATAGAAGTAATGCTTTTAAGGTTTATTAATAAAATATTAATTGTATATTATTTTTACAGATTTATTTATAATATGGTAACAACAATAATTTTAAGCATAAGTAGTATTCGCAAGGTTTTCATTGTCTATCTGAAACAAATAATCCATTAAAATTATGAACTTATGACAAAGTCAGACTAGTAACCTAAGCTAATTATTTATTTGAATCTTAAACGGTTTTTTGATAACCTTTGCAAGGAACCAATTTAACATGGTTTCAAACTGTCACACTCTAAGTCGGAGCATAAGTTCTACAATAGCATAATGTCGGACTTTACATCTTATAATAGTTTTGTATATCAGTTTGTATATAAAAAATATATATTTAATTAAAATTAAAAGTAAAAATAACAAGGGGGCATTGAAAATACACCATATAAACACATATAATATATCAACGAAAAACTTAGCTTCGCACATAAAGCTGGTCGCATGAGGTCGCAGTCAGTCAAAATCATATTTTATTCTAATGGCGTGATGCCATGTTTGTATTAGTCTATTAGATATTTATAATTTATTAGAAATTGACAAACACACTGAGTTTTGATTAGCAAATGTCTTTTAGTCTCATAACGATTCTAGTTAAGCAGTACTGAAGACATGTAGCACGTTATAGTGCGTTTTGAAGATCAAATTAAGAGTAATTAATATTTTTCCTGACAAAACAAATTCAAAACCAAAGATCCTGAATTTTGTGCCCAAACGCGGTCTTAAAGTAGTTTATGTGACTGTTCTCAGTCTATCCCTAAAGCTTCAAGTCGTCACGAAAACGCAAATATGATTTAATCAGAGCCAAATTTTGCTAGTTGGGTTGTCAATCGCGGTTTATATGGAAAATGACAAGTTTCTGACAGGGAGTCAATGACCGCTAGCGACAAGCTAGCCCGAGTGGAGTATAGAAGAGTAAAATAAGTTATAAATGTCCTGTCATTGACCAATCAAAAATTAGCGGTACTACGGAACCCTATATTGCGCGTGGCCCGACACGCACTTGGCCGGTTTTTAAACTTAACTTAAAGAAAAACAGCGCTTTGCAGCGACGTAGAGACTCCAGACGTTGCTTGGAGGTTGCCATGGTAACGTCACTGGCGACGTTGCGAATCGCTTATCGCGATGGCATCCCGGTAACTTATGGCTCTTAATAATTTGATTAAATACTATTTACTGCTTATGAAATGAAGCCCCCATTCACGTTACATTCTCCATATTTGTAAATTATCTACTAGATTTGTACATGGTATACAAAAATTATCAATAACTAGCGGTATTATAACGGAACCCTATATTGCGCGTGGCCCGACACGCACTTGGCCGATTTTTATAATATTCTCCTTATTTTCTTCTTTCACTTTTTATTATTTTTGACACAGAAATAGATCAAGATTTTAAAGGCCTACCCTGGTTTATCTTGCTCATTCTCTGGACCGAATATAAAACATTTACAATGGAACGGAGATATTTTGAGTCCCGGAAAAAGACGGAATATTTTTCACCAGGGAAAAATGTATCTAGGTAGTCTAAAATCGCAACCAATTTGCAATCAACCTCTAGTGACGTAAATATAATATGATTGATGTTGATTATGGATAATTAACACACAATTAACTAATTATTAATTTAAATAATAATTATACAATTACATTCTATAATACAAAAATACTTCACATATTTTGTTGCTTAGGTAGATACAAGTAAGTATTGCATATTTTATTCAAAATATAAAGAACTATTCAATTGAACTAATTGTTACAATTCCGAAAGATATTCAAATGCCCCATTTAGTTTTAGCCTTTAGACATTGAGCGGCCTTGTAAAATTACCCACACCTAGGCAAGACAACGACAAACGATTGGGGAGGGGAGGAACACTTGATCGTCATGGTCCATCAAATCCATGAGTCATTGATGACAGACCTTTAAAGCCAAAAGAGCGTAATTTTGTGAGTTGCGAGTCGCAGAATTTCGGTCGCGTAAAATTATCTCATACAAATAATGACTCACAAAATTACGCTCGTGTGAATCAAACAGGACTTTTGTATGAAACTGAATGCAGCAGAATTTCTGCCAGCCGAAATTCTGCGACTCACAACTCACAAATTACGCTCGTTTGGCTTCACATCTATTGGTATTATCTAGTTTTATAAATATATTTTTTAAAGCTAAACTAAAGCTACGCGTACGGTTTTGCTCAATGCACAATCTTGTAACTATTATTTTTTACCGTCATAATACCGTCTAAGACTCTAAGCACTACCTGGAATCTAGATAGTTTCAAAGCATGCGGATAATTTTAATGTTATGTATGTATGAAATATTATGAAGGTACCATTAATCTTTATCAGTTATCTGTACGGTATACACTGTTCAGGGAGGTTTTATCACGGAGTTTCTATGTGACACAAAATTAAAGAAATCCATGATAAAATTAAAGTCTAATAATACATAGAAGTTACCCTATTCATCTTTATCAGTTATCTGTACGGTATACACTGTTCAGGGAGGTTTTATCACGGAGTTTCTATGTGACACAAAATTAAAGAAATCCATGATAAAATTAAAGTCTAATAATACATAGAAGTTACCCTATTGATCTTTATCAGTTATCTGTACGGTATACACTGTTCAGGGAGGTTTTATCACGGAGTTTCTATGTGACACAAAATTAAAGAAATCCATGATAAAATTAAAGTCTGATAATACATAGAAGTTACCCTATTCATCTTTATCAGTTATCTGTACGGTATACACTGTCTAGGGAGGTTTTATCACGGAGTTTCTATGTGACACAAAATTAAAGAAATCCATGACCATAAAATTAAAGTGTAATCATACATAGAAGTTACCCTATTCAATCATAAATACATTGTGTATAAAATATTATACATATATAAGTGGCATCCAGTGTCCCCAGTTTCCTTTACTTGACGATGTATTAAAAATTGAAATAAAATAAACTTCGAATAACGATTTATATTAACATTCGTAAATGTTTCAATCACTTGTTTTGAAGAAGCCGCACTAGATAGAGTTGCAAAGGTACGTATAAATTATAATTAAAAAACCGGCCAAGTGCGTGTCGGGCCAAGTGCGTATAGGGTGCTGTAGTACCGCTTGTTTTTGATAATTTTTGTATGGTCAATGAATGTACTATCAGAGAAGTTGATTCCTATGCAGATGGAGGACCTACTTAGTTTGGTTGCGTTACGTCAAACCCAGCCGACAGATCACAATTAACATTGAATTGACATGATCGACCAAATGACGTTGGTCTCTCAAATGCATAGGAATCAACTTCCTCGATGGTACATTTATAACGTGTAGGTATAACCTACTAAAAACATCATCTCAGTTACGTTCAAAGGAATTTAAATGAAAAGTTCCTTTCTACTTCGCCGAATAATTATTTTTTTCCGTCCGCCGGACAGACGGACAGACCGAAACTATAAGAGTTCTTTGTTGACTACGGAACCCTAAAAACGGGACCCTATTACTGAGACTTCGATGTCTGTCCTTCTGTCCGTCCGTCGGTCTGTCTGTCCGCGGTTTTGCTCAGAGACTATAGGACTTACAGAGCTGTAATTCGGCATGAATGCACGTACATTAATGATGCCGACAAAATGGTATATACTTAATATCTTATTTAAATAAAATGCTATAAAATATTTTTTTTGAGGTACCTAAGTAAGTACCTGTCCTACACATCAAGCGGGGATTATTCTTTTTCTCGTGTTCACCCCATTGTGTGGGGTGTCATTAGATAGGTTTTTAAAAACATTACGAGTATTCAAAGATCATTTTCCGATTTAGGGATCCATTTGTGCAATAAAAAGTTTTAAAGTGGAAAAATCATAAGAGTCCAGTGTCCCCCCTTCTACCTGCTAAAGTCTAAACGGTTGCTTCTGGAAATGTGAAAAAAATCAGGGTAGTAGGAAATACCTATATGCTGAATTTAAAAGGAAAACTATCACGGCTAATGAGACTTAATAAGTTATTGAGTAATAGTCGATCAAAAAAAATGGGAAAATTATTTTTGCGGCGACTAAAAACTTATTGGGCGACTAACTACCTGGTTACAAAAAATGACTTTGGTAGCGTTTAAATATTTTAGCAACAATTATATTATAATTTATAATGAGTGAGCTACAAAAAATCTATAAAAACTAAATAACGGCTGCTGCTTTTAAGATAGCAAATACGAGGGTGGGATGAGAAGTAACTAGCCTCTGCTATTTAAAATGTTAAAATAAAAAAAAATATGTATGTCATTTTTAAATTCGTGTCTCTGGCCACCTGTGTTCTAACTTCTAAATTTGAATTTGGTGGCGTGAAAATTTTATAAATTTTTTATAATTTATAAAAAATTTCGTCAACTGTTTTGAATATGGATAAAATTGAGCATAGAGCGGTGATAAAGTTTCCTCATATGAAGGGGATAAAGGAGAGAGATATCTATGATGAATTAAAAATAAGTTTTGGGTGAATCTGCTTCTTCTTATGCCACAGTAAAAAACTGGGTAGCTGAGTTTATGCGGTCGTACCTATATGTGTCAAAGATGAAGCCCACCCTGGCGTCACAACTCCGGAAATGGTCGTGAAAGTACATGTTATGGTTTTAGCAGACCGACGATTGAATTTATCTGGAATAGCAGACACTATAGGTATCTCAAAAGGACGGATACAACATGTCCTAAGTGAAGAATTAAACATGAAAAAGTTACCGGCCCGTTGAGTGCCGCGATTGATGGCGATTGCTTACGCACGATCAAAAAAGAATTAAAGAAAATCAATGAATTAAAGTATGATTTGCTGCCCCACCCACATTATTCGCCTGATCTAGCGCCATCAGACTTCTATCTATTCCCTAAGCTCAAAACTTTTTTGGTTGGACCGAAATTTGCCACAAATGATGAAGTCATAGCCGCTGTAGAGGAGTATTTTGAACGGCTTGAAAAAAATCATTTTTTAAAGAAGGCATTACTGCTTTAGAACTAAGATAGAGTAAGTGCATAGAGGTTCACAGAGACTATATCGAAAAATAAAATTAATTCTATCACGGAAAGTTAAGTGTAGAAGTATAAAGGCTAGTTACTTGGGGGAATTGTGCTTAAGATGACATACTTTTTGTTTGAAGGTAAATATTTAAAATAAAATAAGTCACATGAGATCAGTAACTCACTTTTATAAATAAATGATTCATAAACAACAAAATTAAACAGTTTTAGAAAAATCAACTTAATATAACAGTGAAAAAAAAAACACAAATTGCACGCCAGGTCGACGAGTGTAAGATGACATATCGATATGGTAAGACGACATACCATGATTCCTTAGACTTTTATGGTATGTCGTCTTATACAATACGTAAATCCAGGCTGCATCATCATCCCTCTAGTTGTCAGTGGTGTAAGGATTCATAAGTTCTTCATCATCGTCAAAAAATATACAATGCTTCTGTTACCGATTTAGCGGAAACATAAGTAACTATAGTATGTCATCTTAAGCCAACGTCTAGTATGTCATCTTACCAAATGAGTATTAGTGGATACATTTAAATTTTGTAAAAAAACACTTAACGTTAGAACACGTTTTTATTAATATTTGTGGCCTATAAGAATCCATGTCCATAATAACAATTTATTATAAGAAAATATTCTGACCTTATACGTTTTTTCACCACAAAACAAAAACGTAAGAAAATTTTTCTCTCATCAAAATTAGGAAAACCTTTATTACTTTGTAAAGTACGGTCCCTGTCTGGCATACTAAGTTGGGCCACTAGGGGCACACTGAGGTGCTCCACAAAACGTCACAAGTTCACAGAAAGCACAATTATTTCAACGAATTTTGCCAATGTGTCGTCTTATCTGACTATTTCATCTTAAGCACAATTCCCCTATCATCCCGCCCTCGTATTAAGCAGGGAAAGTGAAACAATAGGTGAGGTATTAAAAATAATGACTCGGCAGCTAATATTAATATTTATTAGTGGGATGTCAAATAATAATATATTATTAGCAAATATTGGCTTCCAGATAAAATACACTTTGGGCAGTGATTTGAAAGCAGTTTTAAAAATAAAACGGGTCCAGTAATTATATTAAGTATTAGAATATCAGAATTTTTGTTTGTAGAATCGTAAATAAGTGAAAATGCGACAATTATAATGGTTTATGGTAGTGATGACGATGAAAGAATGAAAACTCTTTATTGCACCAAAACAACCATGACATACAGAACTTCGTAAGTATTGAGTTTAAAACGTGTGATGATGATAATTAATGTAATTTGCATAGTAGCATATTCTGTGGTAGCATAATATGCTTTCCGTTCTTAAAACAACGTCGAAACTCCCAAACTTGTATCTATAAAGAGTCAGGAGTTCTCTCAGCCGAACCATGGTATATTTTGGTGCAAAGTGTGCTTGTTGGTAGCATAGGTATGCTTAGAATACTGTTCACGAAACCGAAGTCACTACATGTTTCCATATTATAAATTTTGAGGAATTCGCTTACAATTATTGGATCCCTTCGTCAGGTCACCACTTGAACATGTTACCAAATTGGGACGATAACCTATATACCAAAAAAAAAAAAAAAAACACTGCCGTTTTCAATTTAAACAAAGCTTAAAACTCAATTTAAAGCTGCTCACCCATTTTAATTATTTTTAAAACCCTATCGGATTAGTTTGTCGCCGCGTTAAATAAATGCCAAAAAATGTATTTGTCTCACAATATGGTCAAGACTTAAGCCTGGCTAAAGACTGGTGTTATAATATTATAACTTATAATAACTCATAGGTTCATTCGTTCATGGGCTCACACTCACAGAATAGGTTGCCGCTATACTAATCAGTAATCAGTAACATTGAGATGCACACACACAAACGATTATTCTGTAAGACCTTCTACAAACTGACAGTTATGAGTATTTTATAGAAATGCCGCCCTTCGTCGACAAGCAGCCTACACAGACGGAAGACCCTTACGAAAAGCTGGTAGCTCCGCAAGCAGCTCCACGGAAGTATGAAATATTGTACCCAGCTGTTATTGGCATAGGATACATCCATTTGGCTGCACTTTATGGGTTGTACCTCGCTGTTACTGCTGCACAATGGTACACATTAGTCTTCTGTAAGTATCTCAGTATTCCATCAAAATGTTACATCAGCTTCTAAAAGTTAATAAGTAAGGTCTGCATACGAGTATGCCCTGATATTTCTATTTATTGGAACGAAGTTCCTTATCGCGCTTTGCGTATGGGGGCTAGACGGAACGACACTTTTTGACCGACACTTATTTTAGTACCCGCGAAGTAGGGACAGAGGGCGTAGATGTGTCGATGACGTCGACTGGCGGGAAATTTAAAACTTTGTTCGATCGGGTGTCCCTTGACACCACCACTCAACTTTTTATTATTTTACTAAAATAGCCATATATGAAAATCATTTTAAAAATGTACAACAATTTGAGGAATTTTCCACCAATTTAGTATATTTTCGTATACTGTATATTTTCACCAACATTCGTCTGTTTTCCCAATTCAAAACGTATAATGAGATCATTTTGTTGATTTTATAATCACTATCAGGCGGATTTTTATGGGCAAAATATGTACTACAGAGACGTTGATTCATAAGCAGATGGCGGGAGTAGTTGAGTCTTTTATCCCATAAGTTTTCATACCAGTGGGACGAATGGCTAGAAGTGAATTTTATTTATTTTTCATCCAGCGTTTCTTCCCATGTAATCCATTTGTATGACTTTCAAGTAAAAGTCAGAGAGTTGCCAAAAAAAGTGGTAGATTTAAATATTTTAAAACAAATTTTCACTTTTGTATTAAAATATAATAATACTTAATAACAATTCTTTATTGCATTAAATATTACAAAGTACAACTCATTACTAGGGGACTCTACACTAGGTCTGGCCTGTCTCGTGGAATTATTAAATATCAATAACTCCACGAGGAGATTATTTAACATCAATCAGGATGGGAGTGCGGAGGTGTCGCTATGCGAACCTCCAATAACTTCCGTCCCACGGGGCTCCGGGTCAGGATGGGAACCTGCCCGGCTTAGCAAGTCATGGCGCCGAGGGGAACGCTTTAGTTTGCCTAAGCGTTCCCAAACTTGGTGTAAGTCCGGTCCCTTGTGAGGTAGATCGGCCGGTCGTGGAGGGAGTCCTGTGCTAGACAGATCCAGGATATCCCTCCGTATACGGCTGAAGGCAAACCGCAGGTGGTTTTAGTGGGTAAGCCCGAAGTCGGAAGTCCCACATACCCCCGGGGTGCTTCAGCTTAACTGATGCACATCCCCAACCCGGGGCACCCATAAAGGGTTTCCCCTGCGCATCAAAAAAAAAAATTTGCTGAAAGTGTGATAGTCGGGTATTTCTGAAAATCGGCCACCGTCTATTTTTCATACCCGAAATAACGTTTTTGGAAAAACAACGTTTGTCAGATCAGCTAGTAACTTTATAAAACACCTAGCTGTTCCCCGCGAATTTGTCAGCGTCAACAAAGATCTCTTTCAGAAAGATCAGAAGAAGAGTCTTTTTTTCAAATTTTCCACTGACTCTTCGCTTTTAAAATTTAATCTATTTCGCACTCATTAAACTTTTTGTGCAAAATGCAAGTTTTATGTACGATATATTAATTAACGAAACAAATAAACCAGGGGCTTGAACTCCGAGTGCTGGCAGAAGTGAAAACGAAACAGTTGGAGCGTTTACGCTGCTCGGTAGAAAAAGAGGGGACATTAGTATATTACTATTTACTTCCTCTGATTCACCGCGCCGGCGGCCTACTCTCCCTCCGTCTTACGAATAATAAATAATTCCCCAGCGCTTATGATCTTCTTAACAAGCCCCAGTCCTTGCGTCCTAAGTTAGGGTCACGTGACCCTGTCGCAGGCTTAACACTTTTTTTCCCATACCAAAGAAGTGCGCAATGTCGCTAAAGAAGTTTATAAAACTTACTATACATAATGGTTACATGAATGTCATAATATTTGTGCCAACCCTACTTCAATGTTTTTTTGTCAGAAAGCAATAGAACATAAAAGTGGGCGAAGCGCAAGGCGAAAAAAATTCGCTCGTATCCATTTGTCCCACAGGGACGAAAATTTATGGGACGAAAGACTCAACTACTCCTTGGCAGACCTATGTAATTTGGTCGCGTTCAGCGTTATGTCAAACGGCAAACCCAGCCGACAGAATATAATGCGACCAAATGACTCTGGTCCCTCATCTGCTTATATGAATCAATGGTACCTTCAATTTCTCCAGCTGCTTTCACGGCGGTCGCGGCTGGGATTGGCGTAACGGCGGGGGCTCACAGGCTTTGGTCTCATCGAGCGTACAAGGCCAAACCGCCGCTGCAGATCCTACTGATGATAATGCAGAGCATGGCCTTCCAATACTCAGCTATAACCTGGGCGAAGCTTCACAGAACGCATCATAGGTAAATTCTGGTAAAAGTATACTTTAGGGTTAGCGCTTACTCGAGACACAGCAGTCCTAAAACAGGGACTAGCTATACACAATACATGAAGATGTGACAAAACAAACATTTTGTGTTGCAGTTTGTTTCAAGACTATAGTCTCGAGTGAGCGCTCGTTCGTAATTTACTAACTTTGCTCACCACTAACGAAAAACAACAAATTCTGAAAATCGTAGTTTGAAAAAGACAATCCTTAACTCAAAAAACGCGACGAAGAACTTCCACAAGATCCTTCCAAGTCTATAATGATTAAATATTCATCCTCAAGTCTCGATCACAATATTTTTCAGATACAGTGATACAGACGCGGACCCGCACAATGCGACGAGAGGGTTCTTCTTCTCACACATCGGCTATTTGCTGGTGAAGAGCCATCCCGAATTCAGAAAACGCATAAATTTAGTGGACCTGTCGGATCTATACAGCAATCGGATCCTGGCGCTTCAGCATAAGTAAGAGGATAAATATACTTCTGATGGTAATGCTTCTAAGGCTAGAAATGCAATTAAATGCCTCCGTGGTCCAGTGGTTTAGACTTAGAACATGGCTCTTGAGTATTGTGGCTCGTGGGTTGGATACCCGCATTGGAAAAATATGTATAAATTTTTCTCATCCGTCGTGTCTCATCGGTCGGCAAACACTCCTACACACCACCACACCATAAAATTACTTCTGTGTAGCTGACTTGGTTTGGTTATCGCTATCGTCATGGAAACTGGTGTAAGAGGCATTATATTAGCCAGTAATAGCTAGATATTATAGGGGCTACACTCTACAGGCTTTTTGGTATTTTCAGGTACACAACTCTCTTCAGTGTTACCTTCTGCTTACTCCTGCCCACGGTTATTCCCGTGTACTTGTGGGGGGAATCGCTGAGTGTGGCCTGGCATGTGTCCATGCTCCGCTACGCCTACACCCTGCACGCTACCTTCCTCATCAATAGCTTCGCGCACATGTTCGGCAGCAGCTCCTATGACAAGTCCATCAAGCCGACCCAAAACGCCTTCGTGTCCTTGATGATTTTCGGCGAAGGTTTTCACAACTACCACCACGTGTTCCCTTGGGACTACAGAGCTTCTGAACTGGGAAACAAGTGGCTGAACCTCAGCACGCTGTTCATAGACTTCTTCGCGTGGGTGGGCTGGGCGTACGACCTCAAGACTGTGCCCGATGACGTCATCAGCGCGCGGGCCGAGCGCACCGGGGATGGGACCAACAGTTGGGGATTTAAAAATAAAACTAAGTAGTCGATTCCTGAAAGTGTAAAAATTGAAATCTGAATGTTATTAACTTATTACATGATGTCACAATGAGTAGTGCTCGTTAATTTAAACAATAATTAATTTTATTATAAAAATATTGGATTTATGAATTATTCATATTAATATAATAAGCAAAATAATAATGTAATTCTTATTTTTGACTAAATTTACTCCACGATTTTACTTACGCATTTTAGTTCGCCAGTATTTTGTTGGGTAACGATTATTGATAAGGTCTCGTTACATGTTATTCGCCATAACGCTCGAAGGACCAAAACTTTTAAGTCTACTAAGTCCTTTGTAGACTTAAAAGTTTTGTTTTGAGTTACTGTTATTAATACTCTAAGACTAAGTAATTTCAATGCGATATTAAAGGAAAAGATAAGTATTATATTTTAATTTTGTTCATAAGTCGTACGTATTTGGCATAAAGGCAAACATTCGTAATTATTATTAAAAATAATGAAAACCCATAATTTAAAACGTACACGCTATAAAACAATTTTCTGATGTACAAATTGTTTAAAATTTCATATAAATATAATTAAAATATTCTTATAAATTAATGTTATTGTGCATAAATATATTTTGGTATTTTTACTCTAAATTTCAGGCTTTATGGTTGTATTTAATGTGGTTTTTATTAAATAATCAGTTGTCACTTGCAAAGTATAAAATCTTATTGTTCTTATTTTAGCACCTAAGGTCAAAAAATAGGTCAGGATTATTAGATCAGGATTTAAAGACTCAGTGACGCGAGTGTTACAAAACTAGAGATTAACAAAGTATATTTGTACAAAATAAGCACTTATAAAATTTATAATCAATAAAAATTTATAATCAAATATATAATCAATAAACACCCAATGGCACCATGCGTCAAACCGAAAAAAGTACAAGAGCTGCAAGACCCTTTCGAGAAGCTGGTTGCCCCTCAAGCTGCTCCCAGGAAGCACGAAGTAGTGTACAGAGCTGTTATCGGTCTGGCTTATGTCCATTTGGCTGCCATATATGGATTGTATCTAGCAGTTACGGCTGCTAGATGGTACACAATATTATTCAGTAAGTACTACCATAATATTATGTTTATTTATTGTTAACTTGCGACCCGCCCCGGCGTCGCACGGGTATAAAATATATCGCCACTGAAAAAATGATTAAAATCGATGATCCTTCACGTGGTCTACTTCTTATCTGTGCCAATTAACATAGAAATTGCTCCGGTAGTTCGCGAGATAAGCCCTTTCAAATAATTTCCCCCATTTTTTCCACATTCTCTTATTAGTCTTAGCGTGATAAAATATAGCCTATAGCCTTCCTCAATAAATGGGCTATCTAACACTGAATTTTTCAAATCTGACCAGTAGTTCCTGAGATTAGCGTGTTCAAGTTAGCCTTTTCAAATAATTTTCCACGATTTTTCCACATTTTCCTCTATTTCTTCGCTCCTATTAGTCTTAGCGTGATAATGTGAACTAAAAAGTATTAAACAACTCTTACTCTTTAATAGTGCATTTTTAAGAATTCGTCTAAATCTCAAGTATTTCTGTACATACTACAGTCTTCATTATTTTGAAGTCGGTACCAGCTAATTTAATCGTGAGTTTAGTAATGTCAGAATATCTGAAACTTTTGGGACTGGTACCGACTTCAAAGTAATGAAGACTAGTATGTACAGAAATAGTTGAGATTTAGACGAATTCTGAAAAAGGCACTATTAAAGAGTAAGAGTTATTTAATACTTTTTAGTTCATATTACTATTGTTTTTACCTTGGAAGTCGGTCTTAATTTTTTGTTAAAAATAATAATTTCAATCTTTTTTGCTATCTACAAAATAAGACTTTATGCGTAAATAACCAATACGAATGTTAACTATTCACATTATGTTACTGTAAGCGAAATTGTGGTAAATGCTTGCAGTTATCTAAGCGATGCTGCAATTTCCAAACTTTTATCTTTAAAAAGGTTCAGGAGTTCCGTTCAGTGCCTTTGGACCACGAGACACCTTCGTATAAAATTTATCTTATTCGTAACATATGTTTAACTTACTAGAAACAACATTTTAACCACTATGAGTGTTTTGATAAATTTCAAGAATTTCCCGCGATTGCTCATAGATCCCATCATCAAACTTACAAAAAATTAATATATAGGATATAATCTTAATTATATATAGGATATAATTAAGATTATATCCTATATATATATCTATATATATATATATATATATATATATATATATATATATATATATATATATATATATATATATATATATATATATATATATATATCCTGGGTCATGGATGTGTATTAAATATGTGTATCATATAATAATCCCGTATAGGTACCCGTATCACAAGTCCTTCTTTCGTTCGTTCTTGTATTGTATAGACAACAATACAAGAATTTTCAAAATCGGTCCACAAACAGCAAAATCATCATCAAAAACATCTGCTTATGGTTGTGATGATGATGATCAATCAAATTGATGTGTTGGCTTATGCTTTCAGTTGTTTAAACAACGCAACCGAAATCCCCGAACCTGTACCTATAAGCATTCAAAAGTCCTGTTCGGTACCTTCGGACCTGGTGCGAAGTCTCACTTTTTGGTAGCATTTACCTCGAATGCTTCAGAAAAAATCAAAATCACTATATGTTTCCATACAAATTTCAAGGAGTCCCCTCGATTCCTCAAGGATCCCATCATCAGATCACCACTTTTGTGAACATGGTACCAAATTCGAGTTAAACCCTATATAACACAAAAATAATTTTGAAAATCGGACCACAAACGGCTGAGTAATCGTTGAACATACAAAAAAAAATACATACAGCCGAACGTATTACCTCCTCCTTTTTGGAAGTCGGTCAATAAAATATAGCCTATAGCCTTCCTCGATAAATGGGCTATCTAACACTGAAAGAATCATCAATAAAATAAATTAATTCAAAAACCAAAAACCCGACTGCAAAACAATTTTAACTAAAAAGACCATAACAAGACCTAATTCTGCCGGAGGCGTCTAATCCATGTTTTAATTGATACGACTCTTGCTTACGAGTTTCATGCCAAGATGAATAGAAGGCTACATAGAAAAATGTAGAAGAAGAAAGACGTGGACTACAAAATGCAGTCGGAGGCATGTCGCACCAAGTTTAACATTTCATAAATTCTAAAATATACCTCCGGCTGCATTTTATAATCCACTTTCTTCTTCTACATTTTTCTATGTAGCCTTCTATTCATCTTGGCATGAAACTCGTAAGCAAGAGTCGTATCAATTAAAACATGGATTAGACGCCTCCGGCAGAATTAGGTCTTGTTAAGGTCTTTTTTGTTAAAATTGTTTTGCAGTCGGGTTTTTGGTTTTTTAATTAATTTATTTTATTGGCGAATTTTTAGTTTGTAGTCATCTAATCATTTCGATAATCGATCTAAGGGTTTTTTGTTTCTTTTTAAATTATTATTTATCGTTCTATTTAATTAATAACTGCAAGTTATACGAGTATACATATTCAGAATCAGTGTTTAAAATCCGTCGATATGCTTGGTAGAATTTAATTTTTTTTACCTCACATCATGTCGTCAAAAATCAGCCATTTTGTTTTTTTTTACTGTCACCTATCTAAGAACACTTGGACTATTAAGACAAATCTAACGATACCTCAAATGTGAAAATCCGCTTAGCGGTTCTGAAGATACGAGGTAATAAAGAATATTACATACATACATACAAGATACGCGCTAAAAACATAACCCTCCTGGCAGTCGGGTAAAAACCGTTGCGTAGTTTTAAAGATTAAAGGGAACAAAGGGACATGAGGGAAAAAAGCGATTTTGTTTTATAATAAGTATAGTTAAAGAAGACATAGATATAGACGAAGTCCCTTTGAAGTTAAATATATATGCGTTTGTTCATATTTTTTGATTGGCTAGATACATGGACCCAATTCTCAAGCTTCAAATCTTAGATCGATTCTGATGGCTGTCCCGCTTCCATGAGCGAGCGGAACAGCCTTCGGGAAGGTCAGAGATAGGATTGTGCTTCAGATCTTCTTCTCTTTCTTCCAGATCGCCTTTTCAATTTAAGGATGCTTGCTTATAAAGTCCTTTAGGCCTTATTGCAGTTTCGTCAACTTTACACGCCTCTCTGTTTTTTTTTGATGATTTACAGGTTTTTCGGTAAGCGTCACAAATAAACTTTTTGTTCAGGTGCCGTCACAGCAGTCGCAGCTGGGATAGGTACAACGGCTGGAGCTCACAGGCTCTGGTCTCATCGAGCGTACAAGGCTAAACTGCCGCTGCAGATCATTTTAATGGTGATGAACAGTTTGGCCTTCCAGCATTCGGCTATATCCTGGATACGTGATCACCGAATGCATCACAGGTATACTTTAATTTGGGAACAAATATAATGACCACCAAAAAATGCACTGATACCCTAAACTTGTTTACCAAAAAAAGATATTGAACACCAAAAAAATAAAGTCTAAAATTGCAATACTACCAGCTATTTTAGTCATGACAACACTTCAAATTGTAATCGAACACCAAATATAATAAATGATCACCAAATATAGTAAATGACCACCAAATATAGTAAATGATCACCAAATAAAGTAAATGATCACCAAATATAGTAAATGACCGCCAAATATAGTAAATGATCACCAAATATAGTAAATTATCGCCAAATCCTTGTGAGCAAATCAATGCAATATTTCTGTCCAAATAAATCACTACGATTGACAAAAAATGTAAGCATATTATTAACAAAATAATCGGCCAAGTGTGAGTCGTATGGAGGGTTCCGTACCGTTTATAGAGCAAAATTAGATCTAAAATTGTGTTTTTGTATGGGTTGGGACTTGGGAGCCCTCTTTAATTTTTTATTAATATTATTTTTAATTATTGAAGTAAACATATGATCAAGGCCTTTGCGAAAATATCAACGTGCCTACTGGTTGCCACTATTGATTTCGAGCAAAAAAGGCCAAAAAAATCACGTTTGTCGTATGGGAGACCTCCTTAAATAATAACTTTATTTTGTTTTTAGTACTTGTTGTTATAGCGGCAACAGCTGATATACACAATCTATTAAATTTTCAGAAGTCTAGCTGGAGCGGTTCTTGATATACAGCCTAGAGAAAGACAGACGGACAGACATCGAAGTCTCAGTAATAGAGTCCCGTTTTTAGGGTTCCGTACCCAAAGGGTACAAACGGGACTCTTTTACTAAGACTTGCTATTGCTAAATAAAAATATATTTGGTTATAATTTTACATTAAAATGCTAACGTATAATGTTGGTGATCATTTATTAGTCTTGGTGATCGTTTACTACCTTTGGTTTAACAATGATTTATTTGGAATCATTTTGCATAAATAGGATAGCGAGATAATAAAGCTTTGGTGATCATTTTACATTAAAATGCTAGTATAATGTTGGTGATCATTTACTAATTTTGGTGATCATTTACTTATTTTGGTGATCATTTACTATTTTTGGTTTTAAGATGTTAAATCTTTGGTTATCATTTTACATTAAAATGGTGGTCTGTATTTTGGTGATCGTTTACTATTTTTGTCTGTGAAATGTTACTATTTCTGGTGATCAGTTAATTATAAGCCCTTTAATTTTCCGGTTTCATTTAAAAAGGTAATTGCACAAATTTTTGGATGTAAATATGAAAGGACGCCATTGGTTTTTAATTGTGACAGGCGAGTTTTGTCGCAGAAATGTATTTTCTTCATAATGTTTATTTTTTTGCCACCGTCGTCTGTTTCACATGACCTTCAATACATTTAGGATTTTTTCTAAAATTTGTTATATATAATACACCTATTTTCTTTGAATGCTTTACAACGCTTCTACTTTTACTTCAGATACAGCGACACAGACGCGGACCCGCACAACGCGACAAGAGGTTTCTTCTTTTCACAAATCGGCTGGTTGCTCGTGAAGAAACATCCCGAAGTGCTGAGGCGGGGGAAATACATTGACATGTCTGACATCTACGCCAACCCCGTGCTACGGTTTCAGAAGAAGTGAGTTCTGTTCCTTATTTTTTATTGGTTAGTTCTAAATTTATAATATACCGTACGGACGACGAACTCATACGCCAAAAAAACGTGACCAATTCTTGAATTGCAAATCGGTAACAGTAGCATTAATTGTCTTTCTCCTTTTATCTCACTATGATACCTTTTTTTTTACGATTAACGTTTAACGTACGTAACGTTTTGCTTCTCACTCCAACTATTTGTTCATCTTTCCAAATTCTTAGTTTATTGGCTATCTATAACTGTGGCCTGTTATAACTTATAACGTGACGGATAAATGCGTTCTATTTCAGATATTTAATTCCCTTCAACTGGACGATCTGCATAATACTTCCTACACTTATTCCCATGTACTTATGGGGGGAGTCGTTCAACGTCGCCTGGCACATGGTCATGCTGCGCTACGTGTATAGCATACACGTCGTGTTCTTGGTGAACAGTTACGCGCATATGTGGGGCAACAAGCCCTACGACAAATCCATAAAACCGACGCAGAATTCGTTGTTGTCCTTCTTGGTATATGGTGAGGGCTTCCACAACTACCACCACGTGTTCCCGTGGGACTACCGCACGGCGGAGCTGGGCAACACCTGGCTGAACCTCAGCACGCTGTTTATAGACTTCTTCGCGTGGGTGGGCTGGGCGTACGACCTCAAGACGGTGCCCGATGACGTCATCAGCGCGCGGGCCAAGCGCACCGGGGATGGGACCAACAGTTGGGGATTCAACACAAAAAGTAGTTATTAATACTTTTAAAACTAGAACCAATTTAACCTTTGAATAAACTTTACACTATTTGTGTATTATTTTCCATGCCTATTGGATAGTAAGCAGCAATAAATCTTAATAAATTATTATTCTAATGTATACCTGCAACTTATTTTTATTTTAAAATGGCCTTGACACTCGTGATTGGTTATTTTTGGAATTACATAATATGAATATATTTTTAAAGTCCTACTTCAAATATAATTAAAGAACAAAGGTAGATCTGACACGGGACCTTACAGCACACCGTACGGTCAATTTCATATTATTTTCAGGAGACAAAAAGAAGACAGACTATAAATAAATTAATTATTTATTTCATTAGTATACTAGAATTGGTTGACTAACTTAAAATTATAAAAAAATGCCAAATTGCAATTGGAATACAAAATGGTTTGACATCGTAAGGACCAACTTGATGGAAACAGTGCAGAGGGCACGGTTTGGTCGGTTTCTAGAGGCTGCAGGTTGCTCTCCTGATGAATATTAACTGATTGCATTATAATTAATTTGCCTTAAGGTGACGCCTCGTTAAAGTAAAAAACCGTGTTGGATTTGGTTTAGATTGCCGGGCCGGCCTATCATAGAAAACAAGCAATGGAACAGCAATAAATGGAAGGGGCGTAGCGACAAAATGGTTTTTGTCTCGTAATTTAAAAACCATAAATACATTTCATATATGCTATGGGCAAATTAAAGTGTGTGCTTGAACCAATTTATGTACAAATTTTGGAAGCTTAAATCACTCTCCTCTTTTGGCAAAATAGGAATCCTTTTTTTACAGAGGTCTTTTTGATTGATTATTCTGTGTTATAAAAGTTGGCCAATCGTGTTATGCTATGGGTAATTCAAAGACAAAAGACATGATGAATACTGACTTTAATTTCTTAGCTTTTTGCTGCTGAGAAAAATCGATATCGCTACAGCCAAATTATCAAGGCGTCGCCTTAACATTGGATTGATTTGATCAGATTATCGCGTACATGGTTATCTGACATGAATTCTGTCTATTGTGACTGAAACAGGTAACGATAAAAAGAGTTGCGAGATTTTCTAGCAAGTTAGTCGACAGAAGATTAATATGTAACTTCAAAATGCAAGGAACATAGGGCCTCATACCGCAGGAAGACACAAAAAAAATCGGTTGTCTTTAAAGTCGGTTTACTGACGATAGTTGAACGTGACAACGTATGACGTTGTCACGTTCAACTATCCTTAACCCCTTAACCCTCGCTTCCGAATCTCTATAAATAGAAACAAACTTTTTCGACTGTAACCTAAAGTTATTCCGATGTACTTCTTTCAAATGATTGTCTAAAAATATTTATAATGAGTAAAATAAACTATTCGCAATACAAAACGCTACATACATTCGAACAAAGACGAGATCCAGTAAAATCTTCGAACAAAGCACAAGTCATACCTTGACACGTAGGAAATAGAGCACAATTTTAAATAGCCGAAATAATACTAATAGCTCACAGATTGTTTATTTATTTTTCATTCAGAGTGTGGTGAATGTATCAAAGGTCATAACTAACCAAACTTCTTCATACAAAAGTATTCTCTAAGTCATCGAAATACGTAATATAATCGAAACAAAGAGCGCGGCCCAGGTGGGTTGAGTACGGTTGCTGAGAGGATAAATGGAACGCCTCAGAGCAGCTGTCAGCGAGGCAACGCCGCATAAATTGTCATGTTTTTCGGGCGCGCACCCCATATCGAATTATAAGACGTTATCACGTCAAAAAATATGTATTTTTAGGTAAAAATACTCTGTGCTAAGTATCCACTAGGACTAATTGGTCGCTGTTAAGCATATTTTGTGTCCTAATAGTCCGGTCAAGGAATGAGTGAAATGACTCAAAGGAGGGTATAGACTAGACTCTAGAGTGTGTGAGCGGGAACCTAAGCGATTTCTGCTGGAAGATTATCATCATCATATCAGATATCAGGGTGATTAGGGACAAAACATACTAAAACTTCAAATCTACACCTGATGATGATTTTATCGAAACCGTGAACCGTGTGAAACTTAATTGTAATAAAATAAATTAATAAAAGTGGAAAAAGTGCATGAAAAGTGTATATATTATTACTGTGAAACATGAATTTCCACCAAGAAGTTACGGTACATTCAATATCATATATAAAACTTCAAAGTCCTAAAGTCTAGGAGGAGAGCCGGAGGGGACAAAGGTCCTAATTTTTGGTTTTTCGCAAATAACTAAAAAGAGATGCGTTGTAGCAAAAAATACTTTTTGATGAAATTAAAGCTTATTCTAGGTATCTAAATTCTCTACAACTTTCGTTTTATACAGTTTTTCCAAATTCTCATCCGTTTTCGAACACGCTCAGGAAAAGTGAATGAAGGAAATTAAGAAAAGCTTTATTATTAAATACTCCTTCCTATTTCTGTTTGAATAATAGCTTTATCGCTTCTATGCTTTGTTTGGTGAGTGAGAGGGCCGGAGGTACATCCAGCCCTCTCCCCTCACCCATCCCCTCATCCACCCCTTAAAGCGGCAACGCGCCAATAGCACTCCAGCTGATGTTGCAGACGTCGCATAGGCATTATGCTTTCCATCAGGTTTGCCATACTCTTGTTTGTCAGCTTAGTTATATGATATTATACGTATAAAAACATCATGGATCATCGGGAATGAGTTGACCACTCAAGAGCGAGGGCGAAAAAATTAAGGTAATGTCTGGACGCCAAGAACAATTATATTAATCGACTTACCAGCGCCTGAGGCTTTACTAAAAACAATATTTTGTCGCTGTAAACAGAATCAGAAAGGAACACCTGCTTATATTATTAATACTTATTAAAAATAAAGCTTTTTTAATTTTCACTTTTCCTGAGCGTGGAGTTCGAAAACGGATGAGAATTATTTGAAAAAGCTGTGGGTATAGAATCAAAATTGTAGAAAATTTTATAAGCTTTAATTTCATCATAGAATATTTTTTGCTACAACTTGGTACTACTAATATATTATATTCTGTGCTACAACCCATTTTTAGTATCTAATATTGGCGAAAAACCAAAAATTGAGACCACCGACTCCGAATTTCTGTAGTAAATCAGACGTTGTTCGTTCCTGTACTTCACCTGCACCATGATAAAAATGTTATGTCTAATGCAGCTATCCCCTACCCGCGGCTTTATCACTGGCCCGCGTAATGTTAAACACTATTTTGAAATTCACACCCATCGGCAAAATAATGCAAATTCTTCGTAAAAGTCGTGAATTTTTATCCACTTTTAAATCGTTAAATGGGATGATGACAAGGTCAAAGATTAGCGAATTTTGTTAATAAAATAAAGAAATAACGGTAAAAAATAAGTGTTTCCAAAACTTCAGCTTGATAGCATTTGTATTTTTTTTGTTATGCGCCTTCAAAGTTGGATTTTAAAGTCGATTTTTTTTTTCAATTAAAATATTTCTTAATATTTGTATACAATTCGATAACTTATGTAATTTAAAGCAACTTTTGTTATGAAACCACTTTCATAAACGCAATAATTAATATAGCTATCGAACAAAGTTCTCCCGCGATGCCTACAAGTAACTCTAAGGTGACGTCATAATCGAGTCGCATTTTGTATGGAGCGTTTCGGGCAGGTCTATTTTATGAGATTCTTAAATTGTCATAACTTGGTCACAGAATATATATTAGTTGTACCAACAGAATTCCCACTAACGAAACCCGTTTAAAGAATTAACGACTCATGCTACGATACTATAAAGTTCAAATTCCGACCGCGCAGTGCTAGGTGCCTACAATTATATTTGCCTACATCTCCGCTCTCTTTCTATCGCATAACTCGTACCTTTTCTGAAGAAATCAGGGTTGTCTCTTTTTAAAAATAATATTATAATCTTTATATTTAATTAACTACATTTTATTTAACTCGAAATAATCGAAGATATTATGTCTTAGTACTATGTAGATTTAATTACCAATTCGCGTGTAACTAGTTACGCGTACTTAGATTGGATAGGTACCGTATCTTAATTATTGAAACCGGTCTTATATTACCTACTTAAAGTGTTTGTATAACTTAGTTATTTTTGTAAACAAATGAGGTTTCGAATAGTACGCATCACGTAATATAATAGCAAAGACGCGAATAAATAGTCCAGGAGCCAACAACTAAAAACACATACTTATTTAGTTCTCTAGAGCAAATTTTAGTAAATTTTAGTAAACCCAACTTTTATTAATCAACATCGAAAAAAAGAGGAGGTTATATTATTACGTTCGGTTGTTTTTTTGTATGCTCAATGATAATTTGATAACTCAGCCGTTTGTGGTTCGAATTTCAAAATTCTTTTTTTGTTTTATAGGGTATAACTTGAATTTTTTACCGTGTTCACAAAAGTGGTGACCTGATGACAGGATCCATAGAATGGGATGGGTGTAATAATAATAATAATAATGAATCAGGCCCTACCTCTGCCTTGCCTTAACCGGCCGGTCAGAGTGGAGTCACGAGAGCTTCGGCTCGGAGGGAGGATGTGAAGCGTAAGTGGCGAGTGGGCCCTTTGCCCTTTTATTTTTATAGTCCATTGTGAGATTAATATCAATTCTGTGATAGCGATCGGATAAGTTACGCAATAGGTACGCAGGTATGCAACGAACAACTAGTGCGCGTGCGTCACCGCTCGCTTGTGAGTTCCTACTGATTTGCCACCCGCGGGTGGTACTTACAGTTCGATGCCTATTCGTGCGAGTGGGACAGGCCTGACTTGGTGAATTTTTAAGCTATCGGAGTCATTCTTTCACCGATGTTTCTAGTTTTGACAGGTCTTTCAATTACCAATAAAAAAAAATTGTCATCATGCCCATTTTGAAGCATGTTATCATTTTTTGTTGCGGCCCGCGAGACCAAGACCAAAATATGTTTGTGGCCCGTATGAAAAAGGTTGAGGACCACTGGTCCAATGAGTAAACTGACAATGACAGTTCGATGTTAAGTGAAAGCAGAGACTAGACATACATAATATTAAATTATGTGTGTATATTTTCTCTATGATGAAAGGATGAGTCCACATACTAAATTCAAAATTGTCATGTCCCTATTGGAAAACCCTTTATTTATCGTGCGGGAACCGTTCATTTTTCCGGTAAAAAAACTATCCTATGTCCTTTTTCGGGACTCAAAGTATTTCGATACTTTTCAGCAAAATCGGTTGAACGGTTTGGGCGTGAAGAGGTAACAGACAGACAGACACACTTTCGCATTTATAATATTAGTATGCATATTGAATAATTAAAGATCATGAAATAAGCGATCATTCTTTAATTTAAAAAAAAACTGGTTGCACTCCGGGAGTGCCGGCAGAAGTGAAAACTTGATTATTAACGTTGTGCATTTTTTAACCCATTTTTTATGAAAATCGATTTTTAAAAAATCGTCAATCAAGTTGTTTCGATCAAGTTTCGATCAAGGTTTCGATCAAGGTTTCGATCAAGTTTCGATCAAGTTTCGATCAAGTTTCGATCAAGTTTTGAACAAGTTTCGATCAAGTTTCGATCAAGTTTCGATCAAGGTTTCGATCAAGGTTTCGATAAAGTTTCGATCAAGTTTCGATCAAGTTTCGATCAAGGTTTCGATCAAGGTTTCGATCAAGTTTCGATCAAATTTCGATCAAGTTTCGATCAAGTTTCGATCAAGTTTCGATCAAGTTTCGATCAAGGTTTCGATCAAATTTCGATCAAGTTTCGATCAAGTTTCGATCAAGTTTCAAATTGAGTTCGAGTTCGAGTTCGAGTTCGACACAAAACACTACTCTCCAACCGTCTTACGCGTTTTGTATGGTTTTTCGATCAACACGAAAATCTATCGCGAGTTTCACAGTTTTTACCCATCCCACAAGTGCTCAACGCAGCGGCGTGAAAACTTCTTTAGCGAAAGAAGTTTTCACTTCAAAAATCCTGATCAAGATATTTTATAGATATTTCACAAAATACAGATATATTCGTAGACTTTGTTGATGTGCGTATAGTTAACCTCAGTTCCACTAAGTAAACACCTAGTAAACAATTACTTTTCAGTAGCTCGAGAAATGTATATTTTTAATACTGGTTCCTATGAGTTCATACTGCGCCTGTGTTCGAGACTAGAATCGTCACATAGGTACTACATTATATTTTGATAAGGCGCTCGCTTTGTAAAAAACGGATTTAAAATGCGGATTTTCGATTTTTTTCATGCTTAATCATCATTATCAGCACTATAATAATTATGCTATGCATCATCACATTGTAATTAGTGACTAGTCCCCTAGTGGTTTTTATCATTTTGTATACTTAACTTCTTTTACATCGAAAGGTACTTAGTTCATTACTTTGCCGTTTGTGGGCCGATTTTAAAAATTCTATTGTTATTGTGGGGGTTATAATTCGAACTTGGTGTTATGGCAAGTTAAGTGGAAATTTTATCATGGGATCCATTAACATTTTTCAGAATATGCTTAAGCCTCGACTAATCGTTTACTCAATCTTCAAAATGTTGAAGTCCGTACCAGCCCCAAAAAATGGTAAGAGTGGGAGAGTAGCAGACTAGTATAGTAGAGTAATACTGTGTTACTTATAAACGGGGTATAAAAAGTTATACTCAGAATTAACTTGGAATAAGCAAAATCGCGACTCATAAACAAGTTATAACTTTAACCCAGTGTAACGTCGGTGTAACTCCCATACAAACGTTATTCCAACGTTATACCAACCCCCGCCCTAGTTTTACGTCGGTATAACTTGGGATGACAGGTGTTCACACTTCACATTTTGTAACCTAACCTAACATTACTTCAAAAATAAAACTTTTTATTATTTTGTGGTTCAATAATTTAATAAAATAAGCATTAAATATGCCCTTCAGATCAATACAAGAAGTGCAAAATGTAAATAATATAATACAAATACAACATGATGTACGACATTCTTTACGAAAAACAAAAACATTTAAAACAAGACAAAATCCTTTTCATTTGTATAGTGATGAAGATTTTTGTTTGAAATATCGCTTAATAGAGTTTAATATAGTTTAGGATGCGATACTTTGTCGTCTGCGAATTCTGAATTTGGAAGTTTTTTTTTTCTTTTTGGTTTGATTTCCTTTTTTTAATACGGTACTTTTAAAGATAGATTTATCATATATGTAAAAGATATATAGCAAAAAAGAACTACCGAGCTTCGCCTAGGTACTAATAATAGTGAGAACAATAATTAACTGGCTGGCTTAAAGCCAAACTTTGAAAGCTCAAAAGCAATTAGATATTATCTTTAACAAAAAAATTTAACCTACATCCAAGATAAAACAATAATAACATGATTGTTATCTTAAGGGTAGTTCGTTGATACCTTTACTAAAAAAACGGAGGGACGAGAGTCAATAAATTCTTTGAATGCGGTATGGACTGCCACATCAGAGTTGATTTTTTTTCCTTGTATTTTAATAGTAATTTTTGTCCTTTAGGCTTTAGCCTTGGTTGTTTAGCAGCTAGTTCTTCCATCATGGTTCACAGTTGCTGACAATAGATATCTGCCGTCACCGTTTGGCCAGATTTTAGAAAGCTGTAGTGAACGACACTGGCACTAGTCCACCAAACACTCACAAGTAACTTTTTCTGAGTCAATTTTCGCTTAGGGCAGGATTTGACTGATTCTCCAGGGGACAGCCATTGCGACGAACGCTTCCAATTATCGTAAAAGATCCATTTTTCATCACAAGTAATGATCCGATTTAAAATCCCTTTAATATTGTGTCGGTTGAGCAATGTAACGCAGCAGTCGACGCGTGTTTTCTGGTTGTCTGACGGATCCGCTTCCACAATAGCCTTTAATAATTCTTCATTATTCATTTTGGTCTCGGGTCGTCCAAGGGGCTTATTCTGAAGGTGGAAATTTCCAGAACGAAAACGTTGGAACCAAAACCGTACCGTGTTTTCTTTTGCGACACCAGCGCCATACACATTGCTAATTCTACGAGTTGTTGCTGCAGCACTCGTGCCACGGTAGAACTCATATTCGTAAATAAAGCGATATTCCAATTTTTCCATTGTGCGATAATATGAACGACTCCAAAGAAAAAATAATCAAGAAAAAACAAATGAATGATTGTCTTGGAAACTCAAATGTACCAAATAAATAAAAATAATTTGGAATTGACAACATTTCAAATATTTTTTGTACTTACTTGTTTTATGACGAAATATAAAAGTAAGGGCTGGTTTACACGTATTAAGTAGATAAGTAGTTAACTAAATTTTAACTTAATTTTAAGTTACTTATTGCATGTAAACACAAAATTTAGTAGCAAGTAGCAAGTAAAATTTAGTTAAGGGAAAAGACCTAATGGCAGACACTTTAAGGAAACATGAAACATTTGAATGTTATAAAATATATATTTATGAAAATAAAGGATTGATAACTTCTTCCATGTTTTTTTTTCATATTTTTTTCCTAGCAAATTTATTTACAGTCTTTAGTCTCCATGCTTCTTTTGCCTCTTCTTTTTTCTTCTTTCTTTTCTCAGCTCTCCTTTTCTTCTTTTTACTGCTAAAAAACTAAAGCAATCGAGTTTTAGATCAGTACAAGGTCTAATATTAGACACCATATCCATTTTTAGGTGCAGTAGTTCTAAGTTCTTAGATTGTTAATAGAATTATATTTACAGAGAATAGTTATGATTTTTGCAGAAGAATAAAGTACAAAATAACTTTAATATGTATTGCAAAACTCAAAGATGAGATCCATGTCATCTATTAGGTTTTTTACATTTTCAAGAACTAATAGTAGACACCCTTTATATTGTTAGGGAAAATGGATAAAAATCTTAAATAAACGTTAATTAGTGTATACAACATGACCATTAATCCAATGAAATCAATAGAAATTACAAAAAATCAAATAAATGTATTCAAAACTTACGTGCAAATTTTCGCCTTCCTTAACCTATTTGCTAAGAAATTGCCGAGCGCGTGTTGACGCGGTCATACTATTTACGAAAACTGATCCCATTTTAAAATTTTGTTCCCGAAGGTGTCTCTAATATATTTTTTCAATTCAACAGATAGCTTGAGAAGCTTATAAAATTTACAGTGGTGAGAAATAATTAGAGTAATTCTTATTTTTATGGTATTTTTGTCATAAGTGTCATCTATTAGTTCAGTGTCTAGCATTAGGTCTTTTCCCATAAGTACTAAACAAGGAAATTAGAATTTTGACTATTTTCTGTTAAGTTGGCAGGCGGGGCTTGTCACTTGACACATTTCGGGCAGGCACTTCAATTTAAGTTAAAATTTAGTTACTACTTATCTACTTAATACGTGTAAACCAGCCATAAGGGTTAAATTAGGGGACCCATATTTTTTTATTTTTGAAAATGTGGTCATTTTCATTCATAAAACTTGGTTTTTAATTCTAGTCATTCTAAAATATAAAAATAAAGGAAAAACTAAACATTTTTTTGGAAATGGCTATGTAATCATAAAGGTTAAAAAAAAACTAAAAAAATCGCGCTTATTTATTTTCATCTTTAATTAAAATTATTCATTTTATTAAATATGTAATAAGCTAAAAATCGTGCTCAAAGATTCCGTTACATACATACAGCCCAAGCTTATAAAAGTACTAGCTGTCCCGGCAAACGTTTCTTTGCCATATTATTATTTAAAGTATATCGCCCGTATTATTTTATTGAATTAGTGACTAAATAAGTATGTCATCATGGCAACGTCCATCGCTATCCCGTGACCCGCGTTGCATAAACAATGGTCGCTCTTTATAGACAAATAATTTGCAATAAAATAAAATTGCGACTATAATTAAAGATCTAAGCTTTCCTATCTCTCAAGTTGGAAAAAAGCACACATTAAAAAAAAAAGACGGGTTGCACTCCAGGAGTGCCGGCAGAAGTGAACACTTGATTATTAACGTTGTGCATTTTTTTAACCCATTTTTTATGAAAATCGATTTTTTTAATTAATCGAAACCCTTACAATCGATAAAAAAAACAATCGATTGTTCGATTAATCAAATTCGATGTTACAACACTACTCTCCAACCGTCTTACCGTTTTTCCAAGGTTTTTCGATCAGCACGAGAATCTGACGCGAGTTTCACAGTTTTTACCCATCCCACAAAAGTGCTCAACGCCGCTAAAGAAGTTTTCACTTCAAAAACATTAAAATCGGTTAAGTAGTTTAGGAATCCATCGCGGACAAACATCGTGACAGGATATTTATATATTATATTAGATGTTAAAAAAGTTAAGGTAGGTATTAATTGTGTCGTCTGCCAAACAGCTCCTGATATTTGACACAAGGTAGCCAGCAGCTGAAAAAGTTCGCTCAGCTTCCACGCTGGCTGGTACAATTGTCATTTAAAGTGAATTATAGGTGAATTGAAGGTATTTAGCGGGCTGCATGAATGCCAGTTCACGCACCCCCGCGCGCAGAGTTACACGTATGAATCACGCTTCTTTGTAATCCCGCCAGTCCCGCAGGATCCCGCAAAATTTTTGACCGGGATTAGTCCCGCAAAATGCATGCGGGATTCCGGTATCCCGGTATTGCATTCCCTATGCCGTACCAATGACGTCACAAGTGGATTTTTCGTTTTAATTTTTTTTCTCGGAAATTAATGATTAAAAAAATCTCTAATTTTTTTTAGGACTTCGGAAATAAAAACAAAGAAATGGTATTTTTTATTTTTGATACTTAACTAAATGAAATGTTGTCAATTATTAACAAAAGAGGAGATATTTGAGATCAAAGTGGCCTGTACAACAAAACGCCAATTTCATAATGTAAGGACCTAATACTAACCCATCAAGCCCCATAAGGACACTTGACCGCGACAACAATAGAATTTAGCTGATTCTCCAGCTGGGGAATCCGCGATCGAAGGATTATACTAGGGCTCGCTTGGCACGCCTTGATTAAGTAATTTAAAATTAAAATAATATAATTTTACAAATAATACAAAAATGTTTCATAGTTTGTTGCTTGAACTATTTTTTTTTTTTTCAAAATATAAGGAATTTTTCAATCGAACTATAATTGTAAGTATTCCGAAAGATGAGTCGAGTTGAGAGAGTTAGATTTAGGCATTGAGCGGCCTTGTAAAATTACCCACACCTTTTTTTTTAGGAGGGGAAATACTTTGCGTATCCCCCACCCCCTCGGGGGAAGGGGCGGGGGTATGTGGGACTCCCTACAAGAGGTAGACCCACTAAAACCCCCCCAGCCCTCCGTCATGCGCCTAGTGCGTTAGGGACGGGTACCGCGGTGCGACTTCAACTCCGTCCAAAAATTACCCACACCTAGGCAAGACAACAAACGATTGGGGAGGAGAAGAACACTTGATCCTCATGGTCCATCAAATCCATGAGTCATTGATGACGGACCTTTAATCATGTATATTGTATTGGCATTATCTAGTTTTATAAAGTATTTTTTTGTTTTTAAGCTTAGCAAAAGCCATGCGCACGCAGCACGGTACATGCATATCAGCTCAATTACGCATTATGCCAAATGTATACTATACTAATCCATGAAACTTGCTATTATTTTAAGTAACAGTCGCTGTGCTTTTCAACAAATTATCTGCCTATGCCAGGGATAGCGAAGCAATGGCACGCGACGTACAATTATTTTGAGCACGCTACTGATCACAAAATTATTATAGTGATTATTCTACAAAAACGCCAAGTTAGGCTAGGGCAGCGTTGCCAGATTTTTTTTTGTGCCAAGTCGGGACTTTGGAACTTTTTGAGTGAAAAAGCGGGATTTTTCAGTCAAAAGCGGGACAAAGTAAAAAAGGTATAATATAAATAGTTTTTTTTTAAATTTATATCTTTTTATTTGCGCTAAAATAACGTTTACGTGACAATAGATAGCAAAAGTAGCCGAAGTAAATCCACCCCTCTACCTCCCACACTCTTATCTTCATTACGCACCTTTCTTTCTCAGCACGCTGCACGTACATTCGGGCTTTCCCCGAAAAGCGGGACTGAGCCTGTCCCGCGCGGGACATTTAATTTTGATGAAAAAATCGGGACGTCCCGCCAAAATCGGGACGTATGGCAACGCTGGGCTAGGGGCATTATATTTTGAAATACACGCGTCAGGATTACAAAGAAAAATATCATTTGATGGCACGCCTATCTATGACATCACTTTAGTGATTATTCAACAAAGTGGTTCGCCATCACTAGCCTATTTTTTCTAATAAGAGAAATCAAGCCTGCACAAAAGTTCTTCACTGCTAACCAAATTAATTTGTACATGGACCCGCCTACAAATGACCCCCATTTTTGTCAGAAAACAAAAACTATGTGAAAAACTAATTTTTTGGCGCTTTGACCTTGAGCCAAAACATTTCCATACAGGGGAACTATGGGGAACTTTCAAAATATATCATTTGTAGTCATATTCTAAACAATATTATCGATTTTTAGCTTAGTGCGAATTTATACAACCTTACAGTGTCTTTTTGGTCTAATTTGACTGGGTTCAATAAAATTAAAGCGTCATAATATAGCAAGTCTAAGCGGCCGGTAAGATTGAAAGGCGGGCGCATTCAATATCAACCCTAGGTGGTCAATAATTTGCACAATAAAATTGATCGTCTAGTCTAGGGGGCATTATAAAGTAGGTAACCCTCTTACTAATCAAAGTGCACGGAAGTGCGCAGGCCTAGGTTCCATACGCAGACCTATTACAAAGATTAGGTTTAAAGTCTAATTTTACATAGGCCCTATATTCAATCATCAAGAGAATAATATCATCAATCAACAAGAGCATAAAATATATAAAAGGCATGAGGCATCCAGTGTCCCCAGTTTCCCCAACTTAGCGATGTATTGAAAATTAAAGTAAAACAAACTACGACTAACGATTTATACTAACATTCGTAAATGTTTCAATCACTTGTTTTGAAGTAGCCGCAGTAGATAGAGTTTCAGAGGTACGTATAAATTATAATTAAAAAAAAATGTTTGTAGCTGTATGTTAATCTAACAGCTACAGCTTATGCAGCTAACTTAGGGAGCTACATATCAATTTAAATTTTTCAATCTATTAATAATATTATTAAATAATTCGGGAATTAATTTTTTGAGCAGTAATTTAAATATTTGAGATGCTATTATGATCAGTTGAAAAAAATATTGAGCAGTTATTTAATTTTATAGCGGTTGATTAATTATTGTGACTGTAAAACATGGACAGTAATAAAAAAAACAATCGAGCGGTAAAAATGATGGAATGAGCGGTTCGATAACGTCCAAGAGTGGGTTAGGTTAGGTTAGAACTTAGACCACAACACAGAGGGAGCCGAGCGAGCGCAGCGAGCGTGCTGCGGCAGCAGCCGGCGACCGTCTTATACTTTCGCTTTATAACGGTACGGAACCCTTCATGGGTGAGTTCGACTCGCAATTGGCCGATTTTATTATATTTAACCACCTCATTGTTTAAAGAACTGCTTAGAATGAGATTTCTTACTGACAAATTCCGATTTGTTACTGCCCACACGTAACCACTCATTCATTAATTTTTACCGCTCATTTAATTATTTAACTGTTCAATAATGTTTTCAATTATCCATTTGATTATTTTTTACTACTCATTTTTGTTTATTTTACTGCTTAGTTTTAACTGCTAAACTAGTTATTGAACATGTCATTTATAATATTTAACTTACCAAAACTGCAATTTACAACTGCCCCTTTAAATCAGTGCCAAATAATTCTAGCAATCATATTACAGTCATAATAGTAAAATTTATTTGCAGTAATATTACTGTTCAACATTAACCCATCAGTCGTGGCAAAACGAGACACAATAGCTTTTTCATTGTTATCGCGGCCGGATGTAACCGCTTGGGGCTTCATGAATTAAAACATTTTCAAGTTTTTTTTGGATTTGTGTTTGTTCATTAAAAAAGACAGAATTATGAATATTTTATACGTGGTAGATAAAATTTTCACATAAAAAATTAATAAATCTTCTTTTAAAGAATCTCTTTCCTTTTTTCCTCTTAATGTATAAATAGGTATGTACCTATTAAAAGTTTATACAAGATGTTTGTGTAAACACCGTTGTCCTCGAAACCATCAAATGAGCCCGTCAAAATGAACAAATTTTTCTATGAGAACAATGCTGGGAATTAAAAAAAATCTGTCTCATACCCATACAAATTGCCGATCCGGGCATCCGTATGGGTATGAAGACGGCATTTTTTTTTGAGTTCCCAGCATTGTTCTCATAGAAAAAGTTGTTCATTTTGACGGGCTCATTTGATGGTTTCAAGGACAACGGTGTTTACACAAACACACTGTATAGGTACATTTTTATTATTCGTAGACTATTATCACATACTGTTGGTAAATAAATATATTATTATATTTTATAAAGAAAAGAGTTTCCTCGCATATGAACGTGCACATTTAAGAAGGAAGCAAGTTTTTTTTAATAAATAAAAACCAAAAATAAAATTCGGGTAAGTTAACATAAAGTTATGTCATAAAACATTATATGTATAGATTACACAAAACTAAGTGATAATATGCGGGCGTTTATGGGTGCCCTATATTGAGCTCGCTGTGAAAATAGCAGCGCTGAAAGAGTAACTTATTTGTTCACCTTTGTACGGAAAAATTCATGACGCTTGCCCATACAAATCACAATATTTCTTTTGCTCTTTTGGCGCTGCTACTTTCACATTGAACTCTATAAAGGGGCACATACACCCCCTTAAATGCTTTCCAAATTTTTAAATGCAACAGAAATAATTTTTATGGGAAAATAACATTTGCCGAGTCAGCTAGTAAAAGTCTAAAATTCAAGCACTTTATCGTTTCGAGTTTACGAATAATAAAAACTAAGGAAGAGTATCTAACTGTGTCAAAAAATTTGTCCACGAGTCTACAAAATTTGACCCGAATACACGCATACTTTATGCATGTATTCGGTACACAATTTTGTGTAAATATACAAGTGACAATAATGACCCTATTTATGCAAAATGGGACCAATCCACACTTTTTCCTAAATCCAGTTAATAATGCAGAAGGATTCCCAAATGACCCTTCTATCGACCCTATGAAGATCACGCTGATCAGACAATTATTTTCACAGAACAAAACATTTTCACAACAAAGCAAAGTTCCACATTCTAACAGATGTTTATTATGCAAACAAGAACCAAGCTGCATGGTCACCCAATATTTAAAAAATTGAATGGATTATATTTTTTAAAAAAGATCCCCGCAGCCGTGGTCCAAATAGAATTCCGGGCCACAGTAACGTCCCCGGCAACGAATCCGCTGACGAACTGACAAGGCTTGATGCCGAGAGTCTCATATATGGCCAAGAACTGGTCTGTGATATACCTCCCAAGTCCCAGTACTACAAAGCAAAGAGTTAGGACAAAGCAAGTGCTCGAGGAATGGGGTCGTAAACTGAGCAGAAAGCAATGGGTTGAGACCCCTGGCCTTGAACACTCCAAGGCACTAATTCTTGGCTTTAACAGGGAACTGACAGAATTAATGCTCACCATGGGTAGGAACCAATTAAGAATCCTTACCAGAAGCCTAACTGGACACTGCAAGCTCAATAAGCACCTTAACAGAATAGGTGTTAGTAGCTTAACGAGTAGCAGATTCTGCGCGGAGGAGGACGAGAGTCGAGACACCCATATATCTTCTCCTCGACTGTCCTGCTCTACTACAGAGCAGAAACAGGCACCTTGGTCGCTACGAATACACATCCACAGGGAAATTCATGGCACCAACCCCAACCATATCCTTAAATTTATGAGCAGCATTAAGGGTTGGGGACGGTACTATAATGCGAAGGAGACACAATAGATTCTCAAGGGTCGCAGTGACATCAGGCCTACAGTGACCTGCCTTCAGAACAAAAAAAAACATGAGTCCCCTGTATAGAATTCACAGCAAAAGTAGAGGCCTACGTCTATGCTATGGACAAGCGCCATGTCGTCAAAAAATTTTCTATACTTACAAAAGTTTAAAAAAGTTGCTGATGCTAATGGAGTTGACAACAAGACAATACTTAAGGAATTAAAGTAGGTATTGTCTTGTTCACTTGGTCTTGTTACATCCAGTATACTGTATAGTTCATATAATAACTGAAGACGTGAGTATTGAGTGTAGAGAGAGACGGAAGAACCAGCGGGACTAAAATGGTCACATTTAGTAATTCCTCTCAATCAATGGCTTATATTTAACTGATCAATACAGAAATAGTAACATTTCACAGACAAAAATAGTAAACGATCACCAAAATATAGACCACCATTTTAATGTAAAATTATAACCAAAGATTTAACATCTTAAAACCAAAAATAGTAAATGATCACCAACATCATACTAGCATTTTAATGTAAAATTATATAAACAAAGTATTTTTCATTTTGGTACCCTATTAAAGAAAAATGAACCACAAAAAATCATTGCTCCGGAGAATAAAATAAATAATAAAACCAAATTTGAACTACATTTTAATTTAAAAATGAGAAACAAAAGAATTACATCTCGTTATTTGACTATCTTAGGTATATATAAAAATGGATTTTCAAATGTGTTCGTCGCGCTAAAACTCGAAAACGGCTGAACGGATTGGGCTAATTTTAGTCTAAAAAGAAGTCCAGGGAGGTTTTAAAGTGACACGAAGTTCACTGGGACAGCTAGTCGTAAATAAATAATAATAATATAATGTTAACGGGACTCAGTATAAATATCTCCATACCAAATTTCAGCAAAATCGGTACAGTGGTTTGGGCGTGAAGAGGTTACAGACAGACAAACACACTTTCGCATTTATAATATTACTTATTAGTACGTAAAACGCTCATCATCCATGCTAATATTAATATTTTAAATTGGAATGGGTGGGTGTCCGTCTGTTATCTCTTCGTCCAAACTGCTGAATACAACAATAATAATATATGGAGTGATAATACTTCCTTGTTAATTATATGCTTACATTTTTTGTCAATCGTAGTGATTTATTTGGACAGAAATATCGCATTGATTTGCTCGCAAGGATTTGGTGATCATTTACTGTATTTGGCGTTCGATTACAATTTGAAGTGTAGTCGTGACAAAAATGGCTGGTAGTATTGCAATTTTAGATTTTCTTTTTTTGGTGTTAAGTAACTTTTTTTGGTAAACAAGTTTAGGGTATCAGAGCATTTTTTGGTGGTCATTATATTTGTTCCCTCAATCAATTCACAAAATGAATAGTCAAAACTATCAAACTCACGAATGTCAAATTAGTACGAATTTAGACATCTGAATTGCCATACCTACAGTGTAATATTTGCGATTTTTAAAAAAAGAATTCATATTATGATTCATAATATGATTCTCCAAAGCGACCAATTTAGCCCCGCAGGTTTTGTTCAAATTATAAGGGAAAAAACTTATGTTATAAAATGTTAGTTAAGTGGTCCTTCCACTCTCGTCTTTAAGGGCCTTCCCTACGGAGATTCCGTAATTTACCGTATTTAGAGGCTTATAAACTCATAATTTGAAAGCTACAAAGTTATAATAAAAATACAGCAGTAATCTTCAGTATATCAACATTCCTTTCCCCGTTTTAAATTTTCTATTTTTGTTTATTATACTCTCATGAGTATAATAAAAGAAAAATAGAAAATTCCGAAATAGAAAATATATCAGCTTCCAAAGTAAAACCAATTTATTAAAATTCAAGCATACATTCAGCATCTCCTTAGTATTTACAAATTACTTTTAATTGAAACACATGCCAATAGATCGACAATATCATTTAAAACTACATATTGTCCGTTTTAATTTTTTTAGGTCAATTTTGAACTAAGATAAGTAAAAAAATAGGGTTTTGGTGCGATCTCGGCAACGCGGCAAATGTATGGTCAAGGTCGTTTGCTCGGGGGACGGCCTTAATTCAACCCTGCTGGAATTAATGGAGACAGAGAGAATTTAACCCCCATAATAACTATTACAGGTACAAGGTTTGCTTGTATTTGTCTGCCATATTAATTTAAAATAATAATAAATAATATCTATGGACGCTTCACACCACGTCAGTCTGGCCCCGTGGGCCGTGCTAAGTACCTAAAGGACTTGTGTTACAGGTACCAGACAACGGAAATATTATATTTACTTATTACTTTTAAACTATACATATATTTAAGATTTTTATTATATCATACACAATACACATATACACACATCCAGACCCGGGAACATTGAAAACTTTTTGTTCCGTCGGCGGGATTCAAACCCGCGACCCCCGGCTTGAGCTGTCACACACTCAAACAATTGAGCCACAGAGGTCGTCAATAGTTTATATTGGAAAAGTCACATGACAGAAAGAGACAACGGACCTTAAAAATTAAAATAAAGTTTATATTTAATGATAGATTTTATGCTGCGTTTAATATCTAAGAGGAAAAATGTTTCAAACTCTTCAGATGTTACACGCTACACCTATTATATCATTAATTTTTAAAATCATTATTGACTAACAATGGATTATTAAGAAATAATAATCTGCGAAAATAGATATTAGCATCAGAATTCCCAAATTAAAGGTCGAAAGTATAATACATCCAGGGTTATTGTTCAATTTTGTGCAGCTAATCGTGGTTAAAATTGATAAAATTTTATAAAAATAAATATACTTATTTTTTTTTATAAAATTTTATAGGTATACTTACCAATTCTTGAGTTTTAACTTTTAACAACAACTGAACTTGGTCGGCCGCGACGTCTCTAATATTTTTTTATTTATTCCAGATTTTGTGAGGGCGTTAAAAAATACAATCAAAAGTTATCAGCCTGAATTAATTAATGGAAATCAGATGGATGTAGCGTAGACAAACGATCATTAGCTTAAACTTAGGCCCGTATTAAGGCCGTCCCCCGAGCAAACGACCTTGGCCATACATTTGCCGCGTTGCCGAGATCGCACCAATACCCTATTTTTTTTACTTATCTTAGTTCAAAATTGACCTAAAAAAATTTAAAACGGGGAATATGTAGTTTATGATATTTTCGATCTATTGGCGTGTGTTTCAAATAAAAGTAATTTGTAAATACTAAGGAGATGCTGAATGTATGCTTGAATTTTAATAAATTGGCTTTACTTTGGAAGCTGATATCATGAGTATAATAAACGAAAATATAAAATTGAAAACGTGGAATCCTTTCCACGATGAGATGTTGAGATACTGAAGATTATTATTGCTGTATTTTTATTTTAACTCTGTAGCTTTCAAATTATAAGTTTATAAGGCTCTAAATGCGGTAAATTACGGATTCTCCGTAGGGAATGCCCTTAGTAGTCTGCTCTTAATATTTAAGAGCAAACATAATACTTAATAGGTATATAAAAAAAGATCGGACTTAGAAAGAAAAAATACATGAGTTATTTTCTTAAATTGAAGTTTAATTAAAAAAACACATATTAAACAGAATTATTCATCTAATAAGACCGTTTTTAACAGCCAATCAGAGTCGATCTTGCTTAAGGAGACGCCGCGTTAAAGTAAAAAACCGTGTTGGATATGTTTTAGATTGCTTGTTTTCTATGAGAGGCCGGGCCGGCAAGGAAAACAAGAAAGGGCCCATCCATTAATCACGAGATGTTTTTTTGGCATTTTTTGACCCCCCTCCCCCTTGGTGATACGTGGTGAGGTTTAAGACTACCCCCCCCCCCCCCCTATATCACGTGTATTTTTTCGTACCTGCAAAGAATCTTTTTTTATTTATAAAAAATACTGGTATAAGTATCATTTAATTTTATTATAGAAAATTAAAGACTACTTACTATAATAAACATTCAGAGGTAGACAGAAAGGTTGCAGTTTGTTTTTGACTGACATAAAAATAATGAAAGAAATGCGAAAAAGGTAGTTTGGAAGCTTAAATCACTCTCCTCTGTTGGCAAAATTAGAATCCCTTTTTTACAGAGGTCTTTTTGATTGATTATTCTGTGTTATAAAAGTTGACCAATCGTGTTATGCTATGGGTAATTCAAAGACAAAGACATGATGAATACTGACAATGAACTTTAATTACATTGCTGAGAAAAATCGATATCGCTATAGCCTAAAATAAATCCATTCTTATTCTTATTTTTACAGCCAAATTATCAAGGCGTCGTGGGATTGAGGCGTGTCCTAAAATACAGGCTTACGCCCAGCTTAGGCACCAGTCTGCTAAACTGCCTAAGATTGTAAAATAGTCTAAGTTAATTATATTTTATTGTGGTGAGAAAATAAATCATTTACACAGATATCTCATAAAAAACTGTTACAACTTACAAGCATTAATTTGTAGATATGCCGCCGTTCGTTGACAAGCAGGCCACACAGACCGAAGACCCCCTCGAAAAGCTGGTAGTTCCTCAAGCAGCTCCATGGAAGTATGAAATAGTGTACCCAGCTGTTATTGGCATGGGCTACGTCCACTTGGCTGCACTTTATGGGTTGTACCTCGCTGTAACAGCTGCACAATGGTACACGTTAGTCTTCTGTAAGTATCTTCTATTATCTATTCCATCAAAAGGTTCCAACAGCTTCAAAAAGTTCATGTCAAGATTTAAAATGCGTAGTAGTGTTAGTGCGAAATCTACGAGATATTGTGCGTTAATATTTTTGTTATTTTGATATAAGAATCATTTTAAAAATATATATATCAATTTGCGGAGAAATTGATTCATAGGCTGATGGCGGACATAATATTATGTAAAATGACTTAGCTCGGCATCTGATTTTTTTTATGGTACCTACTACCTACCTTTAATTTCTTCAGCTGCTTTCACGGCAGTCGCGGCTGGGATTGGCGTAACGGCGGGGGCTCACAGGCTTTGGTCTCATCGATCGTACAAGGCCAAACCGCCGCTGCAGATCCTACTGATGATAATGCAGAGCATGGCCTTCCAATACTCAGCTGTTACTTGGGCGAAGGATCACAGGACGCATCATAGGTTAATTCTTGTAAAGTATACTTAAGAGTCCGGGTGCCATCGCAGTTCTCATACAAACGTAATACCAAGATAATTTCCCATACGAGAATATTTACCATATTTGAGTTATTATTCAGCTTTAAGATAGTAATTACCTAGGTAATGCATTTCCCAATGTAAAAAAAAAACCTGTACAAAGATTCAACGCAAAATATTTACATACTTACCAAAAATATGAACTATTACAATATTTACATACAAAATTGTAATCATTCTGAATATTTTTTGATATGTAAATATTTTGCAGTGAATCTTTGCACAGGAACCTAGGTAATTACTATCTTAAGCTGAATAATATTAATAACTCAAATATGGTAAATATTCTCGTATGGGAAATTATCTTGGTATTACGACGTTTGTAGAGATAAACTTTGATAACATGGCGCGCCCCTCCAAAATTCAAAACGTCGGCTAGTTATGATTAGTTGACCAACAAATCTTGGTAATAAGTGACAATAAGTGAAATATTACGAGTTCTGGTTGATTGGTTGAATACTTACTACATACAAACTCTTTCATAAGGATGTGACTACACACATTGAAACAGTAATTTGGAGGGGCGCGCCATGCTATCGTAGTTTATCTCTATGAGAATTGCGATGGCACCCGGACTCTTAAGAGCCAGTGCTTACTCGAGAGTCGAGACACAATTCATTCTTAAGACGGACTCTTGCTATACACAATACATGAAGATGTGACACAACAATTATTTTGTGTTGCAGTATATTTTTAGCAGTGCCGAATTGAGGTATAATTTTTTACGAGAATTTTGCACTTTATTTCAGTCACCCATCTGTATTGACGCCTCGATGGACGCTGCCGCCCCCTCAAAACGCTGCGGCAGCTAGGCCGTTGCCTATAACGGCCTATTCATAAATTCGGGACTGGTTTTAAGACTGTCGTCTCAAATGAGCGCTTATTATTTACTTACCTTGGTCGCCACAAACGAAAAGCAGCTAATTCTGAAATACGGAGCTTGAAATTTGAAAAAGACAATCCCTAACTCAAAAATTGCGACAAAGAACTCCCAAACTATAAAGAAACATCCTGAAGTCTCAATCGCAATATTTTTCAGATACAGCGACACAGACGCGGACCCGCATAACGCGACGAGGGGATTCTTCTACTCGCACATCGGTTGGCTGCTGGTAAAGAGTCACCCAGAGTTCAGAAAACGCAGAAGATTGATGGACCTGTCTGATTTATACAACAATCGGATCCTGATGCTCCAGCACAAGTAAGAGGATAACGATAGTTTTGGTTCATTCCCCAGTCGCAAAAACATTAATGTCCGGTTAGGTCGATGCAGGAATCAGGATGATCACTGGCCGGCGGCCAGGGTCGTCTTCACTCCACGACTAACTGGTGCGGAGCCTAATATTAGCCTAATATTATTAGTGGCAACTATTATAGGATTTATTTTTGTGCTGAAATCAGGTCATGGTAGTCCTGAACTCCTGATGTCAATGCGACCCTTGAGGATCTGTTGTGACTCCTTCGCGTTAGAGTATCGTGAACCGTCCCCAACCCAATGCTGCTCATAAATTGAACGATGTGGTTTGGGTTAATGCCACGAATTTCCTCTGTGGATGAGTATTCGTAGCAGCGAAGGTGCCTGTTTCTGCTCTGTAGTAGAGCAGGACAGTCAAGGCGAAGGTGTATAGGTCTGTCGTCCTCCTCGCAGAATCTGCAAGTCGTTAAGCTGCTAACACGTACCTATTATGTTAAGGTGCTTAGTGAGCTTGCAGTGTCCAGTTAGGCTTCTGGTAAGGATTCTTAATCGGTTCCTACCCATGGTGAGCACTACTGGCAGTTTATTGTTTAAGCCAGGAATCAGTGTCTTGGAGTGTTCAAGGCCAGAGGTCTCAACCTGTTGTTGCTTTCAGCTTAGTTTGCGACCCCATTCCTCAAGCGCTTGCTTTGTAGTACTGGGAGATATACCGTAGACCGGTTCTGGGCCTTATATGAGAAATCGGCCCCAAGCCTAGCCAATTCGTCAGTGGTTTCGTTGCCGGGGATGTTCTGTGGCTCGGGACCCATACTAGGCGGATTTTGTTGTTCCTCCCTAGCATGTTCAACGTCTCAATGCATTCCAGAACCAATTTGAGCGAAACTTCTGCAGCAGTCAATGTTTTAAGTGCAGCTTGACTTTCAGAGAAGATAAAAATATTTTTACTAACTATAGTCATCTCTAGGCTTCCTAATGAGCGACCGATGATTGCAAAGACCTCAGCCTGAATGACGGTCGCATACTCCCACAAACTGGTATATTTGCCTTTCGGTGGCCTGCCTCCGTAGAATCCGACTCCCGCACGGTTGTCTTTCCTTGATCCATCCGTAAACCAAACTATGTCTTTAGGGCGGACATCAATTGCGATTTTTATTCCCAGTCCTCCCTGGAAGGTATAAGATATTGCTTCAAAAAGCTACGCACCTTGATCATGATAGGTGATTGATGATTCACGGAGAGACTGCTCCAGCTGTCTAAATGGGGTGGAGGCCCAATTTGTCCCTCCCGCCGTCCTGGCTCTGAGAGCCACCTTTCTGGGATCCATCTCAATTCTGAACAAGCTGAGAAAGCGGAGTTATGTTGATCAGGGCCTCGAGGGAAGCGGTGGTTATTGACGAAAGCGTACCCGTGATTATTAGGCATGCCAGTCTCTGAACACTGTTCACTGTTCTGACTTTTACTACAGTTTATTTGTTCAGCCTTTTTATGCCACATTGCGCAGCCATAATATGTGGTTATCAGTCTCACTGCGACTGTAAATAGCCATAGCATTGCCTTCGGCCGAATACCCCATTTAGAGCTGACAAGCTTCCAACAGGAACCCAGAGCACATCTAGCCTTATTCGTAATATACTCGATGTGCTTATTTTAAGTGAGTCCTTTGTCTAAGACTACTCCTAGATATTTCACTCAAACGCAAACTTAGTAGTTTTCCCGAAAAGTGTTGGAGGTTCTAGTCCCTTCAACTTCCTCTTTTTAACCCCCGACAAAAAGAGGGGTGTTATAAGTTTTTAACCCCCGACAAAAAGAGGGGTGTTATAAGTTTGACGTGTCTGTCAGTCTGTCTGTCTGTGTGTCTGTCTGTGGCATCGTAGCATCCAAACGGGTGGACCGATTTTGATCTAGTTTTTTTTGTTTGAAAGCTGACATGATCGAGAGTGTTCTTAGCTATAGTTCATCATCATCAGCCTGCTCAGTGCTGGAAAATCGCGGTTCATCTGGTTCGTGAAGGGCTGATTAGCAACTTGCAGTCGTTTGGTGGGCTTTATATTTTGCATTCTAGTTCGTGACATTTATGAATATATTATACCTACACATGAATGGAAAGTTGACCTGGTGCTGCAGCATCACCTGGTAATCAATAGGAATTAGGATACCCAACTCCTCACCAACTTAGAGCAATGGCTTTGTGTTTGGGCTCATTTTAATTGCAATAAGTAGTAAGACGTAGATAAACTGTAAATATTAGCATGTTGCTGCTGCAGCATTACCTGGATTCTATAGGAGCCGAGCTCCATATGAACCCAAAGTGAAGGTTTCATGTTTGGACTCATATCGACGGCCTCGTCCAAGAGGACATTCATAGATGGCATTCATTGGGATATATTATGATCCTGTTGATAGGAATTATTCTGCACTATGACCAACACAAGTTTAAAAAGCATGAAATAAAATTAAATTAGGAAATTTAAAAAAACTACCGCCAAACAACTTTAAAAAGTAATGAAATAATATTTACTGACTTCAAGTTTAAATAATTCCTAGTCTAAAGTGATATTTTATTCCATAATTGCTGTCAAGGTGTGTCGGGGGACCGCTAATGTAGATGTTTGATTTCACATAACATTATAGTTTAAGGGTCAGTTCACAGCAAAGTGCGAACCGAATCGAGACAATCAGTGACAGCGATACAAAATGCAAAAGGCGCTGTTAGCGGTCCCCCGACACACCGTGACGACAATTATGGACTAAAATATCACTTTAGACTAGGAATCATTTAAACTTGAAGTCAGTAAATATTATTTCATTACTTTAGTTGTTTGGCGGGGGTTTTTTGAAATTTCCTAATTTAATTTTATTGGTGAAAGGTATCAAGACCGTCTTATCATCGTTTACTGTTAGCTTGACCCTTCGGCACCAATCCTCGACGACTCTTAGTGCTGACTGCATTAACCCAGCGACCAATGATGCGCATTTGCCCACCACTAGAATCGCCAGGTCGTCAGCGTACCCTTGAGCGTAATATCTTCTAAGGTTCAGTTCCCTGAGTAAGTCTTCCACTACCAGCGACCATTCCAGAGGTAACAGCACGCCTCCTTGAGGGCAACCTTGGGTTAGCCTGCTTTTGAGTGTCAGGTCCATGATAGTCGCCCAACTAGCAAAATTTGGTTCTGATTAAGTCATATTTGCGTTTTCGTGAAGACTTGAAGCTTTATGAATAGACTTAGAACAGTCACATAGACTACCCAACTAGCAAAATGGTCTTAGGAATAGCAGCTTATAATGCAAGAAGTCCGCCAAAAGCCACAGAATAGTTTTGATTGATGTTACATGTTGGCTTATTATTGCACTTTGAAATGCTAATCTAAGCATAGTCCTAAAGTAGCACGATATGAGACTAATAGATTTGCACAAAACTCCGTGTGTGCACACGCGTGTTTGTCAATTTATAACAAATTATATTATAAGCAATATATAACGCCATTAAAATAATAGTGATTTGGCCTGACTGCGACCTCATGCGCCCCGCTTTAAGTGCGAAGGTAAGTTTTTCGTTGATATATATGTGTTTATATGGTGTATTTTCAATGCCCCCTTGTTATTTTTACTTTTAATTTTAATTCATGAAGCCCCATGCGGCCACATCCGGCCGCGATAACAATGAAAAAGCTATTGTGTCTCGTTTTGCCACGATCTCTATCTACAGTAAATTTAAAAATATTCATTAACATTATGAGAGACATACTTACCCACTGTTCTAGAAAATGTACGGAACCACTAGATTGTTCACTGCACTTTTCTTGGTTTATAATGTTGGTACTTGTCGTTTTGTGAAAATTTTTATATATATTAGCCGTAACTTTTTTTCTGGATCCACCACATCGCTTTAGTTGTGTCCATTTTTTTAAAAATCCATAATGCGTTTATTCAAGATTTTAAAAATGCAACATACAAGACTTTATCAGGATTAATTATCATTTATGAGAACAATAAGGGACCAATTCAATGTTTTTAATGCTGTTACAGCCACGATACTTGCTACTTCAATAATTCTAGCATCGCTTGTACAATAAATAGCGTACCCAAGGCTACAAGGCTTGTACGCATCCTCACAACGCATTTTTGTAGAGATGTGTTAGTCTTGGATAAGATTTTATTCATACTTATGTACTTGACATAGAGCTAGAGTCTCATATCGTGCTACTTTAGAACATTAGAACTTGAAAATGTCACAAATTTTAATCTCTAATGCGCTTTCAAGACTCATTTTAGCAGATTATTACTCTTAGCTTAGATTAGCATAACTCAAAGTGCAATAATAAGCCAACATACATTAATCAAAACTATTCTGTGGCTTTTGGCGGACTTTTTGCATTATAAGCTGCTATTCCTAAGACCATTTTGCTAGTTGGGCGATGAGGCTATCGGGCTATTGTGGAGCGTGGCTTTGATCCATTCTACAGTTATTGTTGGATCCATGTTCTTGAAACCAGGCTATTTGTGATAGAGCTAGTTGAAGTGTTGGCGAATGCACCTTTCAATGTCTAGGAAAGCACAGAGCGCAATCTCTTTATCTTCACTACTATTATAGGGTATAAGTTTTTCAGCTTTTCATATTTTCAGGTACACGACTCTCTTCTGTTTTACCTTCTGCTGTCTCCTGCCAACGGTTATTCCCGTGTACTTGTGGGGGGAGCCGCTGAGCGTGGCCTGGCACGTGTCCATGCTCCGTTACGCCTACACCCTGCACGCCACCTTCCTCATCAACAGCTTCGCGCACATGTTCGGCAGTAGCCCCTACGACAAGTCCATCAAGCCGACCCAAAACGCCTTCGTGTCTCTGATGATTTTTGGAGAAGGATTCCATAACTATCACCACGTTTTCCCATGGGATTACAGAGCTGCGGAGTTGGGTAACAACTGGCTGAACCTCAGCACGCTGTTCATAGACTTCTTCGCGTGGGTGGGCTGGGCGTACGACCTCAAGACGGTGCCCGATGACGTCATCAGCGCGCGGGCCGAGCGCACCGGGGATGGGACCAACAGTTGGGGATATAACACAAAAAGTAGTCAATACTTTTGAAACTAGAACCCATTTAACCTTTGAATAAACTTTTCACTTATTTTTCCATGTGTATTGAATAGTAAGCAGCAATAAACTATTTTGTTAATGGATTCCTGCAACTTATTATTATTTAAGTATGATTTTCAACAAAATTTGAAACCCGCTTCCAATGTACCTAAACCTAAACAATAATAATACTTCATAATAAACTAAAAAGTATAAAATAATTCTTACTCTTTAATAGAGCGTTTTCCTTAATTTGCCTAAACCTCAACTATTTCTGTACACAATCTTCATTATTTGAAGTTGGTACCAGAATGCCTGATGTTGTTTGCTTGATTGCAACTGGAATACAAAATGGTTTGACTTCGTAAGGACAATATTTGATGGAAACTCCTCTGCGCGGTTTGGTCGGTTTCTAGAGGCTATTTGCTCTCCTGGAGCTGGAGTATGCATCACTTTAATATTGGATTGATTTGACCAGATTATTTGCAGGTTTTGTACTGGTATACATGGTTAAATCTGAATCTTGAACAGTTAACGATGAAAAGATTTGAGAGATTTTCGAGTAAGTTAGTCGATAGAAGAATATTAAATGTACCTACTTACTTCAAATTGCCTCATACCGCAGCAAGACACAAAAATGTATTTTAGGTAAAATACTCTGTGCTAAAATATCAATTAGGATTAATTATTATTAATTTGACTATTAAAAATAAAATAAGTAAAATATTTTGTGTTATTCAAATGAAATTTTCAGTTTTATAAATAAGAAAATATAGATTTTTTGGCATAAGTAATAAGTATATTATAATGTACTCGTACCTAACAACTTTTCTTACAAAATATCACCAAGGGGCGAGAAGGGGGTCAAAAATCCTCAAAAATGCCTCACGCAAATAATGGACGACCCAGTCGGTTGAGCAGTTTGGGCGTGAAGAGGTAACAGACAGACAGACAGACAAACAGAGAGATAGACACACTTTTTTTTATTAAATAAGGGGGCAAACGAGCAAACGGGTCACCTGATGGCAAGCAACTACCGTCGCCCATGGACACTCGCAACATCAGAAGAGCTGCAGGTGCGTTGCCGGCCTTTTAAGAGGGAATACGCTCTTTTCTTGAAGGTTTGCTGGTCGTATAGGTTCGGAAATACTGCTGGTGACAGTTCGTTCCAGAGCTTTACAGTGCGCGGCAGAAAGTTACGCGAAAAACGCACTGTGGAAGACTGACACTCATCAAGGTGATGAGGATGGTATGTTTTTCGCGTGGGACGATGGCGAAAAGTTGCCGGTGGTATGATTCCGAACAATTCCTCAGAGCACTCCCCGTGATACAACCGATAGAGGATGCAGAGTGAAGCTACATCTCGGCGTAATTCCAAGGGGTCCAAGCTGTTTAAAACACTATGGCAGTCAACAATTCGAGCGGCCCTTCGTTGGATACGATCGCGAAGGAGCAGTTGGTATTTAGGCGCCCCTGCCCAGAGATGAGAACAATATTCCATATGAGGCCGAACCTGCGCCTTGTAGAGTTGTAAGCGTTGGTCCGGACTGAAGTACTGTCTCGCTCTGTTAAGAACACCAAGTTTCTTCGAGGCTAATTTGGCCTTACCCTCTAGATGATATCGGAACTGGACTTCGCTCGATATGTTGACGCCAAGTATCTCAATGCTAGGGGAGATGGTTAAAGATGTGCCCTCGAAACGAGGATATACGACCTTTGGTGACTTTTTAGTGGTGAACGCGCAGACTTGTGTCTTAGCGGGGTTGAATTGGACCAAATTACATCTACCCCATTCAGAGACCCTCTCCAATGAATTCTCCACCTTAGACACAAGTTCGTTTCGACTCTCAGTGACATTTTGCCGAGAAATATTGGGGGAGCCGGTATATACAGCATCACCTGTACTATCATCCGCATAGCAATGAATGCCGTTGGTCTGTAACATGTCATTGATATGCATATGAATAGATTAGGCGATAGCACACAGCCCTGAGGGACACCAGCATCAACGGACTGAGTTTCCGAGCATTCGCCGTCAACTACGACCTTAATGCTTCTGTCTGCTAAGAAACTAGTGACCCACTTACATAATTTCTCGGGCAGCCCGTATGATGGAAGCTTTGATAGCAGCGCTTTATGCCAAACCCGATCAAAGGCCTTCGCAATGTCCAAACTAACAGCCAATGCCTCTCCCTTCGACTCAATTGCCTGAGCCCAACGATGAGTCAGGTACGCCAAGAGATCACCAGCCGAGCGACCCTTACGGAACCCGTATTGTTTGTCGCTGAGTAATCCCTGGCCGTCCAAGTATCGAAGAAGCTGGCTCTTGATAATGGATTCCATTATTTTCGAGAAGAGAGAGGTTATAGCGATTGGTCTGTAGTTGGAAGGATTTGAGCGATCACCTTTTTTGGGGATCGGGTGCACCAAGGCTGTCTTCCAGGAAGCCGGGACGATGCCAGTGGAATAGGAGAGCCGAAAAAGACGCGTCAAGACCGGAGCCAACTCTGGAGCACACTTTTTCAACACAATAGGCGGGATTCCGTCAGGCCCACTCGACTTTTGGATATCAAGGGAACGGAGGGCTTTTCGCACTGAGCGCTGATGAAACCGAATATCCGACATGATGCTCGTGCATCGCGGTATGGTCGGCGGTTTCTGCCCCCCGTCATCCAGGGTCGAGTTTGACGCAAAGAGCTTGCCCAGAAGATCGGCTTTGTCTTTTGCGTCCTGGGCCAATGATCCATTTCCTACGTGTAGGGATGGTAGGGTTGGCTTGCAGAAATTTCCTTCAATAGCTTTGGCCAGAAACCAGAACGCACGGGTTCCCGAGGGGAGGCGCTCAAGTCTCTTGCCAATTCTATTGACGTGCTGTTGCTTTGCCCGAGTAATCTCTTTCTTGAGGGACCTAGAGGCAAGGTTGTACTCCTTTTTATACGTGCTGGTATTTAAATCCCGAGCAGACACTGCCCAGGATTGGTAAGCCTCCTGCTTCCGGCGAGAAGCTTTTTTGGGAGATGAACCAAACCAGGGACGAAATCTGCCGCCAGTTGGCACTACATAGGACGGAATAAAAAGTTCCATCCCCTGCATCACCACATCGGCAACAGAGTTGGCAGTGTTGTCGGGATCATCCGGCGAGAAGCACACGTGCCCCCAAGGATAGGATGCAAAAAATGACCGCATCCCATCCCAGTCCGCTGACTTGTAGTGCCACACACGACGGTATTTAACAGCACGCTGTCTTAACACCGTCGTAAGTGGCACAGAACTCCTAACAAGGCAATGATCCGATGAACCAAGTGGTTACGGATATTTGGTAGCCGTCAGGATTTGAAGTCAGCAGGAGGTCCAACAAGGAAGGATTTTGACCATCCACATCTGGGATTCGCGTAGGCGTAGTAACCAGTTGTGTCAAGTCGTTCGCAAGGGCAAAGTTGCAGACAGATCTCCCCGCATGATCAGTTTTACTGGAATTGAGCCAGTCGGCGTGGTGGGCATTAAAGTCGCCAAGTATTATGATCTCTGCGGATGGGATCTGCTGCTGCACAAAATCTGAAGCAGCTTGCAGGTGCTCTAAGAGTCGGTCCGTCTCGGGGTCACCACTATAGGACCTATAAAGGCACGCATAGACACGAGGGTGGTCGTCGCAATCTATGCGGAGCCATAAGGTGGACAGGTCCATGACCTCAAGATTGCTGAGGCGGCGAGAGCTGATATCATCTCTGAGATACACACACACTCCAGCTTTGGGTAAAAAGGAGTGCTCGAGATAATACCCAGGGTGGGAAAGGTATGATGTGTCACTCGGAGATGATATCTGCGTCTCGGTTAAAAAGAGCAAAGCCGGCTTTGCCGTCTCTAGGTGGTAATGGACGGCATTAAGGTTGGAGTGTAATCCCCTGATATTACAAAAGTCCATGTTTAATATCGAGGGGGGTGCCTTTGTGTGTTTGCTCTTGCCCCGAGCAGATTGGAGCGCAGTTTTGCCCTCCCCAGAATACGAGGGGCAGCCTGGACGTCCACGTTCAGTTCCAGGGGTTCCTGAGCATGGACGTCCAGAGAGGGATTCTCCAACGCAGTTGGTACCCTCCTGGGGTAACAAATTGCTTTTCAACTGCGGCATTTCTAGGGGGGTAGGGGATTGGGCCTCCGGTAAACTCACTCACTCGGCGAAACACAGCGCAAGCGCTGTTTCACGCCGGTTTTCTGTGAGGCCGTGGTATTACACTTTCATATTTATAATTTATTAATAAGGATTTAAAGACCATAACATAAGCTATCATTCTATGTATAAAAATAAAAAAAAACTGATAGATTTTTATATGGGGAGTTTCAAAAAAATAATACAACAGCCATTTTGGCATGTCCTTCATTTTAATATTTATTTTATTAAAAACTTTGACCATTATTGGTATTTATTTATAAAGTAACTGAAAGAGTGTCTATTTGTACTTTATTTTGGATAATTAAAAACTTAATTCAAATAGAAAGAAAAAAGAAATTATGGTGATATAATTTATCAAGCCCCTCTTTTTCCAGTGTCCCCAGTAACAATTTAAAACTTCGGACTGAATTAAATTAAAATTTTCTGGAAATATTTAATAGAATTCACATTCAATTGTTTTTTTGGTTAAATGAACCATGATCTTTACTTTTAAGGCTCAATTTAAAGCGTAAGACTACTTTAATCCATTTAAATTTGCAGTTATCTGTTGTCCCCGGAATATGCTATTTTCGGACATTCCAGTTTTGTTACCATAATTTTTTCATGATAACATTCTACTAAAATATATTTTTTTGTGTTCTGTTTATGGCGAAACTAATATTCAGTACGATGGGCTATTTTAATACGGCTTGGCTGAGTAATTTTTTCGGTGGTGCAAAGAAATGTGTAATCAGTTGGAATGGACCAAAATTGATAGTCAGGTTTGTTACGACTGTTTGATACTTTTTACTATCTTTATTTGTAACATAATAGTTTGTAAAGATAGACTGATTTTTGAACTAAAAGTAAGTGTTTGATTCAGCGTAAAACAGAAAAAGTTTTACATGTCTTTAAGTGTAAGGTAGACGCATAATGTTACTTCGGTTTTGTTACTGCTTACAGGGTAACATATAGACGGACCGGCAAAGTAACAAAACCGAAAGCACAAAGCTAGTCATACACTGTGGATTTGCATGGTGATAAATTATCTAAGAAGTTTCAATTAAATACAATTTTTGTAAAGTTAAAGATAGCTGATAGTTTGTTTAAAATTTTTGTTTTACAAATAGGTATAGGGAGAGGTTAAAAAATTAAAATCCAGAGTAAATTAAGGAAAATTTTACGAAGATTAAATAAAAAAAGAAAAACATATCGGAACTGAATCCAGCTGAGGCAGAAGCTAGAATAGACGAGTGGAGTTAAGAAAACATAATTGCTAATTTTAATACAATATTGAATTCTAAGTCTTGTACACTATTCCTTAAAATTTTGTTACTGTCGGTTTTGTTACTGTCCCTGAATTTATTTAAGGTATTTTTAAGATTTTGACGTAAATTTCTATCTTATGAGATATGTCTCCTGCCTTAGCTAAAACAATTAATATTAAGCGTTTTTAATTGCATTCAGATTTTAAACAGCTCAATTTTTGAGAAAGTAATATAAAAAATGGATGTAGTTTTGGAACCCGAAATAAAAATTGGATTTTCTAATCTGTTTTAAAATGTGCAGTGTCTTAATTTTTTATGTAAATAACGTAAAAGAACTGTGTTATTTCAATACGTAAGAGTCTCAAAATATATTATAGTTTTATTTCTATTCAACTTGATTATGGTAACAAAACGGACACAAATTTGATACTAACTCACATATTTTTGAATTTTTATCTAGTAAATAGTCTATTAGTCACAAAAAATATAATATTTAATAAATTTAGTAATAAACTATTGTAACTAAAATCGTAAAACCGCCTTATGTGAAAGTTATTATTTTTGGCCGATTTTTGTCTGTTGTAGTATTTTTTTGAAACTCCCCATATATTAGGAAGATACATAAAATACGTGTGTACCTCATTGCACTAGCAAACAACTTTTTAGTTGCTCGAGAAATGTATATTTTTAATACTGGTTCCTGTGAATTTATACTGCGCCTGTGTTCGAGACTCGAATCGTCACATACTATATTTTGATAAGGCGTTCACGTCGCGTTTAACGTAAGAATTGCAATAAACGGATTAAAAAGGATTTTTTCATGCTTTATCGTCATTATCACTATAACAATAATTATGCTGTGCATCATCACATTGATTTGTAACTAGTGGTACTTCTCATTTTTAACCGACTTCCAAAAAGGAGGAGGTTATAATATGTTCGGCTGTGGATATATTTTTTATTTATTTTTTTATTTTTATTTGTGTGAAGACTATAGTATATGTACAGAAATATTTGAGATTTAGACGAATTCTGAAAGAGGCACTATTAAAGAGTAAGAGTTATTTAATACTTTTTAGTTCATATTATTATTGTTTTTACCTTGGAAGTCGGTTTTAATTTTTTGTTGAAAATAATGTATAATATAGTACCTCTTATACATCGAAAGGTACTAAGTTCATTACTTTGCATTGCCCGTTGGCCGTTGCCGTTTGTGGGCCAATTTTGAAAGTTCAATTTTCAGCATTTTATTGTTTTCTCATACATTTCTTTTAAATATTAAACAAAGTAATAAACAAACAAAGTAATAAAGGGGGCTAGACGGAAAAAATTAGGACCAAAAGTTGTAACGACACTTTTTGCCACAGATCAAGATAGATACCGCATGTGTATGTACTATGTACACTCGAGGAAGTTGATTCCTATGAATGTCGCGGGTCAACTTAAACTGGTCAGTGGTCAGTGTTGGTCGGGAAAAAGAACAGGACAGAATCGTATTTCTATATTTCCATCTTGGTCATTTTGTGTTTACCAAAATATCAACATTGCGATCTCCTTGGCAACGATAGGTATATTGGTCGCTATCTATCGGCTATGCTCGTTCACGATAGAATCGTATTTTATTAGTCGCATTGCTTTTGACAAAATATAATCTACTTAGCGACCGCCTTCGTAACGAAAGTATTTACATTTTGAAGTTTTTGACACGGTCATCTTCATCAACGTCAAAACGTTATGCAAATATTGGGAATTGATTTAAATAAGTAATATACTATTTTATTTCTCTCGTCCGAACAATCTTTGAAAAAATTATTATGTACTATATATACTTAATATTATATAATATGTGTTTATTGAAACATTATAACCCATCCAATATGTGCAACAAAACAATGGACTTATTAACAGCAAATCGTTGAGCAGATCAAACTGGCCAACCTAATTCTACTCCCAATATCTTCGTCAATATATATTATCATGAGCTGGTTAGTTGGAAAAGGCTACCCCGAAGGATTAAGTAAAACTTAAGTTATGTTTTTGAATTATATTCACATTGCTGATTATTATAACAACCCAGAGTTCATAATAATACCTCAAGAAGAATACCTAAGAGTTCATAATGATTTTATAAGTTTTACGTTTTTCGATATTGTTTTAACGCTCAAATAAAATATCACGACATTATACAAGTGTGTTCTGATTTTTATGGTTTCTTGTAGATTAGAAAGATGTTGATCTATAATTCTAGAGCGTTTTTATTACATTACGCAAAACATAAAAATGAATAGTAAGTAGTAGGTTCAGATTCCCTAGGGCCTAGGATATTGATTGCTATCAAGAAAATTTTTCGTGAGTAGCATAGTGATTAGTGAGTAGCTTCTTTTTTTTTTTTGATTAGACGAACAACAATTTCCTGTGCAAAAATTCTCGAAAGTTAATAAGTATTTCGATTTGATGGTCCTAAAATATGATTGTTCTATTTGTAGGAAAATGTTATTGTTAAATTATATAACTATAGTAGCTAGTTTTTTGTATACCTCTCAGTATACAAAAAAATCTGCTGGTTAGATGTTTTAGGATTCCATAGTCAACGAGGACGTCTTGTTAATTACAGAACCCTAAAAGGGGTGTAAAAGGGGTGACAGACGTGCGTAGAAGTACGCGGACTTATGGCTCGACGATCTTTTTCGCCTGTATGTCACCTAAGTACGCCTCGGGAGTATCTGTGAAAATGATCTTTAAGATGTGGTCAATAAGGTCAACTTTTATTACCACGTATTAAAGTTAATTTCATGAGTAATCGAGGTAACTTCTCAAAAATTTATGAAAGCACAAGAAGGCGATTTTGGCTTTATGAGAAGTATCCCAAGCATATATTATATGCTACCAAAAAGTAAAATTTTGCACCAAAGTATGCTAGATGGTTCCGAAAATACTAAGAGAACTCCGGATTCAATTTTTTTTATGAAATAAAACGGGAGCAAACGAGCAAACGGATCACCTGATGGAAAGCAACTAACGTCGTCCATGGACACTCGCAACATCAAAAGAGCTGCAGGTGCGTTGCCGGCCTTTTAACAGGGAAATGGGAATACGCTCTTTTCTTAAAGGTTTGTAGGTCGTGTAGGTCCGGAAATACTGCTGGTGACAGTTTGTACCAGAGTTTTACAGTGCGCGGCAGAAAGTTACGCGAGAAACGCACGGTGGAAGACTGCCACTCATCAAGGTGATGAGGATGGTATATTTTTCGCGTGGGACGATGGCGAAAAGTTGCAGGTGGTATGATTCCGAACAATTCCTCAGAGCACTCCCCGTGATACAGCCGATAGAGGATGCAGAGTGAAGCTACATCTCGGCGTAATTCCAGGGGGTTCAAGCTGTTTGAAACACTATGGCAGTCAACAATTCGAGCGGCTCTTCGTTGGATACGATCCAGAGGGAGCAGTTGGTATTTTGACGCCCATGCCCAGAGATGAGAACAATATTCCATATGAGGCCGAACCTGCGCCTTGTAGAGTTGTAGGCGCTGGTACGGACTGAAGAACTGTCTCGCTCTGTTCAGAACACCAAGCTTCTTCGAGGCTTACTTGGCCTTACCCTCGAGATGGTATCGAAACTGGACTTCGCTCGATATGTTAACGCCAAGTATTTCAATGCTAGGGGAACTGAACGTTAACGCCAAGTATTTCAATGCTAGGGGAACGGAATAGAACTGATGTAAAAAAAAATAAGTTTGACGTATTAAGACAAAAGTCGTCGCTAGGGTCGTTACCTACAAATTTAGTTGTTGTTTATATTTTGGCACATGCAAAGAAAACTGTCAGAATTCAGTTTCAAAATCTTATTTTTAAAAATAAATTATACCAGCCAGCGCGCCAGCCTTTAACTTATCCTAGTGAAACCCGTTACCCGACGAATTTGACAGATATTGAAACCTGTCCATTTCTTTGCAGTCGAAATACTGGTAGTTATGTCTATTGTGACGTTGTACTTACTTCCGCCAAGTCTACGGCGTAAGCGACGTTGAAACTTGCAACACGACGAGATCACAACGGATCTGAAACTTACAAAAATGTGTTAGTGGGTTGTTCGAACACTTCTGATGTTAGATTGGAGTATATATAGATCTAAGATATTTTGAAACAATTTGATGTTACCTACTATGATAATACTAAAATTATGCCCAAGCAGTAGCAAGGTATCTGTGGTGAAATGAAAATAAACTGTAAGACAATAAAGATATTTATTAAAACAACCTTAACAAGTAAGGGTCGGTAGATATAATTATTTTCAAATTGTTACATAACAAATTATTACGTAATTTACGTAATCTAGCTAAGGTACTTTCAGTATATTATATTATTACTTAATAAGATACAACTCAGGAATAACACAGAACTTATAACTTTATATTATAAAACAACATAATATCAAGCGATTATAATAATATACATCATCTAGCAAAAATAAACCATAGGCTTGTACAAAATAAACCATAGGCTTGTACAAAATAAACCATAGGCTTGTACAAAATAAACCATAGGCTTGTACAAAATAAACCATAGGCTTGTACAAAATAAACCATAGGCTTGTACAAAATAAACCATAGGCTTGTACAAAATCTTCTTTATTTAAATTACAATAATTACCAAATTACTTATTACTAAAATCTTTATATTACAAACAAATAGGTACATCACCTTAAACATTGTCGGCCAGAATGAGAGCCGTAATAGGTTCGCTAGCTATTTTATACTGGGTACTGGGTAGAATGGATATTCTACCCACACTGAATAATAATTCTAGTAAGTACCCACATTTTCCAAAGTTTGGTGCTAGAATTATTATTAATTAAATATGATATTCTAACTAAATACAATTAAACAAAATCTTAACATAATAATATTCATAAAATAATTAAGAGACAATACTTTAAATATAAACTACCTTACATTATAAGTCTTTCCTTAAAATTCAAAAGGTGTTTTTATGATTAATTTAACATAATATTGGTGTTGTCAAGTCTTCAATTGACTTATTGGAAGTAATATCTGAACAATGAAAATTTTATTCTTTTATCTATACTTATACAGTGTGTAACAAAAATAAGTGATAATACTTTATGGTGTGTACGTGTTCCTTGTAGAGAGTTCACTGTGAAAGTAGCAGCGCTGAAAGACGACATTTTTTTTTCACTTTTGTATGGGCAAGGGCCAAAGAGTCACGAGTTTCCCCATACAAAAGTGAAAAAAAATTTGGTCTTTCAGCGCTGCTACTTTCACAGTGAACTCTCTACAAGGAACACGTACACAGCCTAAAGTATTATCACTTATTTTTGTTACACCCTGTATATATTAACATACCTATTAAACGCGTCGGATAAATAACGAGTGTCGAACGATTTGTTCCACAAAAATGGTTGTATTTTCAGATAGTCAAAAAAAAATAAGTAGGCGGTAGCGTAATGCCATACTTCTCGGGTGTGGCTTACAGCCCGCCATACCGACGCGAATACATTAATTTAAATAAAAAAATTGAACCATTTGTACCAGGCTAAATTTTGCATAGCTAATCATCGTCGAGTAGCCATTCACGAAAATCACCTTGCCATACTTTTCCGACAGGTCCCAATGGCCGCCATACCACTGTAAAGGTGTGATTTTTTTTCTTCCACCAAACGATTTGTACCACCCTGAAACTTTTTTTAACAGTTCCCTGTATGATCATAAATAGAAGTCTGATAATGCCATACCTGTGGGAGGTGGCGAATGTGATCAATATTTTTTTTAAATCCTAAGATTTTATTCGCAATTCAAACGGTTTTTCAAGTATGGCGCCAGTTTTTCCCTCTACTACAAGTATGACAAATATAATAATGGTCACATTTTGTGATTCATGGGAACCCTTTTCATTGTGGTCATAAAAGAAGCTCCATATATGATTATTTCCAGTAGTGAGTGAGCTGATGATGATGAATCGTAGCTTAGAGCTTTAGAATCTACTTTACAGAATTTTAGATCTACTTCAGTATTAATACTTTGAGGCAAGTATATTGTGATTTGTGTCCCTTATAATATAAAGTTCACTGTTAAAGTAGCAGCGCTAAAAGAGTTACTTATGAATTCCACGTTTCTATGGAAAATACGCCAATATCCTGAATTTCGTATTTCTTTTTAACTATTTTATGGCATATTCATGATGTTCAATGTTGGCGTATTTTATATTATATAAAGTATATCGCCCGTATTATTTTATTGAATTAGTGACTAAATAAGTATGTCACCATGGCAACGTCCATCGCTATCCCGTGACCCGCGTCGCATAAACAATGGTCGCTCTTTATAGACAAATAATTTGCAATTAAATAAAATTGCGACTATAATTAAAGATCTAAGCTATCCTATCTCTCAAGTTGGAAAAAAACACACATTTAAAAAAAATACATTAAAATCGGTTAAGTAGTTTAGCAATCCATCGCGGATAAACACCGTGACAGGAGATTTATATATATTAGATATGGCCCGTAATACTTTATATTTTTGTTTTACATTGTAAATTATTATATTGTATGATTATATGTACCTACCTACATATTATTACGAGGAAAAACTTTTTTTCCTTGTTCGTGAGTACCTACAGAACAAATACCTATTATATTTAAATAATACATAATTTTATTACTTATATTAGAAAATTCATTAAAGATTTCGTTTAGTTGTGAACATAATATAGCCTCTGTGGTAATCATTACTCTGTATATCGAGTTTACCACGTGATCACATTATTTCTGAAAATAATGCTTCGTTCAAACCTACGCGACCAAGCGACTGCGAAGCGAGAGCGTCAATACAAAACACACATTTGACAACTTGACGTAACTTGACGCTTCCGCTTCGCAGTCGCTTGGTCGCGTAGGTTTGAACGAAGCCTTAGGGCCGATTCACACCGGAATGGCAGAGGCGAGGCGAGCAGTTTCAGTGTCATATGATTTTAAACTTTATCTTCATTATTGTAATACATAGTATCGCACGAGAAATCGACGCCGCCGGCGGCGGCCGCAAGATGCCACGAGCGTCCACGGGCGGCCGTAGTTTTCTCAAGCGATACTATGTATTACATTACAGTAATGAAGATAAAGTTTAAAATCATATGACACTGAAACTGCTCGCCTCGCCTCTGCCATTCCGGTGTGAATCAGCCCTTATTATTGAAATCGACGACGGCATGATAAATAAATATGTTCGATAAATATCGAACGCCATCTATTGAGCTAGTTTGCCGCAAATAGGGTATATGCAAAAAGAATAATTTCATCTCAAATTTATTTTTCTGTTATATTTATCATCGTCACATTATAATCAAAAGGTATTTTTGAAGTGAAAACTTCTTTAGCGGCGTTGAGCACTTTTGTGGGATGGGTAAAAACTGTGAAACTCGCGTCAGATTCTCGTGCTGATCGAAAAACCGTAAGGCGGTTGGAGAGTAGTGTTGTAACATCGAATTCGATTAATCGAACAATCGATTGTTTTTTTTCGATTGTCGATATTTTTTAATCGATTGTAAGTTTCGATTAATAAAAAAATCGATTTTTTTAAAATCGATTTTCATAAAAAATGGGTTAAAAATTTAATCGATTATAAGGGTTTCGATTAATTAAAAAAATCGATTTTTCAAAAATCGATTTTCATAAAAAATGGGTTACAAAAATTGTAAGGGTTTCGATTAAGTAATTACAAAAATCGATTTTTTAAAAATCGATTTTCATAAAAAATGGGTTAAAAATTTAATCGATTTCGATTAATAAAAAAATCGATTTTTTAAAAATCGATTTTCATAAAAAATGGGTTAAAATATAATGCACAACGTTAATAATCAAGTTTTCACTTCTGCCGGCACTCCCGGAGTGCCGGCCGTCTTTTTTATTTTTAATTAGTTATCATTAAAAAATGAAAATTAATGGAGGGAAATTCAAACTTACTAAACGCGTCACCATTGGTCGAAACTCGAAACGAATTAATGTGACGTCAGATCGGCGTCGATATTCATACTGTGGTTATAGTATTTGTAAGAAAAATAGTTTAAAACTGGTGATTTCTATTTTCTAGTGAATCTATATGACTATATTAGGTTTTATAAATGAATATATTAGGTTTTATCAAAGCACAATCGGACTATCTACCGAAAATAGATGCATTTATGATGTTAGAATATTTTGCATCAAATCTTGATTTTACGATTTTATTTAATTAGACTAGCTGACCCGGCAAACGTTGTTTTGCCATATACTTAAATTATTTCTAGTATCAATTTAAAAAGTGGATAAAAACCTATTACGAATGTATAAGTATACAAAATTTCATCAAAATCGGTTTAGCCATTTTGGAGGAGTTCGCGCACAAACAGTGACACGAAAATTTTTATATAAGTATAAGATATTCCAATTAACATGAACAAATTACGTTGAGTAGTTACGTAAGTATAGCTAGCTACTTGTTTGTTTCAGATCTTGTATTGCAAAATTTACTTTTGACTAAATTGCATGAAGATGTTTAACAGCAACATAAGTATGCTATATACTGTATACATAGCATACTTACGTTGAAATGATCATCACAACAGTAATAAACACGATAATGGAGATACATTATCCCTTTTCATCATCTTACACCATGGTTCTTGTATTTTTACATCGTTTGGAATACGAAAAATACTTTGTCAGGTGTATTTCTAGTAATGCTTTTGCACTTCAGTATCACACAATACTTGTAAGAAGGTTTTTTAGCCTCTTCCATGATCTCAATAGCAAATAAACCCGAAAATATGTAGTTACGGTAACTGAATCACTAAACACTTTAATATTTTGAAGCCTATTTATGTTTTATTCTCCTTTATCTTATATATTTAAACGAGCAATTCTTGTATATATATAATTGGAATCTCGGAATCGGCTCCAACGATTTTCATGAAAAGTATATAGGGGGTTTCGGGGGCGATAAATCAATCTAGCTAGGAATCATTTTTAGAAAATGTCATTTTATTCGTGTTTTATCGAATACCGAGCGAAGCTCGGTCAAATCGCTAGTAAAGATATTATAAAGGACTAAGTAATTAAAGTCATAAAAAAAAAATCATGCATATCCTATTATAAAATGTCAGTTGCCTATAATCCGGCCTAAAAATCATTGTTGAACAACAATGGATCATTAAAAAGTAATAATCTCAGAAAATAGATATTAGCAGCTGCAGAATTCCCAAATTAAAGGTCAAAAGTATAATACATCGGTAATTATCAAATTTTGTGCTAAATTTGATAAAATTTTATAAAAATAAATACACTTATCCTAGAGTTTTTTTTTTCGTTATATAAATGCCTGTAACAACAACTGAACTTGGTCTGTTACTGTCGGCCGCGACTGTGTTCTAGGTGTTCCTTGCCTCGCAGTCCTCTAGGCTCTTGCACCTTCCCTACCCCGCTATCCGATTTCAATAAAACATAATCAGCGCCATCACTATTTTGTGTTGTGTATTTTGTGTTGTGAATTACATCGTAACATAGCATTCCAGTCGTTTCACACCATACGCGGGACCAAGTTTTAGAAAATAATCATTAATTAGAATTAAAATAGTTACGTACGTACCGGTTTTAAGGTAAGTATATTTTGTAATATCCATACTTCCATTGACCATACTATTATATACTAATATTATAAAAGCAAAAGCGTGTCTGTCTGTCTGTCTGTCGGTCTTTTACCTCTTCACACCCAAACCGCTGAACCGATTTTGCTGAAATTTGGTATGGAAATACTTTGAGTCCCAGGAAAGGACATAGGATACTTTTTATCCCGGAAAATGTACGGCTCCTGCACGATAAACGAATTTTGGCGCAAAGAAGTTGCGGGCGTCATCTAGTTAACTACAATCTCTTCATAGTTATAATTAATTTAAAGTAGGGGTGGGTCGAAATTCGTTTTACATTCGGTTTAACCGAACTTCGGCAGCTTGAACCGAACTTCGTCATTCGGCCGAATTTCGGTTAAAATGCCGAACATTCGACACTAAATATACTTGCACTATCATAATAGAAATTAATGAAAAAACATATCTGTAGTAACAGTGAAATAAAATAAGTCTGAAATACTCATTCATAGTCATTTATTTGAATTAGAATTGAATTAGCTGTACCTAATCATACACGGTGATAAACAAAAAACTTAAATTGGCCTTTTTAACTGTACTACCAGTCTCAAAAATCTTTGGTTACTTATTCAAACAAAACACAAAATAAACCGCTCTTCTTACTAACCAAACCTGCCTTAGAAATCTTTCTTTCTTAATCAAAAAACAAAATTTTACTGCCCTTCTCAACAAGTCTTAGAAATCTAGCTTACTTAATCGAAAAACAAAAATTAAACTACTTTTCTTAACAATAATAAGTAAGCAAGTATAACCAACCATTAGAAATCTCTCTTACCTAGTCAGAAATCAGAATGAAACTGAACTAATAAACAATGAAACTGGAAGATCATTAATAACGAGTTTTAGAAATCTTTGCATAGGTAGGTACACTTAATAAAAATACTAAAATATATTGGTCTCCATAATAGTTGCGTGTGTACGGTGAATTATACTGCTATTAATGAATCAAAGATTTCCTTTGGTAGGATTGGTCCTTATGGTCTAAGGATGGATTTAAGATGTGGAGCCACCGCGATTTTTGATGTTAGTTTTTTTTTATTGTAGCAGCTTCTGCTCTGGAGGAAAATAGAGTCTCAATCTGTATAGAGGCATTAATTATGGTACTATTCCAAGTTCGGTACCATATTCGGATGACTTAAGAATGCTATATTCATTTTAGGACTCATATTTGCACGATAAAGATGTTAAACAACGTAAAAAGAAGAAAAAGCATTATTTAAACGCGCTAATCTTAGTATGAGTCAGTAGTTACTGGTCCGATTTGAAAAATTCTTTCAGTGTTAGATAGCCCATTTATTGAGGAAGGCTATAGGCTAAATTTTATTACGCTAAGACTAATATAAGCGAAGAAATAGAGGAAAATGTGAAAAAACGGAGGAAATTATTTGAAAGGGCTTATTTCACGATTTTTTCAGCAATTTTTCTGTTATTTGGCACAGATAAAAAGTAGAAACGTGAAGAATCATAGGCTATTTATTGTGGACTAATTTGTCTGTGAAATATCTAATTTACGCGGGCGAAGCAGCACGGAACGTCTAGTAATATTATAAAGCTGAAGAGTTTGTTTTTTTGAACGCGCTAATCGCAGGAGCTACTCGTCCGATTTAAAAGAATCTTTCAGCGTTTGATAGCCTATTTATCGAGGCTATAGCCTATATTTATCACGCTAAGACCAATAGGAGCAAAGATACAGAGGAATATGTGAAGATAAAGCTGAAGAGTTTGTTTGTTAGTTTGTTTGTTTGAACGCGCTAATCTCAAGAACTACTGGTCCGATTTGAAAAAATCTTTCAGTGTTTGATAGCCTATTTATCGAGGAAGGTTATAAGCTATATTTTATCACGCTAAGACCAATAAGAGCAAATATACAGAGGAAAACGTAAAAAAACGGGGAAAAATTATTTGAAAGGGCTAATATCTCACAGACTACTGGAGCAATTTTTATGTTATTTGACTCGAATATATAGTAGACTACGTGAGGTATGGGTTATTAATTTGTGAAAAATATACGGTTTCCGTGAAATTTCAGATTTACGCGGACGAAGCCGCGCGGTACGTCTAGTAATATTAATATGTTTATTGCTCCATTCATTACCATGTCTTTGGCATGCAGAATAATGCGGCTATCAGCCTCCTTATATTAATTAAGCCCTGTCAATAGCGTTTTCGTTGTTTGAAAATCATATATTATACATTTTTTATTTTATTTTATTTTTACTATATTTTATCTAAATATTATTCAAAAACTGGCATTTAAACATTCGATTCAATCGAAAATGATACCAAACTCGCCTATATACCTAAATCCCACGCAGTTATTGACCTCATACCTTGTTAAAGCTAAAAAACCCCCCTTCCCCCACCTGCATGAAATATTCAGGTGGCTCCACATCGTAAACCCATCTTAGGGATATAAAGATCAATCCTACCAAAGGAAATCTTTGGTTCAGCAAAAGCCGTATTCCTCGTTTTTTTGTCTTGTACGCACACGACTATAATAGTTGGCCCCGCGGGGAAGCGCGAAGTGCGGGCGGGCACATCTAGCAATATTTGCAGCAAGTGTGTAAACAAGTCACAACACGCAAAAGCGCGGCGAAATCGAACCGAAGTTCGGCCGAACTGAAGCCGAATTTTTCATTTTTACCGAATGTTCGGCTGAAGTTCGTATTCGGTTCAAACCACATTCGGCCCATCACTAATTTAAAGTGAGTTCTCATAGTAGAAATAACATTATTTTAATCTTTTTGTAACAGAGTCCGACAAGGGACATCCCAGCCAACACATAAGCCAGATAGTAGCGAAAATATACGACAATAAGCAGTGTCAAGCTTTATTACTTTTGTATTACAGCTATGGCTTTATTTTGATTAAGAGAGTTCTTAAAATAATGCTGTAAGCTTACTAAATTCTGTATAAAGTTCGCGGTATTTCTTCAAGCTGAATAGTAATCAAGAGTAGAATCTGCTAAACAAGCGATATTCAAGGTGTTGTACATTTATTCAGCTGCTATGTAACTATTAATCAAATGTTATCCAAATTGAAGCAAGATATTTTGTGCCCAAATTGCTTGAGTATCATCTGTATAAGCGCTTACACAGAAGTTATTCAAATACTTTGTCCAGCTTAAAGTCAAAAGAATTGCTTTTACGCAAAACTTATTCAGCTAATCTGTGTTGATTGGGATATTCTTAAAGATTTTGTATGGAAAACCACTCTGTTACCAGAAACTACCACAATGTAACTTAAAAAAAAAAACTAAAAATATTAAATATCAATACTCAGTTTGTTAATGCAATGCATTATATTTTTAACTAAGCTGTTGCCCGCGAGCCGCAACTTCGTCCGCGTTAAGATAGTATATATTAATACCTTTAATGTACATAATTTTTATTTCTACAGTTTTATTATATTTCCACTTTTAACTTTTATCTCTGAAGGTTCAGGAGTTCTGTTCAGTGTCTTTGGATCCAGAGACACCTTCCTATGAAATTTCACTTATTTGTTATATTATATGTTTGAGTTACTAGAAACAGCATACGTGTTTTAATAGATTTCCCTCGATTGCTCATAGATCCCATCATCAGATCACCACTTTCGTATTATCATTATGCTAAGTACTCACATACAGTTTTGCTCGGTAGTTTTACTCGACGTCGAGCAAAAACCACTGTGTGGACCGCAAAACTCACAGCTCGAAGGCTCGCATCGAGCCAGTTTGAAGGCTCGAATCGAGCCGGCTTGACAAATTTTTTGACACTAGTTTTTATTATTCGTAGAGCCTTTCGAACCGGAGTAAACTATCGAGCAATGCTGAATGTGTGGACGAAAGCCCGAGCCGTGGTTTTTACTCTACGTGATTGCTCGATCGAGCAAAACCGTATGTGAGTACTTACACTTATACCATAATATTAAGATTATATCCTATACAACATCACAATAATTTCAAAAATCGGTCCACAAACAGCGCAATAATCATCAAAAACATCTGCTCGATGCAAAATATCATGAAAAGTACCAATAAATGTGTCATAATGTGATGACTGATGATGCATGGCATAATTATTATGGTTGTGATGATGATGATTAATTAAATTGATATATTCGCTTATGCTTTCAGTTTTTTAAACAACGCCAAAATCCCCGAACCTGTATCTATAAGGGTTCAAAAGTCCTGTTCAGTACCTTCGGAACCAGGGTATAACCTGGTGCAAAATCTTACTTTTTGGTAGCATCTACCTCGACTCGAATACTTCAGAAAAAATTAAAATCACTTTATTATGTTCCCATACAAATTTTAAGGAGTCCCCTCGATTCCTCACGGATACCATCATCAGATCACCACTTTTGTAAACATGGTACCAATTCAGATGAAACCCTATACAACAACAAAATAATTATGAAAATCGGTCCACAAACGGCGAAGTTATGGTTGAACATACAAAAAAAATATATACGGACGAACATATTATAGCCTCCTCCTTTTTGGAAGTCGGTTAAAAAGGGGAAAGTAATCAGTGACTGTCCGTAGATATCGTTTGCTTGTCCTTAAAGCAGCTGCTAATCGACAAAGCGCTCAAGTACGAGTGGAGCAATGCGTGTGAAATCACCAATCAGCACCTTTTCGAAAATTTCCACGACCGCGACAAACGTAAACATTTGCCGCGCTATCATGCCGTCGGCCAAGAAAACAATATATTTTTCATAACTTAACATATTTATTTACAGGCTGTAACAAAACTAAGTTTAATAACATTTCAGACTTTAAAGTTTAGGGTGTGTTATGTGTCCCTAATATTAGGTATGTAATTATGTACATAAAGTTCACTGTACTGTACTAGCAGCGCTGAAATGGTTACGTCTTGTGAGTTGTGACTTCTATGTTTTTATGAGAAATGTCCCAACAACATAAATTTTCCCATACAAAAAAAGTCACTCTTTCAACGCTGCTAGTTGCTACTTTGACAATCAATTCTTAGATACTAAGGGACAGGGTTTTATAATACATTACACTCTATAGACGAAACTGGAAAAACGTTATCGGAAAAACAAAACCAATCTAAAAATATTTTTCAGTTCAGAATCAATAACATGTCGCTCATTTGGTACAACAACGTCGTAATTACCTATTTTTTCAAAAATGAGTTATTTATGTCATTATGTTCCAAAAGTATATTTACACCCGGAGAAACATCGACAGTAATAGTAGGGGAGGTTGCGCTCAGTTTAAAAAGTAATTTCATACCGAGCAAAAATCGTTACAATAATAGAATTCCACTAATACATAACAGCTTTGATCGTCAGCCACTTCATAATGGGTGGAATAAATATTGAGAGCATCTCAAAGCTTTGTTGGGAATCGTATTGAATTGACATTAAAAAGATCCCAATTCGCACCCAATAAAGGTTCATATCTAGATTATACACGTTTAGGTTGGGTAGGTGTTGTTTTAGTTTTAGTATATAACAACAGATGGCGCTTTTAAAGTAAAATGTATATAATTCTTCTTCACAAATATTGACTATCGAATTAATTACTTAAAATTGCTATGTGAGATAATTTTATGGTTAATTCAAACGAAAATCGCCGTCAGCGGAATGTTTACAGGTGGAAATGTCGTCTACGCGACGCCCTAGGATACATTGAGCGCAAAGTAGCTATATTGGTCATAACTTATTTTGCTGGCTGACGGTTTTTCCACCATCGTATTAGCGACTGACGGTTTTCTTTATTATTTACAAAGTAGAAACATTCACCTGTATAAATTTTGTACGGTATAAAATGACTTTATATTCAAAAAAATTTTACATGTTCAGTAACGCGACTGACGGTAAATCCCTCGTCTGCAATACGGCTGACGGTGATTTTTTGGTTAAACATGACCTCAATAATCATCCATCAAAGTTTCATTCGGTATAAAATCACTTTTCGCAACTATTTTTTTTACAACTTTGAAATACTCTCAGTTAACATTCCACCACGGGTGCGGCGACTGACGCTGATTATATTGTTTGGTAAATATTAAGCTACCGCTGGACAAAAATTTGGTCGGTATGAAATCACTTAGTAAACGATAGCACTACCTCTCCTACTATAATGTTTTTATGTGTATTTTCCGCGATGGAGCGTGATTGTCATTGTGGAATTGACTGAAATGGCGACATTTCTGATGCTACAACGTCCGGATAGCCAGTTGCGCCGGGCGCCCCGCTGATTGTGGTTATATTTAGGAGTTACACCGTTTTTTTGAAACCGTTCACCTTTTGGTGAAACTACGACATAATTGTGTAAATTATGTCATTGTAGCTCCAAATTTAATATTAATTGATTTTATAAATGACTTTTCCTATAGGTTACAGGTATAAAAGAAGACCAAACTTATTGTTACTTTTGGCATGAAGCTACGGGAGGTGGAGGAGCAATGGAAATTGTTCCTGTATTTAGTTTTTTTTTTTCAGATTTTTAGTTTTTATGTATTTAGAACTTATTGGAACAAAAATCACAGATTATTTGGCTATTATTTGAACGTGCTGATCTCAGGAACTACTGATCTGATTTGAAAAATTCTTTTAGTGTTAGATAGCTCATTTATCGAGAAAGGCTATAGGTTATATTTTATCACGCTAAGACTATTAGGAGCGAAGAAATAGAGGAAATTGTGAAAAAAAACAGGGGAAATTATTTGATTTTCTGTGTTAATAGGCAATCTACTACTGGCACTACAAATGACGGGAACACGGGTCGGCGCATTTTTGCGACAGCTGAAAATCGTATGATGTTCGCTAAAATTTTAGAAATTAAAGAGTATCTTGTACATGACTTAAGTATAATTTTAATTACGATTAACAGTGGATTGCCTACAAACACAGAAAATTTCGATTTCTTTTGTAAAAATTTAGCGTACCGATATGTTGCTGAATATGGATGGCATCCCATGACAGTAACTATACATAAAATATTAGTCTACGGCAAAAAACATTATTGAAACAACGCCTTTACTCATAGGAGTTATCTCAGAACAGGCTGGTGAGTCGCGTAACAAATATTGGCGTTATGACCGGGAGCATCATACTCGTAAAAGTTCCAGGATAAACACTATGACCGATTCGTTCTATCGAGTGCTAGAGTCATCTGACCCAATAATTTCCCATTTACGCCTTGATTCCAGACAAAAACGTATAAAAAGAGTACGAACTGACGTAATAATCTTATTAATATCTAATGAACCTCTATGGCCCGATGATAATAATAATAGCAGTGGTGATTGTGAAAAAATGTATCACATCGACGCTCTAAACAGTCATATTAATTATAATACTATCATATTTTCCAACGAAAACGAAGCGTAATATGTATATAAGTTTTCTTGCTAGTCCTACATTTTGAAAGCCACATATTTTCTTTGGTGTTTGAATTTCACCAGCGGCGAATGTTGAAGACAATTATTATTAATTATTATACATGACAAAAGGTAAATTTTTACTCAATGCCTAAAAAATTACTCAGTTAACAAAGACAGATCCGATCCGTATCCGTGATGACGTATCAGAGGCACTGTGTATTAAATTCTATGTTTTTAAGCAACTGCTGTGCAATAGCTTAAAAAATAAAAACTAGCATAGAATTGCCAATTACTATAATATCTACTATCTACTATTTCTGTACACAATCTTCATTATTTTGAAGTCGATACCAGCTAAGAATGGTGAGTTCTTAGACAAAATATTTTTAATTTTAAAGACTGGTACCGACTTCAAAATTATGAAGATTGTGTACAGAAATAGTAGAGGTTTAGGAGTATTCTGCATAAGGCACTATTAAGAGTAAGAATTATTTACATACTTTTTTGTTCATTATATAATAATTATTATTGTTTTTTACTCTGGAAGTCGGTTTTAATTTTTTGTTAAAAATAATAATTTCACTCTTTTTAGTAATTTAAGTAATTTATAAGGTTTTCTGTAAATACTAATGTGTTCTACTAAGTGACTTTGGAGCCAGGATACACATTTATGATATGAGAAACATAAATTTTATATACCTAGCGTCCTCTCGGAATTGAGATGCATAAGTAACTCCCAGAATATACTCGTATCACTGTATAATTAATAACATAAGCTTGGCGTTAATCAAGCAATGATAAAATTAACGTTCATGCTCCTATCACTAAAGGCTCTAAAGTTCTGTTCAGTGACTTTCTTTCTATCACAAGTCACAACACTCCTGGAAAGTCATTAGCTCACTATAATGTTCATATAATATTATGCTTAAACTACTTAGAACTACGTTAATATAACGATTTATTTTGTCCCAATAATAAGGAGTTTCCTACATACGGACATACCTCATAATTCATAGATCTCATGATCAAATTGCTAACTTGGTAACCTGATCACCAAGTTTGAATCATTTACTTTGATATAACAATATAATTTTTGAAATCGTTCGAAAAATTAAGAGTTATGATTTAATGATTCATGGTGTGGTGACTGGTGGTAGTGGTGATGATGATGAATGTAACTTGCATAGTAGCATATGCTTTGAGTTCTTAAACCAAAGCCGAAACCCTCAAACTTGCATCTATAAGGAATCCGGAGTTCTCTTAGCACCTTCGGAACCAAGGTATATCTTAGTACAAAATTTTGCTTTTTGGTAGCATATGCTTAGGATACTTCTCATAAAATCGAAATCACCATATGTTTCCATATAAATTTTGAGGAGTTCCCTCGATCACTCATGGATCTTATCATCAGGTCGAAATAATAAAATAATTTTCAAAATAGCTTAACTTTTTACAGAACAATGTTTAAAGACATCCGTGATCCGTTTTGATCTAAAAATACTATGAAAAATACCTACCAATTATAATAGGCTCATAATGTGAAGGTGTATGGTGGAATGGTGGTGATGATGATGATGATGATTATTAATGTAATAAGCTTAGTAGTATATGCTTTCAGTTCTCAAAACAACGACGAAACCCCCAAACATGTATCTATAAGGAGTAAGGAGTTCTGTTCACCACCTTCAAACCATGGTATATTCTGGTGCAAAATCTTACATTTTGGTAACATATGCCTGGAATACTTCATATGAAACCAAAAAAAAACATATATTTCCATTTGAATTTTAAGGAGTTCCCTCGATTACTCATGGATCCCATCATCAGGTCACCACTTTTGTGAACACGGGACCAAATTGGAGTGAAACCTAATACAACAAAACAAAAATTTTTAAAATCGGTTCACAAATGGCGGAGTAATCGTTGAACATACATAAAAAAAATTATACCAACGTTTCTATTCGAATTTCCACAGCCCAATACGGCACAATTAGGCATTTTTAGAATTGCGATTGACGTCCGATTCCTATAACGGTGGAGCGCAGACTAAAGAACAGACTTTCGAAAGATTGAAATGTGTGATCGTTTGGGAACGCGATGGCACGCGAAGTACATACACATGGCATATCTAACTAGATAGAGATCTGTGAACAACACCTAAAATTTAGGTGCCCCTAAGCCAATATAAGGGGCACCTAACGCAAGTTTTGTTTTCACCAACGTTTAAGTGACACCTAAACCATTATAATTTGCGGGATGAATTGACAACCCCGTAACTCTTAGGTGACGTTTATTTGAAATAAAACAACCTATTATGCGATTCATCCGTCCAACCATTAGGTGACGTTTATAATTTACGGGATGAATAGACGATCCCGTATACTTAGGTGACGTATGTGGCAACGACGACGACGTTAGGTGACGGTTGCCTTGACAATGAATCTGTTATAGAATGGCCGTCTGATATTTTACTTGTAAAATAGCGAACTCCCATAAATATACATATTTATCACAAACCTTCCTCTTTAATCACTCTATCTATTAAAGAAAACCGCAATTAAAGGGAACAAAGGGACATGAGGACAGAAAAAGTGACTTTGTTTTATACTATGTAGTGATATACGTCACCTAAGAGTTACGGGGTTGTCAATTCATCAAGAACAAAACTTGCGTTAGGTGCCCCTTATATTGGTATAAGGGACACCTAAATTTTAGGTGTTGTTGGTGAAAACGGGCATAAGACTATTATCTTACGATTTTTTTTAAGAATAAAAGCTTTCTAATACTCCATGGTTGTGTTAATTTAATGCTAGTCCTATATTAACATTGACTTTATAACAAATAATGCCATTGTTCCGTTTTCTTTCATCTGTACAGTATATAGCTATATTTTGATCGAAATAAAAGTATTCTTAGAACTAACTATGAGTAATAATAACATCGTAATTTGAATTTACAAAATGGTATTTTATAATGGCGAATATATTACAACGGCTAGTTTAATATATATAGCAATGGATAAAAAGGCTTGGAAAAAAACTAAAAAAAAACAGGCGGATTCAAAAGAAAGCTTAAAAGGAGTATACTGATTTTATTAATAATTGGAGTAAACAAAAAAAAATCGCCAAGTGCGAGTCGGACTCGCGCACGAAGGGTTCCGTACCATTAAAGACCAAAATTAGGCCAAAACTTGTGTTTTTTATATGGGAGCCCCCCTTAGTTTTTTATTTTATTTCAAAGTTAATACATAGGTATAAATTTCTAAGTCAGACTCGGTGCTACTTTCTGCCTGTTCTGTGTCCGTATTATGTGGGGATTCTTCTAAGTAGTTTTCTTCTAAGAACAAATCTTCAGGATCACTCTCCACGATATCTCCATCATCAGTGTCTCGATAACGATCAGTCACTACGTATAATGAGTTTAAGCATTATAAGTTATAACATATTTCTGAAGTGCTGATAAATGGCTGAACATAATAATTAATAAGTAAGTGTCTTGTATAGTGCAATACGAGCTCTAATTTTTGTAACGGGACATATTAAAATTAACAGCACTATTATGCTTTCGTCAAATGCCTAAAGCTTTAATTTTATTTGTCGCCATATTTAGCTTTCCTTTTCCTATCTTACAAAAAGAATACAAGTCACTATAAGATCTGACTACAAAGGGAATGAAATCATAAGCTACTTTATATTTTGTTAAACCTATTGCTAAAGGCTAATTTTTATATTTGTTAAAACTATAGGTTTTGTTATCTAAAAATTGTATACTATAATATAAAGTATTTTAGCAAGGGCGCGTGTATTCTTTACTAATAACATGTAGGTATATTTCACCCGACAAACTGATGCGCGCAGCTAATTTCACTCAAAACAATCAGAAATAAAGGCGGAAGGTACTTACCCATTCAATAATAATTATTGTCACATAACACATTTAATTATTTCGTCCGCACAATACGTTGCACGATCAACAGCAGAATAAACATCATATGTTTATTATAATTAACTTGATAAAAAATGCTATGCAATAGCTGTACCGCGGCAGTCCTCGAGAGTCGAGTTCCACACGTATTTTTTTTATTTCTTACTAGCTGTCCCGGTGAACTTCGTGTCACTTTAAAACCTTCCCTGGACTTCTACGAATATTTTAAGACTAAAATCAGCCCAATCCGTTAAGCCGTTTTCGAGTTTTAGCGCGACTAACATATTTGAAAATCCATTTTTATATATAAGATGTATCTAAAGACTAAGGGCCTGTTTTACCACTTTCTGATATTAGGTGCCAGATATGCTTATTTGACAGATTCTCCATACTCTATCTGTCAAGTAAAATAGTGGATAGCCTTATCAGGAAGTGGTGAAACAGGCCCTAACTGTTACAACTTAAAAGTATTTTGTAGACATGCCGTTCGTCGACAAGCAACCCACACAGACCGAAGAACCTCTCGAAAAGCTGGTAGTTCCTCAAGCGGGCCCATGGAAGTATGAAATAGTGTACCCAGCTGTTATTGGCATGGGCTACGTCCACTTGGCTGCTGTTTATGGGTTGTACCTCGCTGCTACTGCTGCGAAATGGTACACGTTAGTCTTCGGTAAGTATCTTCTATAATCTATTCCATCAAAATGTTAAAATTCATGTCAAGATGTAAAATGCGTAGTAGTGTTAGTGCAAAATCTGCGAGATATTGTGCGTTAATATTTTCATTATTTTGATTTAGGTATTAAGGGCCTTCCCTACGGAGATTCCGTAATTTTGCGTATTTAGAGCCTTATAAACTCATAATTTGAAAGCTACAAAGTTATAATAAAAATACAGCCATAATCTTCAGTATATCAACATTCCTTTCCACGTTTTAAATTTTCTATTTTTGTTTATTATACTCATGATATCAGCTTCCAAAGTAAAACCAATTTATTAAAAATCAAGCATGCATTCAGCATCTCCTTAGGATTTACAAATTACTTTTATTTGAAACACACGCCAATAGATCGACAATATCATAAACTACATATTCCCCGTTTTAAATTTTTTTTAGGACAATTTTGAACTAAGATAAGTAAAAAAAATAGGGTTTTGGTGCGATCTCGGCAACACGGCAAATGTATGGCCAAGGTCGTTTGCTCGGGGGACGGCCTTAATGAGAATCATTTTCCCTTCCCTTCCCTTCCCTCTGGATGGCTAACTGAGCGCACGTGTCTACAAACCGTTTCGCAATTTAATTTAAATTTTAATATCATATTTTGGCCAAAAATTCATAGTAAAATAATAGGAGTGCATACTGCATAGTCTTGGAGGAGCTTAGACAGTGACGTCAACGACACGTACCAGTAACCAGTGCTACGAAACACACACAGTGCTACGGTCAGCTACGAGTGCTACGACCGAACCGCCGACCGATGCCGCTCAAGCAATACTCCACCGTCCTGGATGATTCTTTCGCCGTCCGCAGCCCCCTCTACCGCGGGCACCTCGCTCGCCCAGCCTACCATACCGCTACAACATGCGGGCTCGGACTCTGCGTTTAGACAATATCACACAGAGAAACAAGCGGAAGTTTGTAAGTGAAGAAGAAAGTTTAATGACCTCGTGTATGGACCAGATGAAAAAAATGTTTCAACATTTTGCTGAGATGCAGGATCAAAAATTGTCAGTAATTCAAAATTCTATATCCGAAATAAAACTCCAAAACGAAGAATAGGGATGATGACAAGGTCAAAGATTAGCGAATTTTGTTAATAAAATAAAGAAATCACGGTAAAAAATAAGTGTGCCCAAAATTTCAGCTCGATAGCATTTGTATTTTTTTGTTATGCGCCTTCAAAGTTGGATAATCAAGTCGATTTTTTTTTCAATTAAATTTCTTAATATTTGTATACCATTCGATAACATAAGCAATTAAAAGCATCTTTTGTTATGAAACCACTTTCATAAACGCAATATTTAATATACCTATCGAACAAAGTTCTCTCCCGATCCGTACAAACTACGAAAGAGTGACGTCAGTCTTTCGTAGCACTTTGTATGGAGCGTTTCGGGCGGGTCCATTTTATGAGATGTTTGAATTGTCATATCTTGGTGAATTTTTAAGCTATCAGAGTCATTCTTTCAGCGATGTTTCTATTTTTTAAGGGTCTTTCAATTACCAATAAGAAAAAAAAAATAGTCATCAAGCCTATGGATTAGTTCGCTTGATTTCTTAGGCAAAAAGTATGATGATTTGCGTGTGGAACTGGACAGCAACCGGAACGAAAATAAAGAAATTAAAAAGTATGTACATCACCTAGAAAATAAAATAGAACAATTAGAAAGGAGCGCAAAGATGTGCGAAGTTGAAATACGATGCATTCATATAGCACTAGAGATAGAAACAACACAAGACCTACATAAATATTTAAAAAAATATATGTACAACAATCGGGGTAAACATAAATTAGGATAAAATAAAAAACATTTACAGAATAAATACTAAAAACCAATCGAATATGCCTATCATTATTGATTTCATAAACTAAGAATGCAAGCAAGACTAATTATTAGCAGTAGTAAAAAAGTATAACTATCAAAATCCAGCCAACAGACTGAATACCAAACACCTAGAAATAAATGTACCCAATAACAGCATATTTGTTTCGGAATCATTAACCACCAAGGCCAGAAAAAACTACAGAATGGCGCGTGATTTTGTAGCTAATAAAAAAAAAATCAAATTTTGCTGGACATCAAAAGGAATGGTAAAGGTTCTAAAATAATAAAAATTCAGTCTGAATCGGACCTCAATATTAACAGCACATCAACTAAATGACTGGACAGTTTAGCACACTTAATCATAGTTATCTTTTAAGTTTAAAAACATTTTATATTTTAGATATAATTGTTAAAAAACTGTTTACAACCTTAGATTTGATTATATTTTACACTTCTTGTAAACTGGCCAGCTTAGCATGCATAAATAGTCAGTTTTCAATATTAAAAGTATTCTACATTTTAAATTTAATTATATTAAACTACTTATATAATATTACCCGCTTACTTAGTTTAGCTGTAATAAAATATTGTATTTAAAATTATGTTACTAACACTGAGATCTATCCTAGGTTTAATTAGATACTACCTTATTGTTAAGTTCATAAATAGAGTAATTTTCTTATTATTACCTATAAATTACAAAGTAACACGAAATGAGCAATCTTTAAATAATTTACTTCTCTGGTCTAGAGCTTATCACATGTCAAAATTTACCTACAATATTATAATACCATGTTATAGCACAAACACAAGGATAAGCGGCGATAATCAAAGTCATAATAATTATTTATTTATATAAAATTCGATAATATCAATGATTTTAGTATACACAATGATATAGATTATATAAAAGTATCCGACTCAAATACATGTACGATAGAGAATTGCAGAGATCTTCTAATGAAACACTCAAAATCGTTATCCATTTTAACCCAAAACATAAGAAGTATTAAAGCTAACTTTTATAATTTACAAATTGTCCTCTCAAAATCAAATATCTTATGGGATTTTGTGGTCCTTACGGAGTGTCGATTGTCACAATGTGCGTTTATACCTTCGCTTGAGGAATATAGACGTGTAACCACCTCGAATAATTACCTACAAAATGATGGTGTTACAGTATACTATAACAAAACCCTGACTTTTGCCAATGTTTAACGTTCAACGTTCAACGACAAATTTTCGTTCTAACGACAAACGAAACAGCTATCGTGGCAGTATATTGCTCCCCGTCAGTACATAATATTCAAGGATTTCTGAATTCTTTAAATGAAACTCTACAAAATTTGAAGTCATATAGAACGCTCATGCTGGTAGGCGATATAAACATAAATATTTCTGAAACATCTTCAGATCCTCGTATGGATGATTATCTTGATTTTCTTTCGAGCTATGGAATGCTTCCAGCTCACACCCTACCTACACGAGGAGGCACTTCATGTCTTGACATAATCCTGAAAACGACGAGAACCGCTGCCCGTTATGTTGCAGATACTTCAATAACGGACCACGATAGTGTCATTATGTTCATTCAAAATCCAGCACATAGTACTAAAACCCGTAAAAAGATATCGATCACAGTTTTCGATAATTTAGAATCCGACCTCAAAATCCAAAACTTTGAGCCTGTTTATGAAGCACAAGACGTCAACCACGCCGTATCGATTTTTGAGATTATTATTAAAACTCTAATTACTTCCAACACAACATTTAAAACAATTACTAACCGTCGCAACCTCCTTAAACCGTGGATGACACCGGGGCTTTTAAGGTGCATTAAAACCAACATAAGAAACTCAAAGAAGAAATTAAAAAAAGATCCAAATAATGAAATCATAAAATTATCATACACTAGATATATAGAAATTTTTGTAATCGAATCTTGAAAAAAGTTAAAATTGAATACGATAAAGGACAAATTCACAAGGCAGGGAAAAATAGTAGATTGGTATGGAACGCAATAAAAAAGGCTACTTTTACTGAAAGAGACAAGAGTGTTCCCATGGAACTTTTAAAAAATGTTAATAAGAAGGAAGATGTAAATAAAGTAAATTTAAATTTTTCTCAAGTTGGTATCACCCTCGCACAAAAAATTAAACCACCATCTCAAGCCATAAATTATGAGAGTACCCAGACCCCCAATTCTCTTTTTCTGCTTCCAACTTTTGAGCAAGAAGTTACAACGATTTTGTCAAACCTACGCTCGGATTGTGCTATAGGACATGATGGAATCTCAAGTTTATTTCTCAAGAAATTCGCATGTTTCCTTGCGTCCCCACTGGCTCATATTTTTAATTTATCCCTATCAACTGGTGTTTTCCCCGATTCTTTTTAATTAGCACAAACCATTCCAATTCATAAAAGTGGGTCTAGGGACCGTGTCGAAAACTACAGGCCGATTGCCATTCTTCCCGCACTATCTAAAATTTTACAAAGAATTTTAAATAATAGACTAATAGGATTCATTAACAAAAATAACATCTTATCTAATTCACAATATGGTTTTAGGTCAGGTATATCAACTTCGGATGCTGTATATGACCTACCAGACTATATAGTGCGGGGATTAGACAAGAAGGCTAAAGTAATTGGCACTTTTTTTTGGATCTGGCTATGGCTTTTGACTAGAGATGAAACGGATAGTAGTTTGACCGGATACCAGATACCGGATAATCGGCCAACCACCTGGCCGGATAGCCGGATATCCGGCCGCCGAATATCCGGTGGTACTTAGCCGTTTGGTGCAAAGCACAGATACTTTCAGCACTTTGTAGCAGTGTGTACAGCGAAAGACTTTTTCTGAAGCTGGCCTTATTTATGAAGAGAAGCGAAACCGCTACCCACAGAAATAATATCAAGATAGAACGGCTAAGCGGGTACGCGTGTTTCAATCTTGCTCAAGTGGGCAAGATTCGTTAAACGTTCATTCAGTCAGCTCGCACGTCTCGACTTGATTACACCGGAACGGTTGTGCAAAAATGCCTCATTGTGCAGTGTCTAATAGTAAAAACAGAAGTACGAAAGTGAATCGGTCAAAAGGAGGTATTTCTTTCCACGGGTTAGTTATATGGTTATATGTTCTCACTAAAAGCAAAGCAAAAAAATTGACACGCGCGATTCCTTAGTAATGCACGCGCGTCGCCGTTCAATCTTGATACATTTCTGTGCCGCTACCTCTCAATGCGGAGAAGTTGGTTTTTATTCACCATAATTTGCCCTTAGTGCAGTATGAGTACTAATTAATTCATTTTCAACTTTAAACTAAAACTACTTATATTATTAAGACTAACTAAATAAAGTAAGTAATTACTTAAAATTACTTATATTTTTGAAGTGAAAACTTCTTTAGCGGCGTTGAGCACTTGTGGGATGGGTAAAAACTGTGAAACTCGCGATAGATTTTCGTGTTGATCGAAAAACCATACAAAACGCGTAAGACGGTTGGAGAGTAGTGTTTTGTGTCGAACTCGAACTCGAACTCAATTTGAAACTAGATCGAAACTTGATCGAAACTTGATCGAAACTTGATCGAAACTTTATCGAAACTTTATCGAAACTTGATTGAAACTTGATCGAAACTTGATCGAAACCTTGATCGAAACTTGATCGAAACTTGATCGAAACTTGATCGAAACTTGATCGAAACCTTGATCGAAACTTGATCGAAACTTGATCGAAACCTTGATCGAAACCTTGATCGAAACTTGATCGAAACTTAATCGAAATTTGATCGAAACTTGATCGAAACCTTGATCGAAACCTGATCGAAACTTGATCGAAACTTGATCGAAACCTTGATCGAAACCTTGATCGAAACTTGATCGAAACTTGATCGAAATTTGATCGAAACTTGATCGAAACCTTGATCAAAACCTTGATCGAAACTTGATCGAAACTTGATCGAAACTTGATCAAAAACCTTGATCGAAACCTTGATCGAAACTTGATCAAAACTTGATCGAAACTTGTTCAAAACTTGATCGAAACTTGATCGAAACCTTGATCGAAACCTTGATCGAAACCTTGATCGAAACAACTTGATTGACGATTTTTTTAAAATCGATTTTCATAAAAAATGGGTTAAAAAAATGCACAACGTTAATAATCAAGTTTTCACTTCTGCCGGCACTCCCGGAGTGCAACCAGTTTTTTTTTATCCAGATCTTTTTTTATTCGGCCGGATGCCTATCCGGCCATATAGCAGCTATCCGGTATTCGGCCGGATAGTATTAAGACCGCCGGATAGGCCGGATACCGGATAGTTGCCGGATATCCGTTTCATCTCTACTTTTGACACGGTCTCTATACCCATACTGATTTCCAAATTGGAAAATATTGGCGTAAGAGGCTCCAGCTCGCATTGTTTCAGAGCTATTTGACCAACAGACGTCAATGAGTCAAAATCGGCGAAACAATAAGCGATGAGCTCCCTATAGAATACGGCGTCCCACAGGGTAGTATCTTGGGCCCTACGCTGTTTCTTATATATATAAACAGTTTGTGCGAGTTAGACTTACCCTGTGGGAAAATATTCACGTATGCCGACGATACAGCCCTCGTCTTCCAATCCAATTCCTGGGAAGAAACTTTTCGTTCTGCACAGCTAGGTCTTGACAAAGTTTTAAAATGGTTGACTAATAATTACCTCACCCTTAATATTGAAAAAACCAGCTACATCAGCTTTTCTCTAACAGCAGCATCGCAACCCACGCCTCACCTAAATTTAAAAGCGCATTTATGTCTTGATTACACATCTAATAACTGTGCATGTATCCCTTTGGCTCAGATCGGGTGTGTTAAATATTTGGGAATTCTAATCGATAGCAGAATGTCATTTGATCACCATATTGTCATAACCATGGAAAAAGTACGTAAACTCACCTTTCTCTTTTACAGACTAAGGCACATCTGCGACACAAATTTCATTAAGAAAACTTACTTTGCTTTAGTACAATCACTCCTCTCGTACTGTATTCTCATATGGGGAGGTGCTCCTAAAACTAGAATGTTGCAGCTGGAAAGATCGCAGAGGTGTCTTCTAAAAGTTGGCTGGAAATTACCAAACCTCTATCCCACAGCAGATTTGTATGCCAAATGCGGAGTTTTAAGCGTACGCCAATTGTTCATTTTAGCTTGCATCATTAAAAAACACACTTCCTTAGACTATGACAGAGAATTAAAACATAATCTTCGCCGTAGATTAAAGATATGCCCTAACGAAGATCGTATTATATTTAAGATTACTTTTGCCCAAAGATTTTTCTGTTTCCTAGGTAGTTTCATGTATAATAAGGTAAATGAAATTTTATCAATTTACCACGAGAACAAAACTAAGTGCAAAAAAAGTCACTCGCTGGCTGGTTACCCTAAGTTATCAAGATACTGAAAATCTTTTTCTGCGACAAATAATATAATTAGTTACGTATAAAAGATTAAATACAACATTTAATTTTAAGTTCAAAAGTAAAATAGATTTTTAAGTTAGATAAAATACACTGTTTAAATAAGTTAAAATAGTCTGTGGCACCAACATACAGGCTTAGGCTTAGTTTGGGCTCCAAGTCTCCCACAAATTACTACATTGTAATTTTTGGGAGAAACAAATAAATATTATTATTATTATTTTAGAAATATATATCAATTTGCGAAGAAGTTGATTCATAGGCACATGGCGGATATGATATGTAATTTGGTGGCGTTATGTCAAATCCAGCCAAATGCGACCATATGACTTAGCTCCGTCATCTACCTATGAATCAATTTCTTTTATGGTATCTTTAATTTCTTCAGGTGCTTTCACTGCAGTCGCGGCTGGGATAGGCGTAACGGCGGGGGCTCACAGGCTATGGTCTCATCGATCGTACAAGGCCAAGCCGCCGCTGCAGATCCTACTGATGATAATGCAGAGCATGGCCTTCCAATACTCAGCTGTTACTTGGGCGAAGGATCACAGAACGCATCATAGGTAAATTCTGGTAAAGTATACTTTAGAGTCAGCGCTTACTCGAGACACAATTCATTCTTAAGACGGACTCCTGCTATACACAATACAATATGAAGATGTGACACAACAAATATTTTGTGTTACAGTATATTTTAAACAGTGCCGAATTTAGGTATATTTTTTAGAGTAGTACACTTTATTTCAGTCGCCCCATGTACGTAATCTGTATTGACGCCTCTATGGACGCTGCCGCCCCCTCAGAACGCTCCCGCAGCTAGGCCGTGGCCTAGGCTATAACGGCCTATTCATAAATTCGGGACTGGTTTCAAGACTGTCGTCTCAAATAAGCGCTTGTTCTTAATGTACTAATTGGGTCGCCACAAACGAAAAGCAGCTAATTCTGAAATACGGAGCTTGAAATTTGAAAAAGACAATCCCTAACTCAAAAATTGTGACAAAGAATTCCCATATCTATAAAGACTAAAGAAACATCCTGAAGTCTCAATCGCAATATTTTTCAGATACAGCGACACAGACGCCGACCCGCACAATGCGACGAGAGGGTTCTTCTACTCGCACATCGGTTGGCTGCTGGTAAAGAGTCACCCAGAGTTCAAAAAACGCAGAAGATTGGTGGACCTGTCTGATTTATACAACAATCGGATCCTGATGCTCCAGCATAAGTAAGAGGATAAATATACTTTTAATGGAGAGGGTTGATGCCCCAGTCGCAAAAACATTAATGTCCGGTTAGGTCGATGCAGGATGATCACTGGCCGGTGGCCAGGATCGTCTTCACTCCACGACCAACTGGTGTGGAAGACACTATATTACCGACTAGCCAGTAATAATATTATTAGTGGCAACTATTATAGGGTTTCTTTTTGTGCTGAAGGCAGCTCATGGTAGTTCAGATGTCAGTGCGACCCTTGAGGATCTATTGTGACTCCTTCGCATTAGAGTACCGTCCCCAACCCAATACTGCTTATAAATTGAAAGATGTGGTTGGGGTTGGTGCCACGAATTTCCTCTGTGGATGAGTATTCGTACTTCGTACTTGTAGCGACCAAGGTGCCTGTTTCTGCTCTGTAGTAGAACAGGACAGTCAAGGAGAAGGTATATAATAGGTGTGTCGTCCTCCTCCTTGCAGAATCTGCAAGTCGTTAAGCTCCTAACACCTATTCTGTTAAGGTGCTTATTGAGCTTGCAGTGCCCAGTTAGGCTTCTGGTATTCTTAATTGATTCCTACCCATGGTGAGCACTAATCCTGACAGTTTCTTGTTAAAGCCAGGAATCAGTACCTTGGAGTGTTCAAGGCCAGGGGTCTCAACCCATTGCTTTCTGCTTAGTTTGTGACCCCATTCCCCAAGCACATGCTTCGTAGTACTGGGCAATATTCCGCAGACCGGTTCTGGGCCATATATGAGACTCTTGGCCCCAAGCCTAGCCAGTTCATCAGCGGTTTCGTTGCCGGGGACGTTACTGTGACCCGGGACCCATACTAGGCGGATTTTGTTGTTTGTTCCTAGCATGTTCAACGTCTCAATGCATTCCGGAACCAATTTGGGCGAAACTTCTAGAGATAAACTACGATAGCATGGCGCGCCCCTCCAAAATTCAAAACTTTTGAAGTGCGTTGTCAAAACGTTTGAAGTGCGTTGTCTTGCGCGGTCGGCTAGTTATGATTAGTTGATCAACAAATCTTGGTAATAAGTGACATTAAGTGAAATATTACGAGTACTGGTTGATTGGTTGAATACTTACTACATACAAACTCTTTCATAAGGATGTGAGTTGTGACTACACACATTGAAACAGTAATTTGGAGGGGCGCGCCATGTTATTGTAGTTTATTTCTACAGCAGTTAGTGCTTGACGTTCAGAGAAGATAAAAATATTATTTTTATTAACTAGGGCCATCTCTAGGCTTTCTAGTGAGCAACCGATGATTGCAAAGATTTCAGCCTGATACGGTTGCATACTCCCACAAACTGGCATCTTTGCCTTTTGGTGGCCTGCCTCCGTAGAATCCGGCTCCCGTACGGTTGTCTTTCCTTGATCCATACGTGAACCAAACTATGTCACTAGGCCGCCCATCAATTGGGATTTTTCTTTCCCAGTCCTCCCTGGAAGGTATAAGAACCTGATATTGCTTCGAAAGGCTATGCACCTTGATCATGGCATCGGATGGTATGGCCATGATAGGTGATTACCGAAGAGACTGCTCCAGCTGTCCAAATGGGGTGGAGGCCCAATTTATCCTTCCCGCCGTCCTGGCCCTGAGAGCAGCCTTTCTGGCCTCCATCTGAATTCTGAACAAGCTGAGGAAGCGGAGTTATGTTGATCAGGGCCTCGAGGTAAGCGGTGGTTGTTGACGAAAGCGCAGACGTGATTATTAGGTATGCCAGTCTCTGAACACTGTTCAGACTTTTACTACAGTTTACTTGTTCAGCCTTTTTATGCCACATTGCGCACCCATAATATGTGGTTATCGGTCTCACTGCGGCTGTAAATAGCCATAGCATTGCCTTCGGCCAAAATATACTCCATTTAGAGCTGGCAAGCTTCCAACAGGAACCCAGAGCACATCTAGCCTTTTTCGTAATATACTCGATGTGCTTATTCCAAGAGAGTCTTTTGTCTAAGATTACTCCTAGATATTTGACTTCAAACGCAAACTTAATAGTTTTCCCGAAGAGTGTTGGGGGTCTAGTCACTCCAACTTCCTCTTTTTGGTGAAAGGCACCAATCCTCGACGACTCTTAGTGCTGACTGCATTAACCCAGCGACCACTGATGCGCATTTATTGCCCACCACTAGTCGCCAGGTCGTCAGCGTACCCTTGAGCGTAATATCTTCTAAGGTTCAGTTCCCTTAGTAAGTCGTCCACTACCAGGGTCCATTCCAGAGGTAGCAGCACGCCTCCTTGAGGGCAACCTTGCGTCAACCTGCTTATGAGTGTCAGGTCCATGATAGTCGATGAGGCTACCCTATTGTCAAGCGTGACTTTGATCCACTCAGTAGTTGGATCCATAATCCTTGAAACCAGGCTATTTGTGATAGGGCTAGTTGAAGTGTTGTCGAATGCGCCTTCAATGTCTAGGAAGGCACATAACACAATCTCTTTATCTTCACTACTATAATAAGGTACAAGTTTTTCATATTTTCAGGTACACGACTCTCTTCTGTTTCACCTTCTGCTGTCTCCTGCCAACGGTTATTCCCGTGTACTTGTGGGGAGAATCGCTAAGCGTGGCCTGGCACGTGTCCATGCTCCGCTACGCCTACACCCTGCACGCCACCTTTCTCATCAACAGCTTCGCGCATATGTTCGGCAGTGGGCCCTACGACAAGTCCATCAAGCCGACCCAAAACGCCTTCGTGTCTCTGATGATTTTCGGAGAAGGATTTCATAACTATCACCACGTTTTCCCATGGGACTACAGAGCTGCGGAGCTGGGCAACAATTGGCTGAACCTCAGCACGCTGTTCATAGACTTGTTCGCGTGGGTGGGCTGGGCGTACGACCTCAAGACGGTGCCCGTTGACGTCATCAGCGCGCGGGCCGACCGCACCGGGGACGGTACCAACAGTTGGGGATTTAAGACTAAAAGCGCTTGAGTTTTGACTAAATAGTCGATTCACGTAAGAATAAAAATTGCAATCTGAATTTTATTACATGATGTCACAATGACTGAGTATTAGCTCGTTAATTTGAACAGTAATTAAGTTTATTATAAAAATATTATTAGATTTCTGAATTATTCATATCATGTGCAAAATAACAATGTAATTTTTATTTTTTGGCTAGCTTTGCTCTTCGATTTTACTTACGCATTTCATTTCGCCAGTATTTTGTTGGGTGACGATTATTGAAGAGGTCTCGACATAACGCTCGAAGGACCATAACTTAGAAAGTCTACTAAGTCATTTTATTGTGATAATAAAGAATATTTTGGTAAGTTTTATTGTTTTATTATTAAGGTCCTGCTCCGACTCGGAGGTCGTGGGTTCGATTCCTGCGTTGGAAACATGTTACTAATTCCAAATTAGGTTAGGATAGTGCAGGCTGATCACCTGATTGTCTGATAAGTAAGATGATCCATGCGTCGGATGGGCATGTAAAACGTCGGTGCTGCGCCTGATCTCTCGCCAGTCGCGTCGGTCTTCCGTCCCACTGGGTTATGAGAGTAAAAGGAATAGAGAGTGCTCTTGTGTACTGCGCACACACTTGGGCACTATAAAAATACTCCTACAACTGGCCTGGTTTCAATGAAACCGGCCACTGTCACCGAAACCGGTGTGGAAGTTATTATTGTTAAGGTCATGACATTGATAGATACAATATAATATTCAGTCAAACATAGGTTCTTATTCGAATAAAAAAATTAAAAACCCATGATTTAAAACGCACACACTACAAACAATTTTTTCTTGTACAAATTGTCTGAAATTATGTAGGAACTAAGGCTGGTTTTAGTGTCACGCGGACCGTCAGTACGTATCGCTCCGTTAATGCAATATGCATTACGCTCTAAGGAGCGTTTTAGAGTAATGCAGAGGGGTCCGTACGGACCCGTCCGCATTACTCCTTAAGGCTGGTTTTAGTGTCACGCGGACTGTCACGCGGGTCGTCAGTACGGATCGCTCCGTACGGACGTACGGACGGACGCCGATCGCGCCGATCATCCGCTTAGTATCGTCCTGACCGCCGCGGTGTACAGACGGGTGCAATGCTTCCAATGCAGCGGGTTATTTTAATTTTTGCCCTATACATAAGAAAAAAAAATTAAAACGAAGGAGGAGACTACAATATGTTCACCCTTTAATAGAGCAGAGAGCCGTCGCGGGGGAATTCGTGACATTATACGGCAGTTTGAGGGCTGACGAAACAAAGTTCTTCTGCAACTACTTTCGTATGTCGACCAGAAGTTTTGACGAACTACTTTCAAAGACAAGAAATAAACTGGTTCGTTGTAGCTTGACGCTACAGATGGCCATGACTGTACTGAGGTGACGCGTGCGCTCCGTGCGATACTAAAACGCTCACTGAAGCGAGAGGCGCGCAAGCGGCGGTCCGCGCGGTTAGCTCCGCGGCACGAACGCGCTATGCGGACGGCTGCGGAGCTGTCCGTACGGACGGTCGTCCGTACGGTCCCCTCCGTATGACTCTAAAACGCTCCCTGAAGCTTGTATAGATCTGTCTGCACGGAGAGATCCGTACCGACTGTCCGCGTGACACTAAGACCAGCCTAAATCACATATTTTTATATACTTATGTACTTTTATTATACATAAAGATATTTGAAGACGTGAGTGGATGAACACGATAATTAACAGTAAAAAAAATGCCTTTTTTTGCATAAATGGAGGCTTTAGGGCCGGAAAATGATTTGAAATAAAAAATGTGCATATGTGTAGCCAGATGTATTATCCAGGTGATGAAGTAGATAAGTTACAAGGTTTGTTCATAATATTATAAAGGAAAAAATTAGTATGTTACAAAATGTTACTTATCGTATTCTTCCACTCAGATCTTCATTTGTTTTAGGTATTTTCACAAAAATCTTTCAAGCTTGGTTGTTTTTAATTAAATAATTAAGTAGTTGTTTCTTGCTGCTCCTGCTATAAAAAGTTAATCACATTAAAAAACCTTATTAAAACCTTATTGTTTCTATTTTGGTACCTAAGGCGGAAACTGTTAAATAAGCGGGTAAAATAGACCAGGATTTAAAGAAGTAATAACGCGAATGTTACAAAACTTATGATTTAAAAGTCTATTTAGACAAAATTAATACAAAACTAGAAAACGAACATCTAATGGCACCATGCGTCAAAACGGAAGAAGTACAAGAGCTGCAAGACCCTTTCGAGAAGCTGGTTGCCCCTCAAGCTGCTCCCAGGAAGCACGAAATAATGTACAGAGCTGTTATCGGTCTGGCTTATGTCCATTTGGCTGCCATATATGGACTGTATCTAGCGGTTACTGCTGCTAGATGGTACACGATATTATTCAGTAAGTACTACCATATTACTTTACTACACTCATTTATTGTTAATGAAGTCCCAAGTTAGATTCAAATGCGTGAGTTCATATTTTTTCGATTAACATGAACCCAGTTATCAAACTTCAAATCTTAGATCTATTGTAAAGGCTGTCCCGCTCCCGTAAGTACGCGAACGAAACAGCCTTCGGGAAGGTCAGAGGTAGCATGGCGCCCCAGATCTTTTCTTTCTTTCAGATCACTTTCTCAATTTAGGGATGCTTTCTTTAAAGTCCTTCAGGCTTTAGTGCAGGTTCGCCAACTTTACAGGCCGCTCTGTTTTTTTTTTTTTTTTGCAAAGTTTTTGGGTTAGCGTCACAAAGAAACTTTTGTTCAGGTGCCGTCACAGCAGTCGCAGCGGGGATAGGCATAACGGCTGGGGCCCACAGGCTCTGGTCCCATCGGGCGTACAAAGCCAAACTGCCGCTGCAGATCATTTTAATGGTGATGAATAGTCTGGCCTTCCAGCATTCAGCTATAGCCTGGATACGTGATCACAGAATGCATCACAGATATACTTTAATTTCCGGTTTTATTTGAAAGCTACAAATTTTTTTTGATATAAATATGAGTGGACATTATTGGTTTTTAATTGTGAGAGGAGAGTAATTTGGCAAAGAAGATCCTTCTTCATAATGTTAATTTTAGAAAAATTCCTAAACAACCAACATAGTCATGTGAAACAGACTACGGTGGCATACCGTAGTCCGTTTTACACGACCTCCAGTATGTTTTGGAATTTTCCTAAAATTTGTGATAAACTTATTTTAATTTGAAGGCTTTAACGCTTTTAGTTTTACTTCAGATACTGCGACACAGACGCGGGCCCGCACAACGCTACTAGAGGTTTCTTCTTTTCACAAATCGGCTGGTTGCTCTTGAAGAAACACCCCGAAGTGCTGAGGCGGGGGAAATACATTGACATATTGTGTGACATCTACGCCAACCCCGTGCTACGGCTTCAGAAGAAGTGAGTAATTTTGTTCCTCGTTGTGTTGGTTGGTCCAAAAACTTCTAATATCTACTACAATAGTACTGATCGCTAGAAAAAACTGTGTATTTTTTTTAAACAGGTTCTAACCGGCTTTCTCTTTTCATCTTGTTATAAATCCATGTAAAATTTTCTTGTCGCTCCACTTTATTAATGATTTTATGAATTACTGAAGAAGAACAACTCTTTGTTCTTCTTCAGTAATTCTTGGTTTATGATGTTATACTAGCGACCCGCCCCGACTATACAGGCACTGAAAAAATTATTAAAATCGATGCAGCAGTTTTGATTAACATTCATTATTACTACGGTCCGTGGCCCGCATTGATCGGTACCGCCGCAAAAGCTATCTCTCGCAATTTTTAAATTTTAATATCATAAATAATTGGCTATTCACACATTTATTAACATTAAATGCCGAAAAAACTAAATACATAAAGTTTTCGATGCGTAAATCCACCTCAGCAGTTACTAACCAGCCACTATATGTACATTTTTGCACAACTTTCTCTAACATGGCATGCACATGTCCTAGTATTGATGGGATCAACAATATAAAGTATCTAGGTATAATACTCGTAGTAGATGAAAATCTGTCTTTTAGGCCTCATGTAGATAAACTATGTGAAAAAATACGTAAGTTGATGTTTATTTTCAAGAAACTTCGTCATGTACTAGACCAACATTTAATCAAGCAGGTGTATTTTGCTTAATGTCAAACGATTCTAACTTATTGTATTACATCTTGGGGACGAGTAGGCAAAACGCTGTTACTAACTGTTGAAAGAGCACAAAGGGCAATAATAAAAATATGCAACTTTCAACCTTTTCTTTTCCCTACTAACCAGCTTTATGCGTCATTTGAAGTACTAACAGTTCGTCAGCTTTTCATACTAAATGTAGTACTAAAGCAACACAATATCTCTACCCTTCTACCCGGATTCCATCAACAAAAGGCGGAAAGATATCGTTTGCCCACTAGAAATAAATACAAAACATGCTTTTGCTAATAAGTATTATATATTCTTAGGTCCTCTTCTTTATAAAAGAATAAATGCCCTGTTAAATATATATTCTGTTAATTATTTTAATTGTAAAAGAAACCTTAAAAAATTTCTTCAAAATATGACTTATGAGGAAACAGAGAAACTTCTAGTGGTTTTGCAATAAATTAACAATATTAGAATAAGATTACGTAAGTATAATATTGTGTAATTATAAAATAATATTAGTATAGGGAATTTAAAACAATTATAATAATTAAAGTTAGTATATCTACTTAATTTAATTTATAAATTTAAGGCATAGCTATAGTTTGTATCGTTATAATTGTTGTAGCACTAATTTTCGCCTGAAACACAGGGTATCCTAGTTCAGACAATACTATAATTTTATTTTAGTCTTATTTAGTTTAAGTAGCTCTAATATTTTTGTATTTCACCATTATTGTAAATACTGAATAAATATTATTATTATTATTATTATATTAAGCATAATTTTAGGCAAGCAGATAATTAAATATTTGTTTGTCACTATTTACCTGCTTAACCTGACTATAATAATTAAAGGTGTTTATGTTTATCTTTTTGTAATAGCTAGGTAAAGTAGGGCGCCGTGACAAAATATAAACTTGTAAGCGCCGCAGGCTGAAAAAGATTGGGAACCCCTGATCTAGAGGGTAAGGCCAAATTAGCCTCGAAGAACTAAGAAGCTTGGTGTTCTTAACAGAGCGAGACAGTACTTCAGTCCGGACCAACGCCTACAACTCTACAAGGCGCAGGTTCGGCCTCATATGGAATATTGTTCTCATCTCTGGGCAGGGGCGCCAAACTCCCTCTGGATCGTATCCAACGAAGGGCCGCTCGAATTGTTGACTGCCATAGTGTTTCAAAAAGCTTGGACCCCTTGGAATTACGCCGAGATGTAGCTTCACTCTGCATCCTCTATCGGTTGTATCACGGGGAGTGCTCTGAGGAATTGTTCGGAATCATACCACCTGCAACTTTTCGCCATCGTCCCACGCGAAAAACATACCATTCTCATCACCTTGACGAGTGGCAGTCTTCCACAGTGCGCTTTTCGCGTAACTTTCTGCCGCGCACTGTAAAACTCTTAAACGAACTGTCACCAGCAGTATTTCCGGACCTATACGACCAGCAAACCTTCAAGAAAAGAGCGTATTCCCTCTTAAAAGGCCGGCAACGCACCTGCAGCTCTTCTGATGTTGTGAGTGTCCATGGGCGACGATAGTTGCTTACCATCAGGTGACCCGTTTGCTCGTTTGCCCCCTTATTTAATAAAAAAAAAGCCTGCGTTTGCAATGTAAGCGGAAAAAATGTAATTATTTACGACATCACTAGGGCCCGGAAAAATATGTATTAAAAAATCCAAAATATGTACTTAAAATATGGACTAAAAAATCGAAGAAAAGAAAAGAAAAGAAGAACAGAAATATGGAAAAATATGGACTATAAAATTACAATAATTAAACATTGTTATAGTGTAGGTAACCCTTAAATATTTATTTTATTTTAATTTTTTATCAATTATTTAAGTACTTACAAATATAATTAAGGATTTTGTAAAAAATTCAAGTGAATGAATTGACTTGAATTTTTTACAATAGCCATCATTGATATCGAGCGAAAAATAGCAAAAAAATTACGTTTGTTGTATGGGAGGCACCCTTAATTATTAATTTAATTTTGTTTTTAGTATTTGTTGTTATAGTGGCAATAGATATACACATTCTGTGAAAATTTCAGAAGTCTAGCTATAGCGGTTCTTGAGATACAGCCTGGTGACAGACAGACGGACAGACAGACATCGAAGTCTTAGTAATAGGGTCCCGTTTTTACCAGGTTTGGGTACGGAACCCTAATAATCGGCACAGAATTTTGTTTTTTTTTTCTGTGTTACGTACTTAAATCCTTTATTTTACCCGAAGACCGAAACATACTTCAGTTTTTGTTTAGCCATGTCAGCAACAGGACCTTTTGCATCTGAAACATTATTTTCTATTTCTTTATTAATCCTTCGATCGCGGATTCTTGGAAATGCTATTGTATTCTATTGTTGTCGCGATCACCGGTGCTCTTATGGGGCTTGAGTCCTGAAGGAATAATCTTCTTTGGAAACAATAAATACGACGATAAAGCGCGACAGGAACGAAATACGCAGCCGCATGGTGGCGGGAACGTATTTTTTTTGTATTTTTGTGAAAATATGGACGATTGTGACATTTTCTTGCAAAATATGGACTTATCTTTGAAAAACCCTAAAATATGGAGAAATATGGAAAATAAAACTTGGTTTTTCAGTCTAAACATGATAATTCGTGTAAAAAAACACATTCTAGGCCGAAAATCACGCAAAACAAAAATATTTATTTACATATAAATCCGGGCCCTAGACATCACATTAGAAACCCCAAGAATAACAGTATTTCCCCACTATTTAATGAATGTTATTATACTTAAAAACCTTCCTCTTGAATAGAAAACCGCATCAAAATCCGTTGCGTAGTTTTAAAGATTAAGACCCAGTTTCATTAAGCAATGTTAAATAAATAATGGCTTGTTAAATCAGTAAATGGCCTGTTAGAGCTATCGAGCGTTCCACCATGCCCTAATGTCATGTCAAATCACCTAACACGGTGTTAAATTTAATTCCTGCTGTGGAGGTCCGTTAAATATCTAACAGGCTGTTATATGAGTCAAAATAAAAGTATCTGTTTTGACTTTTGAGTGTTTCCGCCATGTTTCCGCTATATCCTTACATATTATTTATTATTTTTCATAGTTATGAATAATTATTTATTTTCACTTTGTCAAAAATTCAGCCCTCGGATTTTCCTTGACATGCAAATACACTAACTTGTATCAAAATTACCAAATCGAAATATTATGTAAATAAAAGTTTGTATTATGATTCATGTTTTCAGCTTTGACAGATAATAATTATTAACCTGGTAAATTAAGAAGAACTATTGTGGCGTAACAAATGTATGCGATCAGTGATATTTTAATTTGGTCGCATTATCTACCAGATGACGTATTATACGAATAAGGAAGAAAATGACACATTGCAGCAAACATGTCGTATTAAACTTGTACATTGCAATTTCGTCGCCTTATAACAAGAATGAACGAATTGATAGTTGTTCACTAGTTGTTCACTTAACATTGCATTTACTAATCCGCTGTTAAATTTTTACCGTGGGACATAAGTATTTTAACAGTCTGTTTAATTTTCTAAGGTCCGTTAAGTAATGCCTGGTTAGAATTTAACAAACAGAGGTTGGTGAAATTGGGTCTAAAGGGAACAAAGGGGCATGAGGGAAAAAAAGCGACTTTGTTTTATAATTATGTATAGAAGTTGGTACATACTACACAGTGTTACAAGATTGGTAAATAAGGTCTGTTCTCTTTCAGGTACTTAATTCCCTTCAACTGGACGACCTGCATAATACTTCCTACACGTCTTATTTCCATGTACTTCTGGGGGGAGTCGCTTAACGTCGCCTGGCACATGGTAATGTTGCGCTACGTGTATAGCATACACGTCGTGTTCTTGGTGAACAGTTTTGCGCATATGTGGGGAAATAAACCCTACGATAAATCTATCGGGCCGACGCAGAATTCGTTGTTGTCCTTCTTGGTGTATGGCGAGGGCTTCCACAACTACCACCACGTGTTCCCGTGGGATTACAGAGCTGCGGAGCTGGGTAACAACTGGCTGAACCTCAGCACGCTGTTCATAGACTTCTTCGCGTGGGTGGGCTGGGCGTACGACCTCAAGACGGTGCCCGATGACGTCATCAGCGCACGGGCTGAGCGCACCGGGGACGGAACCAACAGTTGGGGATTTAACACAAAAAGTAGTTAATACTTTCAAAACTAGAACCCATTTAACCTTTGAATAAACTTTTCACTTATTTGTCCATGCGTATTAAATTGTAAGCAGTAATAAATCTTAATAAACTATTTTGTTAATGGATTCCTGCAAGTTATTATTATTTCATTATGATTGATTATAATGCATGCCCTTGACGAACAGAAAAAGGCACAGTGTGGACAAAGCTATTCGGTAATTTCAAAAACCTCTTCAGTCACTCAAATTAAATTTTTCAGGAATCAATAAAAACTATTTTATCCTCAAACAAATAACTTTTAAAGGTCTTTTTTTGTTCTCAATTTACTATCTGGGTGGTAAACAATTTTGAAGAAGAATTCCCTGGGAAGTAAAATATATGGAGATATATGAAGACGCTTTTAACCCTTAATCAGGCTCCATCACCCATTTGCACTGGTGGTAGACTATAAAAGAAGATCACAATAAAACTCCAATTACCTAATACCTAGGTCGTCAATAAATCGTACTATGCCTGATTAAGGGTTAAATTTCCGTCGACGATAACGTTATAACGTGCACGTACAAAAAATTCAACATCTACATCATTATCATAATAATTGTTATAATCATCAAAGTTTTCATCATCATTGTCATTGTCATCTTTCTTCACCACTATCGTCGCTGCCATTGACAATATATTGGGAAATTTATAGAGTACCTAATATTTCTGATGAAATTTCAGATATATAAATTCAAATTCAATTAAAATCCATCCATAATCGTCAGGCGTCACTTCCGACGGATTGCGAATAATATTATGTGAATTGCACTATAATAATTATTATGCTGCTTAAGACGTATTGTGTCCTCTTAATATGCTGCAAAAGTTTTTGCTTAATGGGTTGGCGTATCGCAGGACTAAATTATCTTTTTTAAAACTTATTCCGAATCCTTGCAGGATTTAGATTTTAGATGATTTTTCTAACACATCACAGTACAACACAATATACAACTGTACATTCTACAGACGAGCTCTTCAATAACTTTAAAAACTGTGGTTGTGGTGTTGGTTTGAAAGCCTCTAGAATTTTGGAGTTTTTAGGGTCCCGTAGCCAAATGGCAAAAAATGGAACCCTTATAGATTCGTCATGTCTGTCTGTCTGTCTGTACGTCGTCAGTATGTCCAAAACTATAAGAGCTATACTATTGAAACTTGGTAAGTAGATGTAGTCTGTGAACCGCATTAAGATTTTGATACAAAAATGGAAAAAAATATTAAAAATTTTAGGTGTCCCCAACCTGAAACAAAAAAAAAATCATCTAATCTATGCTTGTCTATGGTCTATGGATAGATCTTTAAAAATCATATTGAGATTTCTAATATAATTTTTTTCTAACCTGAATAGTTTGCGAGAGAGACTCTTCCAAAGTGTTGAAATGTCCCCCCCCCCCCCCCCTCTAATTTCTAAAGTAGGGGCATGATAATTCTAAAAAAATATATGATGTACATTACTATAAAGACTATCAAATAAAATTGGTTTGAACGAGATCTAGCTAGTAGTTTTTTTTATACGTCATAAATTGTAAACCTTAATTTAACTTTCATTAAATCAACGGAAATATGAAAATAAATTATAAACCCTTTAATTTCATAGAAATAAACCTTATTGCTGCTGCGGAACCCTTCATAGGCGAGTCCAACTCGCACTTGGCCGGTTTTTTAGGGTTTCGTACGCAAAGGGTAAAAACGGAACCCTATTACTAAGACTTCGTTGTATGTCCGTCTGTCCGTCTATGTGTCTCCAGGCTGTAACTCAAGAACGGTAATAGCTAGAGATTTGAAATTTTCACAGATTATGTATACTAGCTATTTGACCGAGTTTTGCTCGGTATTCGATGAAACACGAATAAAATGACATTTTCTAAAAATTATTCCTAGCTAGATCAATTAATCGCCCCCGAATCCCCTTATATACTAAATTTCATGAAAATCGTTGGAGCCTTATATATATATATTACGCTCAAAGACCGAAAACGCTCACTGAGCGAAAAAATGGCTCACAACGCGTTGTGGTTATAGTAAAACGGCCACGACGCGTTCTGGTAATCACAGAAATACCACATAGCGAAATTCGTGTCGTGGCTGTCGTGCTATTCGACCACAACGCGTTGTGGTAATCGAGAAAAGCCATGACGCGTTCTGAGCATTTAAAAACAGCCACGACGCGAAATTCGTGTTGTGGCCCTAATGAAAACGGCCACGACGCGTTCTGAGCATTTAAAAACAGCCACGACGCGAAATTTGTGTTGTGGCCCTAACGAAAACGGCCACGACGCGTTCTGAGCATTTAAAAACAGCCACGACGCGAAATTCGTGTTGTGGCCCTAACGAAAACGGCCACGACGCGTTCTGAGCATTTATTGTTCCCGCACATTACACTTTTATGATTTGCGCATAAACTAGTTAGTCGATTTTGATGAATTTCGGTATGGAGATACTTTGAGTCTCTGGAAAGGATAAGGGATACTTTTTGTCCCAGAAAAAAATACGGTTCTCGCACAATAAACTTTTATAATTTGCGCGTAAACTTTTCAATCGATTTTGATGAATTTTGGTAAGCAGATAAAGGACAAGGGAAGCTTTTTGTCTAGAAAAATTGTACGGTTCCCGCACAATATACTTTTTTGATTTGCACGTAAACTATTCAATCGATTACACTAGTCGACACGATTTTTGAGCCTGAGTTCTGTGCACCCTAGTTGGATGTATTAACCTAATTAATTATAGAATCAGTGATTTTAACTGAAAAAGTTTGCTTTTATAGAAGAAAGAGAGAGCTTTTGAAATTTAAAATTTTGAAGAAAATCTGAATTTTTTTCTTTTAGTTATCTATGTATTAAAATAATAAAATATGATTAATTTCCTTATTTATATCGTTGCTTATATTCCAAAAATAAAATTAAAATGGAAAAAATACGTAATTTACATTTAAAAATTAATATTTTTTGTATCTAAGTGAGCATACCCTAAGCACAGCTTGCTGTGTGCTCCGGTATAGATATGTGGCGCTCCTATTTATTTTCTAGTATTAAATAGGAACTTTAAAATTATTTCATAGGCTTGACAAAGTCTTTATTTTGTTGATGCATGCAACTATCTTATTAACTCTCATTTCAATAAATTCTCCGCAAATGTAGCAAAAACTTTTGTACTATATTTTGTTGAATAGGCAGGTGCCGCTTGTATTTTATTTCTCTTACTTTGATATTAATAGCTAGAATAAAAAATATTTATTTATTACATTTATATAATTATTGACATTCACTAAGAAGGAAATATTATAGAAATTAGGTTTAAAAATTGATATTTTTTGTATTTAAGTGGCACACTCCAAACATAGCTTATAGCGTGCATCTTTAGTAAGTACTTGAGATATAATATGTGGGGCCCATAATTTTTTTTTGGCTTTTAATAGGAAGTTTAAAATATATTTTGAAGGCTTGATTAATACTACTATTTGTTGATGCGAGTAACTTTTTTGCTCTTACTTCAATAAATTTTCCGAAAATATAGCAACAACTTTTCACGTCCATTTTACACATTTTTCCAGATATTTTTACGCTTTAAAGTACACAAAACACATAATTTATCTAAAAATTGAATACGCACAGTGAGTGCCAGTGACACACTTCCCCTTTCAACTCTAATATCCACCCAAACCTCTTTTTATTAGTTAAGGCGAGAGTTAGTCTCTAAGAATTTTGCAAAAATCTTATATTTTTATTGGTCTTCGCCTAGACTATAAAAGCAAACTTTCATTTTGGAAATGTGTTTCTGGTTAATTTTCAATGCAGACAATCGGATTATACCCATTAAGTAACAGGCACAAGAAAAAAGTCATTTTTTGTCGACCTATGTTATCGATGTACGGGAACAACTATAAACTGAAGTCCACGCGGGCAAAGTCGCGGGCAACTGCTTGTAATATTCTAAATGCGAAAATGTGTCTATCTGTCTGTCAGTCTGTAACCTCTTCACGCCCAAACCTCTGAATCAATTTTACTGGGTATTAGGGTACTTTAAGTCCCAGAAAAGGACATAGGATACTTTTTATCCCGCAAAAAAAAGGACGATTCCCGAGTCAACCAGTAGTATTTATTATACTTACTTACTGCAGCGCAGCGACCCAAATTGAGTCTTGGCCTCTGACACAAGCACACGCCATTTCTTCCGATCCTGTTAGTAGTATTATACAGGGTGCTATTAAACCTACCGGCCATTTTTTTATCGGATCATCAAGAGAGTCCATTTAACCAGTAGGGTAAAGTAAAGTAGGGTGTTAATTTTTTTACAATAACATATTTTATCCCACTTAAAATCATTGTGGGGGAAGCGGAAGGCGTACGCGCCGGCGACGCGTAGTGTCCATTTTGTTGTGGTGTTTTTTATTAGTAAAACTTTCGGAAGCTATTTTTCAACATTTTAATACTGAGTGATTATAAAAGATATTTTTAACAATGATCAATATATCGAAATTTGGCGGGAAGATTTAATTGCACCCTGTATAGTTAAAAAATTAAAATAAAACAATATTAGTCATTCATTGAGATTACTTTATTAAAAAATATTATATATTTAAGGTAACAAATTATTATTGAACACAAAATAATATTAATCATAATTATTATTATAAATTACCTATAAATAATTATTTGGAATTTTTGGATTAAGTAAATAATTTGGAATTTCAATTTCAAGCTATTGAATAGCTATTATCGCTGGGTTTCGGCGCGGTGTTCTCAATAATTTGAAATTTCCGTAACAAAAAAAACTTAACAACACCGTTTATCTTCGGCACGGTGTTAGTGTGCGTGCTACAAATAGTATAAGTTGATAAAAAATTCTATGCAATTGCTTTGCCGCGGCAGTTACCGAGTGCAACATATATTTTTATAACAATTTAAAAATCTTCAAGTAGTAACAATATTATTTAACACAAACAATAAGGATCTTCCAACAAAAACTATATAATATTGATCACCAATACGCAACAAAAATGTACCATCGAAGAAATTGATTCCTAGGCAGTTGGCGGACCTACGTCATTTGGTCGGATCATGTCAATTCAATGTTATTTGTGATCTGTCGGCTGGGTTTGACGTAACGCGATCAAACTACGTAGGTCACCCATCTGCCTAAGAATCAACTTCTCTGATAGTACTTAAATTAATTAATGGCTATAATTATAGGCTGCCTTCACACTAGCGTTTGTCCAGCGTAGGCGTTCGAATTTGATGAACGTATGGTAAATGCTTAGAACGCGTCCTGGCCGTTTTCGTTCGGGTCACAACACGAATTTCGCGTCGTGGCTGTTTTTAAATGCTCAGAACGCGTCGTGGCCGTTTTCGTTAGGGTCACAACACGAATTTCGCGTCGTGGCCGTTTTACTATAACAACGCGTTGTGAGCCATTTTTTCGCTCAGTGAGCGTTTTCGGTCTTTGAGCGTAATATATATATATATATATATATATTACGCTACTACTATATATATATATACAAGATAAAGTTTTTTAAAAATTGCTCGTTTAAAGATATAAGATATGTTGCCGCTATAACAACAAATAAGAAAAACAAACAAAAATTAATATTTAATTGGGGCTTATATATATATATATATATATATATATATATATATATATATATATATATATATATATATATATATATATATATATATATAACTAAAATAAATAACAAAAATTAATATTTAATTGGGGCTCCCATACCACAAATGTGAGTTTTTTTGCTCTATATTAATAATGACCACAGGTAGGTACTTGAATTTTTCACAAAATCCTTAATTATATGTTTACTTTAATATTTAATAATAATATTTATATAAAATAAAAAATTAAGGGGGGCTCCCATACAAAAAAAACACAATTTATGGCCTAATTTTGCTCTATAATGGTACGGAACCCTTCGTGCGCGAGTCCGACTCGCACTTGGCCGATTATTTAAATATTGAAGGGCTTTCTCTTCCCCTTCCCCTTATTAAGGTTGCTTAAAACTGCCTGTTTTTCTTTAAAATCAGGCGTTCTATTACTTTAAAAACAGGCAGTCTTTAAAGCAACCTTAATAAATATTGTGTTTTTGTGTTTTTTCCAATGACTGGCACTGGCCAATTACTAGTCATTTACCCTACTTTATTTTAAATCGAAAACTACTAAATTTAAAGTTGTATGTACGGGGAGTCATAATGACGTCACATCAACATTTTTGGGGTGGTGGAAACTCCAATATGCAGCGTGATTCTTGTCGGACCAGTTGACCACAGTTTTTAAATTATTTTTATTAAACAAATTTTAAAAAATTAAAGTTGTATGTACGAAGAGCCATAGTGACGTAATATCAACATCTTTGGGGTGGTGGACACTCAAAACGCAGCGTGATTCTTGTCGGACAAGTTGACCATAGTTTTTAAATTAACTTTATTAAACAAATTTGAAAATATTAAAGTTGTATGTACGAAGAGTCATAGTGACGTCATAGCGACATCTTTGGGGTGGTGGACACTCCAAACGCTGCCTGATTCTTTTCGGACAAGTTGACCACAGTTTTTAAATTAACTTTATTAAGCAAATTCCAAAAAATGAAAGTTGTATGTACGAAGAGCCATGGTGACGTCATATCGACAATTCCAGGAGTCAAGCATTCGAAAACGCAGCAGCGCCGAAATTTTTTGCATAGAAAAGTTTTTCGGACTCATCGTAAACAAGGCACTCACAAAGTGGTAAATTTGTATGTATCAGAAAAAAGTTAGTTCCTTGTACTGGGGACTATACGGCATTCCGCAGCTTAGCAAGACACAAAAAATCTCCGCGTCTCGTCCGCGTGGACTTCACTTTACAACGCGCGGTTGTGGCGCAGTGGTCCACGTTTCCGTGGGAATGCCGGGCCGGGTCCTTTCTCGGGCTTTATGGCTTTATTATCTGTGTACTTTCATTACAAAGAGAGACAGACAGACGGACATAATATTGTATATCGAAGTCTTAGTAATAGGGTCCCGTTTTTACCCTTTGGGGGTTAACCCTAAAAATACCACAACTGTAAATGGTGTAAGTTGTAATAGTTATCTTCTTAATCTTCGTCGCGAATTTAGAAGATATAAGCGCAAAATTTAATAGTCTTCGTAAATCTGGCAACGATCGTTCGGACGATAACTATCATAAAAAACCTCCGCATCTCAAGGTCACGCTATCGCGCCGCCGATAAATTGGCATAAAATAATAATGGTATGTTGAAGAATTCCGCGAAGGAATAAATAATTTATCTCACAATATCACTTTATTTACTAATTTTTACATCTTGCCAATATCATACTTTTAGACACCAAACTTCAGACTAAACTTAACTGTCATCTTAAATTGTCACTTGTAAGTTGTATGTTTTTTAATTATTCAAAGGAGGTTTACAGAGGAGGCCTCATTCGACTGAACAGTAGTAGTGTGGCGTTTTGTCCTTTTGGTCTAGTAAAAATGAAACAAAACGTCAACAGAATATATTACAATTTATTTAAACTAAAAAATAACGATCGGGGTATTTAGTGCCTGATCTGGTTTTGGCAAGTTCATCTACTCTCCTGGTTCAGCGGGAAACAGGGGCACCGGCGAAAACAGGAGCCAAGTGGGAGTCCAGCCTGCGATGAACTGGAATGGCTCTGGGGAGTGACCGGGACGCCAGCCTCTTCCAGCGCAGGATCAAGGGGCTAGGAGTCACCTCTTCAGCCTCAATCCAAAGATCGCACCCTGGAATATCCATTGTCCACTTTTAAAATATATCCTATGGGACTCCTCTGATAGTGAAACCCTGCACCGCGCGACCAAGAGAATAATAACCAAAAGAGTAGGTAGTCGGTGCAGAGGTGGAACTATCAGAACGGAGTATGTAATTATATGTATTTTACATATTTTACAAAGAGGGAAAAAAAGCAAACAAGATGGAGATGAATCATGAAATATCAAATAAAAACTAATAATTACATACATGATGAATTCGCCCAAAAATCATGACAAAGCATATCTAATTTAATAACAAAATGGTGGCGAATAAAGCAATGGAAAACTACATAATTCAACAATATGCAACACTTACCCTATCGGGGTGCAAGACGACACGTCTTATAATAATATATTGTTAATATCAAATTAAGTTTACGATTATTATTTTAAACTTTGAATGATTAAACGAAAATCGATGTTAGGACTTAACGCTAACGACTTCCCGGAGACGGTTAAAATGACGCGACCGCGCTCCAGCGAGTTCCGAGAGTGAATGTGCGTGGACAATGGCGCGCGCGCCGGCCGGCGATTGGCCGTTGGCCGGCTACGTAATCGACCGCCCGTGGTGCACGTACGGTGAGCGATACAAGTGTTACGCGATAAATTAAAAAAAAATACATTTTTAAGAAATTTATAAAATATTATAATAATTACTAACAATTATGTACGTGCGACGTTACATTACCCCCCGGGCCTACAAAAAGGACTTTATTCTCCCGATATAAAATCCTGACTAAAATAAAAGGAAGGTTCTAAAACTTAAATATTTTACTTATTTAATCCAACTAACTTTAAATCCTTAATATGCCAAGCACCAATATTTTTACCTGACATAATATCCTCTAAAATGTACACTAAAGGGGATTTTTTCTCCTTCACTTTACATTTAATGAATTTTGGTGCCAGCTTTTTACTAAAGTATTTGTCCTTATCATTTAAGACATGACGGACGCTTCATCACAACGTCGCCAACTTTTAATTCAGTTGGTTTACGACGCAAGTTATAATGAGACGTGTTTTTGGCATGAGCATGCCAAAGTCTGGCCTGAACATTGTCGAAAATATCTGAAAGGCATCCCAGATTTTCCGCATAACAGTCACGTGGAAGAAAAACTAACTCATCACTAATGTCGTTGTCTACGTAGTGAGTTCCGCAAATAACCAATTTTCTGCCGAATACCAAAAATGAGGGAGTATAGCCCGTTGCCTCATTAACCGAATTGTTAATAGCGAACTGAACCTTGGGAATAAAAGTGTCCCAGGACCGATGGTCATCCTCCACGAAAGTTGATAGGCACGTAATAATTTACGATTATAACGCTCGACTGTGTTGATCTGCGGAGTGTATTTCGGCGTATAAAAGACGTTGGGAACGCTAGATTTCTTAAATAGTTCCTGAGTGACAGCACTAATAATTTGAGTACCGTTATCCATGAAAATTGTTTGTGGAACTACATGCGAAAGAAAGACGGAGTCTTCTAAAAATTTACAAACTGCTGCAGCTGTTGCAGAACGCAAGGGAGAAATTAAACAAAATTTCGAAAAGCAGCAGGTTACGACTAAAATGTAACTATTCTGCTTCCTAGTTACGGGCAGAGGACCCATTAAATCTACCGAAATGGCTTGAAAAGGGCGGCAGCATTGTTTTGGACGACCCATTTCTCCTAATATTTGATGGTTCTGAGCTTTATAAGTTAGACATTTAGTGCAAGAACCAATAAATCTGACAACATCCCTGTGCATTCCTGGCCAAAAGTAACGTAGCGCAAGACGACGATACGTTTTAAATACCCCGAGATGCCCAGCTGTCGGCTCGGCGTGATTTTCTAAAATTACCTGCTCTCGTAATTCTTTTGGTACTACCTCCTTTCACGCAAATTCCGAAGTTAAGTCGGTCGAGTTATGTCTGTCCTTGGTTAATCTAAAAAGTGTATCATTTTTAATCCGAAAATTGGGAAATTTTTGAGGTTTTGAGAGACAAGAATCATAAATGTTTTTGTACCACGAATCTGATGCAGTCGCAAAAATTCCTGCCGTACTTATAGTGTTCACCGGAACGGCCCTACTTAGTGCATCCAGCACTACGTTATCAACACCGCGGCGATGTTTCAGCTCAAAGTTAAAAGCGGACAATCTAACGCCCCACAGCGAGCTCCGAGAGTGAATATGCGTGGACAATGGGCGTTTTCACACTGCGACGATAACGACACGACACGATACCACAGAATAGATAAGGGCCACCGCACATTACATACAATTTCAAGTTGGCCGACTATCGTACAAACTAAATTGCGTAGTGTCACAATTTAATTGGACAACTTCATCGTGTGCGCTGCCAGCCGCAGACTTTTAGGGTCTACACAGACGGACTGCATTTGTTAAAGTTAAAACGCCACCAAAAAAGAAAAATCTGAGTTTATTAAGCAATATTCTCGGATTAATCAAATTAAATTGAGAACAGAAAAGATGAAGGAATTATCTTTTCGACTTCATAAAATATCGGAGGCCGAATTTACGAATTGTAATTTAGGCAAATATAATTATTTTCTTTTATTCCAATTCCCCCAATTTTTTAATTAAATTTTTTAACAACAGCCGTAAGTTTGTTTATTACGCAGCTTTCATATTAAGAGCCTACTGTCAAATAGAACTGCAAACCAAACAGTTTACACGACTGCACGCCGACTGCAACTGAACCGCAATCCGACTGCGCGTTTGGCTTGCAGTTCTATTGCAGTCGTATTGCAGTCGTGTCAACTGCATTCAAACTGCAATCCAACTGCAATTTGCAGTTGGATTGCAGTTGAAATGCAGTCCGTCTGTGTAGACCCTTAGATTTAGTTTGGTAACGGTGTTGCTAGCCTAGCGACGTGCGTGTTAAAATGCGTAAAAAGCACGCTTTTATTGTGGCACTAATAAAACGAAGGCGAAAAGTAAGGAGAATATTTTGGGTGCATTCAATACTAAGTGACAGATTAGAATTAGGAAAACAGCATTGATCATACCTTGCATTTTAAACTTCGATATTATCCAGATAAATTTTAATGAAAAACTCCAGATAAAAAGGTGATAATAATCCATATTTCCATACTAATATTTTTTTTATTATTATGTGATTCGGGGCCGTCACGATGAAGTTCTCCAATTGAATTGTGACACTACGCAATTTAGTTTGTACGATAGTCGGCCAACTTGAAATTATATAATATGTGCGGTGGCCCTCTATTCTGTGGTATCGTGTCGTGTCTTTATCGTGCAGTGTGCAAACGCCCAATGGCGCGCGCGCCGGCCGGCGATTGGCCGTTGGCCGGCTACGTAATCGACCGCCCGTGGTGCACGTACAGTGAGCGATAGAAGTGTTGCGCGATAAATTAATAAAAAATAAATACATTTTTAAGAAATTTATAAAATATTATAATAATTATTAACAATCATGTACGTGCAACGTTACAGTAGTAACGTGCCACTCTTATTCTCCACTTTTGAAATAAGCAACTCTTATACTTCGACCATGCTTGGTGGCACATAGTACTATTATAACTAAAAAATCGAGGGTGCTACTCTATTATGTGAGTGGTTGACCAAAAAGGGACCTGAAGGATTGGAAACGGTTTTTTTTTTATTTTGACGTGAGAACGTCTTATAATTCGATGGCCGACTGCGCGCACGAAAAAACATGACGAAATATGCGGCGTTACCTCGCTCTGAGGCGTTTCATTTAAGGCTTTGACGTTGTCACGTTCAACTATCGTCAGTACACCGCACAGAGCACCGTACAGTCGGGGTAAATTGTGCTAAGCAGAAATGTACAGTCGGGGAAATGAGTTGTTTAGCAGAAATGTACAGTCGGGGAAAATTGTGCTAAGCAGAAATGTACAGCCGGGGAAATGAGTTGTTTAGCAGAAATGTACAGTCGGGGAAATGAGTTGTTTAGCAGAAATGTACAGTCGGGGAAATGAGTTGTTTAGCAGAAATGTGCAGTCGGGGAAAATTGTGCTAAGCAGAAATGTACAGTCGGGGAAATGAGTTGTTTAGCAGAAATGTACAGTCGGGGAAATGAGTTGTTTAGCAGAAATGTATAGTCGGGGAAAATTGTGCTAAGCAGAAATGTACAGTCGGGGAAATGAGTTGTTTAGCAGAAATGTACAGTCGGGGAAATGAATTGTTTAGCAGAAATGTACAGTCGGGGAAAATTGTGCTAAGCATAAATGTACAGTCGGGGAAATGAGTTTTGACGTGACAACGTCTTATAATTCAATGGAGCCGGCTGCACGCACGAAAAAACATGACTCATGCGGCGTTACCTCGCTCTGAGGCGTTCCATTTAAGGCTTGGAGTGCAAGCAAGAGCGCGGAACGAGCGACAAAGAGGCACGTTATCACGTTCAACTATCGTCAGTAAACCAACTTTACAGACAACCGTTTTTTTTATTTTTTTAGTCCGTGGTCTTTTAGCTTTGTTTTGGTCAAACCAGAATATTTTTAGGTGCCGTAGTTTTTTTTTATGAATTTTTTTGTGAACCGCGCACGAGTCGTAACTTGTTTCTACACGAAACTTCAAACACGATTTACTCAAAATCAAATTATTTACCTTCTTTAATTTTTTTTTAATCGGTGGTCTTTTAGCTTTCCTTTGGTCTAACCAGAATATTTTTAGGTGCCGTAGTTTTTTTAATGAATTTTTTTGTGAAACGCGCACGAGTCGAAATACGAAACTTCAAACGCGTTTTACTCAAAATCAAATTATTTACCTTCAGGTCCCTTTTTGGTCAACCACTCACATATTATACATAACTGGATGTTCGGCGCTGCTTCGCCCGCATAAATTAGGAATTTTACGGAAACTCCCCACATACAACTATAGCCTTCCTCAATAAATGGGCGATCTAAAACTGAAAGAATTTTTCAAATCGGACCAGTAGTTCCTGAGATTAACGCGTTCAAGTTAGCCCTTTCAAATAATTTTCCCCGTTTTTTCCACATTTTCCTCTATTTCTTCGCTCCTAATAGTCTTAGCGTGATAAAATATAGCCTATAGCCTTCCTCGATAAATGGGCTATCTAACACTGAAAGAATCATCAAAATCCGTTGCGTAGTTTTAAATATTAAAGGGAGCAAAGGGACATGAGGGAAAAAAGCGACTTTGTTTTATAATAATATGTATAGATATAGATATATGTACCTACTTGCAAAAGCTGAACAGTTTATATTTTGTTATTTTGTTTTGCTACTGGTTCAAATTTAAAAACTATTTTTGTGGGCGACAGTGAATTTATCAAGGAAGGTTGTCAATTGTAAGAGTTACGGGGTTGTCAATTCATCAAGAACAAAACTTGGAATATTGGCTTAGGGGACCCCTAAATTTTAGGTGTAGTTAGTGAAAATGGGCATTAGTTTTTTAAAAAAGACATGTAATAAATTAACTTATTAAAATTTTCCTAAATATCATTTTGTTTTGAAAATAACTACAAAAATATAAATATTCGTAAAAATGATTAAGGAAGAAATTTGAAATCTTTTTCTGAAAAATATTTTGGTTTATTTTTTATACTGATCTATAAGATAAAAAATAACCAAGGTAGAGCCTGACTTTTACTGCAACCGGGACCTTTTGAACCCGTTTCTTTTATAAAGTAAGGACTTTAAAAATATTTTGACGTGATAACGTCTTATAATTCGATATGGGGTGCGCGCCCGAAAAACATGACAGTTCAATGTTCATGCGGCGTTGCCTCGCTGACAGCTCTGAGGCGTTCCATTTATCCTCTCAGCAACCGTACTCAACCCACCTGGGCCGCGCTCTTTGTTTTGATTATATTACGTATTTCGATGACTTAGAGAATACTTTTGTATGAAGAAGTTGGTTAGTTATGACCTTTGATACATTGACCACACTCTGAATGAAAAATAAATAAACAATCTGTGAGCTATTAGTATTATTTCGGCTATTTAAAATTGTGCTCTATTTCCTACGTGTCAAGGTATGACTTGTGCTTTGTTCGAAGATTTTACTGGATTTCGTCTTTGTTTGAATGTATGTAGCGTTTTGTATTGCGAATAGTTTATTTTACTCATTATAAATATTTTTAGACAATCATTTGAAAGAAATACATCGAAATAACTTTAGGTTACAGTCGAAAAAGTTTGTTTCTATTTATAGAGATTCGGAAGCGAGGGTTAAGGGGTTGAGGATAGTTGAATGTGACAACGTCATACGTTGTCACGTTCAACTATCGTCAGTAAACCGACTTTACAGACAACCGATTTTTTTAAAACAATCTGGCACTTGAGACAACCTTTGAAATGCTTTTTAAATGAACCCGATAACTTAAAAATTATCAGAGCCATAGGCTACTTGACCTATTTTTTTTTCTTCATTCTAATCGCTTCTTAATCATTCATTTTCACCAAAAAAACTAATATTTTAAACAGTAGAAACCATAAAAATGTTGATTGAAAAATATGCCTTTTATATGGAAACACTGTCCGCCATTGTACCGTCATAGTGTGACGTCATGTTTTTTGTATTTTATACTTTCTTTATTGAAAAAAGTTTTATGTGCTAAGCGTACGAGTCTAAGTGCTAAAAAAATAGAAAAAAATTTAGAAATCATTTGTAATGTTGAACACTTTTGTAGAAAAATTTTGGCCATTTCATTTCCCAACTACAATAAATGGAGATGTTTTATTTGAATTATTCAAGAAAATATATTTTATAAATCTTTCTAGGCTTATTCATATTATTTATGTACAAATAAACTTACATATAACGAGCACGATAAATAAAAGAGATTAAATTACAAATGGGATGACGTCACATCCAAATCGGAAGTACCGCAAAAGCGTTTTTGTCAGTACAATTCCTATTTTCATAAAATCATATTTTCAAATCGACTTTATTTATCAATCATAAGTTTTTAGTTGATGATAAGGGTGAAATACAGTTGCCTAGGTCAAGTTCTACTAGAAATATGCATTTTTTCAATGAAATTAAATATAGGTCAAGTAGCCTATTGTGATAAAACGATTTTTTTAAATTTGAAGCAAAACGTGTCAATACGTTTTCTAATATAATATTATAAATGCGAAGGTGTTTTTGTCTATCTCTTACCTCTTCACACCCAAACAACTCAACTGGTTTACTGAGTATGAAGATACTTTTGAGGCTCGGGAAAGAACATATCAAGATTTTTCGCAAATAAAAATGTTGTTCGTCTTATCAAAATGAAGCAACTCACAAAAATTAGCTTGATAGTAATAAAAAAAATGTTCTAACTTCTAGGGAACCCTAACGGCTTTACTGATTTTTTACCTATGTGCACATATTTTTGTATATCTATACATATTATAAAACAAAGTCGCTTTTTTTCCCTCATGTCCCTTTGTTCCCTTTAATCTTTAAAACTACGCAACGGATTTTGATGATTCTTTCAGTGTTAGATAGCCCATTTATCGAGGAAGGCTATAGGCTATATTTTATCACGCTAAGACTATTAGGAGCGAAGAAATAGAGGAAAATGTGGAAAAAACGGTGAAAATTATTTGAAAGGGCTTATCTCGCGAACTACTGGAGCAATTTTTATGTTATTTGGCACAGATAAGAAGTAGACCACGTGAAGGATCATAGGCTATCGATTTTAATCATTTTTTCAGTGGCTATATATTTTATAGCCGTGCGACGCCGGGGCGGGTCGCCAATACCAATTTTTTATTTAAATCTATGCTGTACCTGATTTTTAGGGTTCCGTACCCAAAGGGTTAAATCGGGACCCTATTACTGAGACTTCGAAGGCTGTCCGTCTGTGCGACCGCTAATAAAGCTGGACTTGATCTGATTGTATATATCTGTTGCCGCTATAACAACAAATACTAAAAAACAAGATATATTTTATATTTAAGGGGGGCTCCCATACAACAACCGTAATTTTTTGGCCGTTTTTATTATCAATAACGATAATAGGTAGGCTCTTGAAATTTTCATAGAGTCCTTGACTATATGAGTTCTTTATTAATTTATAAAACGAATAAAAAATTAATAAAATTAATCCCATACAAAAAACACAATTATTGACCTTATTTTGCTCTGTAACGGTACGGAACCCTCCATGAGCGAGTCTGACTCGCACTTGGCCGATTATTGCCTCGCCGTGATACCGCAAACGATTGCCCGAAAAATAATAGTTTTTGTTATATATAATTAACTTTTGATCGAGGAAACGTGAAAAACCGTTTTAAGGATCAAAAACGAAAAAATCATTACGTTCTCAAAAAATGTTCCGAATAGCGTTCAGTTTCGAACGAAACCGAAATGAAACGTTATTTAGGTATTTAAGGCGATAACGTTTCGAAAAATATAACGTTTTTCGAGCCCTGGTTTAAAGTTTGGGAAAATCATACTTATATACTTATATTAAAAATTTAAAAAAAATTGTGGAACTGCTGGTTTGAATTGAAAAATTCATTTTGTGTTGGATAGTCTTATTTATCGAGGAAGACTTGAGCTACATAACATCACGTTGCCACCAATAGGGGCAAAGAAACAGAGGAAAATGTAGAAAAACGGGGAAAATTATTTGATAGAGCATATCTCACAAACTGCTGAAGCATTTTTTATGTTATTTGGCACATATATAAAGTAGACCACGTGGAGGGACATAGGTTATTTTGTTTTTTGTTGTTGTTATTGTGTTTTTGTGAAATACATAATTAACAGGGCGGAGCGGAACTTCTTGTACTACAGCATACGAGGGCTGTTCACAGCCAAACATACTTCTGCGTGACTTATTACCGTTACCAAATCTTATCTTTTCGAGTCGCGAAGAGCAACAGTACGCTTGCAAGGCACTCAGAAGTATGTCAGGCCGAGAACATCCTAGTCAAACAACCCTAGTATGCAGTACTAGACGTTAAGCGTGGCTCCACCCGCGTTTATTATTTTCACGGAAATCGTACATTTATCTCAAAAACAAAATAGCCTACGTCCTTCCACGTGGTCTATTCTATAACTGTGCCAAATAATATAAAAATTGCTTTAGCTGTTCGTGAGATAAGCCCTTTCAAATTGTTTTCTCCGTTTTTTTCACATCTTCATCTATTTCTTCCCTCCTATTGGTCGCAGGGTGATGTTATATAGCCTAAAGCCTTTTTCGATATCTAAGGACTAAGACTATCCAACACAAAAAGAATTTTTCAATTCGAACCAGTAGTTCTACAAATTCTTCAGCTTTATAATACAGTGTGTTTGTGTAAACACCGTTGTCCTTGAAACCATCAAATGAGCCCGTCAAAATGAACAACTTTTTCTATGGGAACAATGCTGGGAACTCAAAAAAAAATGTCGTCTTCATACCCATACGGATGCCCGGATTGGCAATTTGTATGGGTATGAAGACAGATTTTTTTTAATTCCCAGCATTGTTCTCATAGAAAAAGTTGTTCATTTTGACGGGCTCATTTGATGGTTTTAAGGACAACGGTGTTTACACAAACATCTTGTATAAGTACATAGATATGATTTTCCCAACTATAAGCCTGCTATTTATAACGAATGGTAAATCCTACGAAAAAAGTGTAAAGATATTTTTTGTTGAAAATTCTATGATCTACACTCTTGTCCTACCTATTTTATGACAAAATGTACCGTTTAAAAAATAAACAGGAAAAACCTAATTTTCTTTGACCTTGAATAAAACTTTTGCACGAGGATCACCGGGGACTTTTGAGGTTTTATTTATAATGGTGTATTTAATGTCTCTACCAATTTTCAGCTCTATGCGAATTATTCCGAGGTCAAATGTTTAATTTTCCTGAGGTATAGCGGCAACAGATATACACAATCTGTGAAAATTTCAACTCTCTAGCTATTACCGTTCTCGAGTTACAGCCTGGTCACAGACAGACGGACAGACAGACATCGAAGTCTTAGTAATAGGGTCCCATTTTTACCCTTTGGGTACGGAACCCTAAAAATGCCCTTTATTGCTTAATAGAGGTAATATTTTTACATTATTTTTCGTAAAAAAAGGCTTTTTTTAATGTTATTATAAAACATTAATAAAACTAAGTAACATTAATAAAACATCAACTAAACGATTAAATAACTTATTTTATGGTCTTTAAAGACCATAAAATAAGCTATTATTCTTCCATTTACTGACTTAAAAAATTCCTAATATTTTTTTACCAATTAAATACTATTTTATTAAAATGCCTAGGCCAGGGGTCACCAAATGGCGGACCGCGGTCCGCATCCTGACCGCCGACCCATAGTGTGCGGACCAAGCATGTTCGAAGATGAACTTCGTTAAAAATTAGGGAGTGCCTCCGCTGCCGGCGCCGCCTCCCAAAAATATCAGTAACGGGAACCGGCGCGGGCGGTAAGTATACTGCCGGCAGCCGAGATGTAAAACAACGGCTGCCGGCACTCAAAATGGGAGCCGGTGATAATGCGTAAAGCGCTAGGTTCCAGTGCCGATACACAAATTTTAAAAAGAAATAATTGTAATCTCAATTAATATTATATTCGACTTCACCGACTTCCAAAGGTGAAGGTTAGATACCTATTTGTTTTTTGTGATGCATTTTCTTAGTTTAGCTTTACCTTAGCTACCTTTTTTCAGCAACCAAAAAGTAAGATTTTGACACAGCTACAGTTATAAGCCCCGTGGTAGGTATACTTCCGAAGGTACTGAACAGAACTTCAGATTCCTTATACATGTTAGAGAGTTTCAGCGTTGTTTAAAGAAGCAAAGATATTGTATTAAAATGGTACTATGCAGATCACATATTTTATCAGCATCATCATCACCACCATTAACCCATCAAGATTCAAGCCCCATACGAGCACCGGTGATCGCGACAATAATAGAATACAATAACATTTCCAAGAATCCCCGATCGAAGGATTCAAATATTATGCATCCTTACAATATGACTATTTATGACCTTATTATATTTTGTACTTTTAATAGTCCTTTTAGCTAAAGATTGATGTTTTTTATCATTATTCTGTCATTTGACAAGCGATGTTTGCCGAACAGGCGCCGGCAGCCTATTCGGCAAACATCGCGTGACTCTGACTTCGGCAAACTTCGGAGTTCGGAAAACGGCGCCGGCAGCCATTTCAGCAACCGGCGCCGGCAGCTATTTCGGCAACCGGCGCCGGCAGCGGAGGCACTCCCTAAAAATTAATTTCGGTCTCGACATACTGATGAACACTTTGTATCATATTATATTCATGTTCATCCGTGGATGAACATGTAACAACAAAAATTGTCACTTTCCTCATTGATACAAACAAAATATACCTATGTAATTTCTGTAATTACATTTGTTTAATATATTTTTTTCCACAGACCGCGAAGGTCATTTTTTGTTTCTTAAAAGCGACCCGAGCGAAACTAATTGGTGACCCCTGGCCTAGACTTTGTTTATCGTGTATAATGTATTGTAAAGTCTAGGACTTAGGAGTGTCTTTCCTAAGTATTTTGTAGAAATGCCGCCGTTAGTCGAGAAGCATCCCATACAGACCGAAGACCCTTTCGAAAAGCTGGTAGCTCCTCAAGCGGGCCCATGGAAGTATGAAATAGTGTACCAAGCTGTTCTTGTGTTGGGCTACGTCCACTTGGCTGCAATTTATGGGTTGTACCTCGCTGTTACAGCTGCGCAATGGTACACATTAATGGGTTTTTTCACACCGCGACGATAACGACACGACACGATTGACGATACCACAGACTAGATAAGGGCCACCGCACATAATATACAATTTCAAGTTAGCAAAGGATATGGGCGAATAGCCCATAGGGCGTTTTCACACTGCGACGATAACGACACGACACGATACCACAGAAGAGATAAGGGCCACCGCACATATTATACAATTTCAAGTAGGCCGACTATCGTACAAACTAAATTGCGTAGTGCCACAATTTAATTAAACAAAATCATTGATCATACCTTGCATTTTAAACTTCGATATTATCCAGATAAATTTTAATGAAAAAATCCAGATAAAAAGGTGATAATAATCCACATTTCCATACTAATATTATTTTTATTATTATGTGATTCGGGGCCCTCACGATGAATTGTCCAATTAAATTGTGACACTACGCAATTTAGTTTGTACGATAGTCGGCCAACTTGAAATTATATAATATGTGCGGTGGCCCTCTATTCTGTGGTATCGTGTCGTGTCGTTATCGTGCAGTGTGCAAACGCCCATAGTCGGCCCCGAATTACGTAATAATAATAAAAAATAGTATGGAAGTATGGGTATGGATTATTATCACCTTTTTATCTAGATTTTTTCATTAAAATTTATCTGGATAATATCGAAGTTTTAAATGCAAGGTATGATCAATGATGTTTTCCTAATTCTAATCTGTCACTTAGTATTGAATGCACCCAAAATATTCTCCTTTCTTTTCGCCTTCGTTTTATTAGTGCCACAATAAAAGCGTGCTTTTTACGCATTTTAACACGCACGTCGCTAGGCTAGCATCACCATTGCCAACTAAATCTAAAAGTCTGCGGCTGGCAACGTACACGATGAAGTTGTCCAATTAAATTGTGACACTACGCAATTTAGTTTGTACGATAGTCAGCCAACTTGAAATTGTATATTATGTGCGGTGGCCCTTATCTATTCCGTGGTATCGTGTCGTGTCGTTATCGTCGCAGTGTGAAAACGCCCATTCTTCTGTAAGTATTTTCTATTTCATACAAACTACTTAGATTCTTTGGTATAGCCATTGTTTAGGCATTTTTAATCATAATATTAGCTTCCCCAAAAATCTTTCAAACGTAAAGTCTCTCGCTGCCTCCAGTTCTAAAAAAATACTATAATTTATTAGGATTATCTAGTTGAATTTAAAGTCAGAAACAGGACGATTTTTTGGTTTAAGTGACAATTAATATACTTCATTTCCCAGGTGCTTTTACGGCAGTCGCAGCCGGGATAGGTATAACAGCTGGAGCCCACAGGCTCTGGTCACATTGAGCGTACAAGGCCAAAATGCCACTACAGGTCTTATTGATGGTAATGCACAGCATGGCCTTCGAATACTCAGCTGTAACCTGGACAAAGATTCATAGAACGCATCATAGGTATTTTTTGGTGAAGTATCCTTTAGAGTTTAGACTTTAGAGCTAGCGCTTACTTGAGACACGACAGTCGACAACCTTATGGCGCATTTTCACTGGTCGATAGGGCCCGCATGCGGGGTGCGGGAGATTTCTGAAACGCATGCCACGACCAATAACAATGCGCCATTAGTTGTCAATTAGTTGTCATAGACTCCCCGCATGCTGTATACCGTACGAGTTAACGACTAATGAAAATGCGCCCTTATGCTAAGTACTGACATACGGTTTTGCTCGATAGTTTTACTCCAAATCGAGCAATAACCACCGTGTGGACCGCAAAACTGACATCGAGGCGGCTCGATGGAATTAAATATGTCAAATATGTCATTTCCTTCGATTCGGAGTAAAACTATCGAGCAAAACCGTATGTGAGTACTTAGCACAGACTTGCTAGACACAGCACACAAATAAAATATCTCCGAATTTTGCTCTCCACAAAAAACAATAATTGTTGACGAAAAATCTGCTTGATACACTGACCAACACAAGAGTCCGGAAGACAAACTTCTAAAAGATCCTCCACATCTATAAAGGTACATTCTAAAGCCTCAATCGCAATAATTTCCAGATACAGCGACACAGACGCGGACCCACACAACGCGACGAGAGGGTTCTTCTTCTCGCACATCGGTTGGCTGCTGGTGAAGAGCCACCCCGTATTCAGAAAACACGTAAAATTAACGGACTTGTCGGATCTATACAGCAATCCGATCCTGATGCTGCAGCATAAGTAAGAGGCTAAAAGCAATTTCTGATGAAAACCTGAGATTCACTAGTGAAATACTTACGTGGTTCAGGGGTTGACTTGGTTGTGGGTTCGATTCCCGCGTTGGAATAATGGTTTGTCCGAGTTTGGTTAGGATGATGCAGGCTGATCAATGGTTTGTCTGACAAGAAACATGATCCATGCGTCGGATAAATTCGGTCCTACGCCTGATGTCTCCAAAGTAATAGTCGAGTACTATCAAATTACTACTACGTAGCTGGCTTGGTTTGAATAAACTCGGCCAATGGTATCGTAACCGTGTGGGTGGCGCATAATACTAGCTGGATGTTCTAGGGCGTACAGGTTTTTGGTATCTTCAGGTATACGACTCTCTTCGGTCTTACCTTCTGCTGTCTCCTGCCAACGGTTACTCCCGTGTACTTGTGGGGGGAGTCGCTGAGCGTGGCTTGGCACGTGTCCATGCTCCGCTTCGCCTACACCCTGCACGCCACCTTCCTCATCAGTAGCTTCGCGCACATGTTCGGCAGCAGCCCCTACGACAAGTTCATCAAGCCGACCCAAAATGCCTTCGTGTCTCTGATAATTTTCGGAGAAGGATTCCATAACTATCACCACGTTTTCCCATGGGACTACAGAGCTGCGGAGCTGGGCAACAACTGGCTGAACCTCAGCACGCTGTTCATAGACTTCTTCGCGTGGGTGGGCTGGGCGTACGACCAAGACGATCAAGACGGTGCCCGATGACGTCATCAGCGCGCGGGCCGACCGCACCGGCACAGTATAGCAATATTATCCCTACAGTAACGAAACGCCTTTGATGTCGCACGATGCCGCCACCGGTGTAGGTATCGAGCAGATATGCCAGGGTTGCCACGAAACGGGAAATAAAATAAAAATAAAATATTGTGCTTGTAATGTTATCATTTAATCTGTTTAATCAGCGTGTTATATTTACATAATATTATGTCGTACTGCCAGATATTTACGTGAAACTTTATTTTTAGATGATTTTAGTTCTCTACTAGATGATGCCCGCAACTCCGTTGTGCCAAAACTCGTTCATCGCGCGGGAACCGTACATTTTTCCAGGACAAAAAGTGTCCTATGGGCTATGTCCTTTCCCGGGACTCAAAGTATCTCCATGCCAAATTTCAGCAAAATCGGTCCAGCGGTTTGGGCGTGAAGAGGTAACAGACAGACAAACAGACAGACACACTTTCGCATTTATAATATTAGTATGGATTTAAAAATTTAATTAACCCATCAAGCCCCATAAGCTCACCGGTGAGCAAGACACAATCACACAATAGAATAACAATAGATTTCCAAGAATCCACGATCGAAGGATTAAAATAATGAAGACGCATTCGAATATATAAAATATCCAACAATTAATCATATAACAATTATTGGTAGGTACGGTAGGCCACACGTCAGGTGTAACAGAAGCACTTCAAAACTCGCTCTTATTGCGTGTGCGGTATGGCGGTGTTTGGTCCAAAGGTCAAAATGTTACACTTGATGTGTGGCCCTGTGTACCTAGCTAGGTAGGTAGGTACTAATTAGTATGTAACAGGGTATTTGACAGATTTTTTATTTATTCTATATTGTTTCTGTCCTTGTTACACTTCTTACAACGTAAACAATAAAACAGAGATGCAAATAAATGCCGCCAAGGCCAACACAATATTAGTGTGAACTGTGAGCCGATATTTATGAAAATTTAATTCCTTTTTGTTTTTTGAATCAGATTTACATCCGTACACTGAACACTTGCATCCCATTGTTTATAAGATAAGACGTTATCGTAACACAAAACTCGTAGAAAACGCGCCAACGTCACCCCTGCGCGCGAAGGTAAGCGAACTCCGCGAGTTTGCTAACGCGGGCCCGCGCCGCCCGCTTCCCCGCGGGTACCCCTCCGTTGCTCTGCGCAAGTACATTCGTTTCACTACTGTAGGGATATTGCTATACTGAGGCACCGGGGATGGGACAAACAGTTGGGGATTTAAAACTAAAAGTAATTAATAATAATTACTTTTAGTCGTAATAAGTAATTATATAAGAAATTAAAACCTTTGAATAACACTCATTATTTGTAAGAACTCACTTGGTATTATTTTTTAAAGTCATCGTTCAAAATATAATGTAAATTAAGAATAAAAGTGGATCTAAGACGGGACCTTGCGGCGCCCCAATACATTTTGGTTTCAGGAGATAATAACGACACGTAGTATAAATTAAATTCTTTATTATTTCATTAGAAATTATCCTATAATTGGTTAAGACTAACTTAAAATTACAAAAATTGGCGTTTTATGATTTGTCATGTAAAACACAATTTTAAAACAGAAGAATCATATTCTTCGACTTAAAATTATTAGCGACTGCTATTTCGAGTACTTAGCATGCCGCTAACATTGACAGCCTACTATAGGCAATTTTTGTATGAAGAAAGAAATTTACAACAGTAGCATCAAGACAACGTGATGGGAGCATCATAACATTATATACAATATATTTCGTATTAATAGATTGTTTAGCTCTAGTGGACTGGCTGGGTACGAGTTAAAGTTTTGATAATAAAAATTGACTTTAAGATTTCAATATACAAGTAAATGAAAATTTAAAATATGAATCGCATAATCGTATAATTACACGTTTTATTTTCGCCTCCGTTGACGGAGGCTTCAACTTTGGCTCGTAGCTCGGACGTCGATCTCAAAGGTCAGTACAGGCTGATCACCTGATTGTATGGCAAGAAAGATAGATAGGCATATAAAAAGTCGGCCATGTGCCTGATTTCTCGCCAGTCATGTCGATCATTAATTTGTATATATGTATTGTGCACCTACTTGCCAGTGGCGTAACAATAGGATGGCAGGGCAGGCAAAATACCACGGGCTCTCGACCAAAGAGGGCCCCGGCTCAAGAAGCCGCGAGCTCAGAAATAGTAATACATGTATAAGGCTCTGAAAAATACTGTAACATCTTATTGTACCTGCATTCTAAGCAAATAAACGATCTATCTATCTATTGATTGTACTTGTTTTATTACTAAGGTGACGATTTTTATTAATATGGCGCCATCAATTTGCCACGGACCTCAGGTATAATAGTTATGCCACTGCTACTTGCCACTATAAAATTACTCCTGCGCAGATGATTTCCATTTTTCGAACGGCTACTGTCACCGAAACCGGAAGCCATTTTAACTCGCACCTTAGCGACTCCACAGAACAAATAAAACATGATTTGCCATTTTCAAATTTGACTAATAGAAGACTTAATAAATACCTCAGTTCTGCTAAACAACTTTTCTTTAGCTCGAGAGATGTGTACATGTAATACTGGTTCCTATTTCATACTGCGCCTGTGTTCGAGTCCTCGCAGACTATTTGATAAGTTATAAGGTATTCTGGGTACGCCTGAAACAATTAATACAAAATGACGCTGATTAAAAGTTACACAATATTATGCGTTGGTAAGAGTGTGTAGGTGTGTTCCTACACCAGTTTGAAAGTCTCGTGTATACGAGTATGTTGCATTTGCTCGCTGCAGTAGTCGTAAGACGACAAACTGGAGATAGGCAGCGTACGTGTGTAAAGATAAATGTATGTAGTCGAGGTTTCAGAAAGCGACGTGCATGTGTGTTCCACGGTTAACGTACACATGTACTCACGTGACTGTGAGTACATGTGTACGTTCGTTAGTTTACGCGAGAAAGTGTGTTTTTCTGTCTGTCTGTTACCTTTTCACACCCAAAACGTTGAATCGATTTTGCTGAAATTTGGTATGGAGATACTTTGAGTGCCGGGAACGGACATAGGGTACTTTTTTATATGTGTGTGTGTCGTACCTGCTCGCCGCGGTACACAACGTACTCGGGGTAGCACAGCCCGCCGTGTGTGGGCGTACCGGCGACGCTGTGGTGGCCGGGCGGGGCGTGCGCCATCTTCATCGCGCTCGCCAGCTGAAACGCCCGTCCGAGCGTCACGCGGCAAAGGAGCATTTGTCTGATACAAAATAAATATGTTTAATCCCAACTTAAAAGTTAGTAATAAATAGCATATCTTTCAAGTTATGCTAAAAAATCATTGATAAAAAGATTGCGTCAATGTTACGATAGACTTTTACTTGTTTATTTAAAAAATATAAAATGTTTTCCCCGTTCTCCGGTGGTGGCGCTTTTTTGCCGCTCTCTCGTGTGTTCCGTTAAACGTTCAGCCATGTTAACTTTGCATAATTATTGTAATAATTAGCTTTTCTATATCAAAACCGTGTTGTATTTCAATCTAAACAGTTTCATTTCTAGAGGTTATGGGCCGTCCCATTCCTATTTAGTGAAAGCAACAATCTTTATTACGGAGAAAAGTAATTTCGAACACGTGCACCGTCATGGCTTCGAATAACCTACAAATTGAAAAATTGTCGGGAAGACAATTACAATACGTACGGACTTATTTGGAGCACGAAGAGCTATGGGAATGCGTTGATCCGAGTTCTGATTTAGTGGATCCCAAGAAAGATATCAAGGCAAAGTCGAAAATTATCTTGTTAGTCGAACCTATAAACTATGTTCACATTGAAGGTGCCGAAACAGCTCGTGAGGTATGGACTCCGGCCTGTCAAGGAAAGTCGGTTTACTGAGAGATCTAATCAATACCTCCCTAGATAGTTGTACTAATGTTGAAGACTATGTGAACAGAATCATGAGTACGGCACACAAGTTGAGGAACATTAATTTCAAAGTAGAGGCAGGCCTGTCCCACTCGCGCCAGTAGGCATCGAACTGTAAGTACCCCTCTAGGGGGGCACTTCAGTAGGGACTCACAGGCGAGCGGTGACGCGCGCACACGAGTTTTTAGTTGATCGTTGCATGCCTACCTGCGTACTTATTCATTCGCTATCACAGATTTGATAAATTAATCTGATCACAACGGATAAAAAAAAAGGGCAAAGAAATATTGCGCAGTGTTTAACTGTCTTAACACGGAATGTGAACCAAATTTAACTTTCTCTAAGCTCCCTAAAGGACGATGAGAGGTAAGAACTTTTTAAAATTGTTATTAAGTACTTATTATTATTATTTATTATAGATTTAATTTTTTTACAATTTATTATAGAGTCAAATTACGATTACTTATGATTTAAATAGTTTTAAATACTAGTTGAAGTAGAATATATTAGTTGGGTTACCTTAGTAGGTACCTACCTTTATTAGTAGACGTATAATTAATAAAGGTATTTCATTGTCAAAAAAACACATTAATTAATAATTAAGGTTATTAGTTATTACTAATAGTAAGCATCGTAGGTTGATGTCGCGTCTTTGCTATTATATTACGTGATACGTACTATTCGAAACCTCATTTGTTTACAAAAATAACTAAGTTATACAAACACTTTAAATAGGTAATATAAGACCGGTTTCAATAATGAGGATACTATATAGTACTAAGACATAATATCTTAGATTATTTCGAGTTAAATAATATGTAGTTAATTAAATATAAAAATTATAATATTATTTTTAAAAGGAGACAACCCTGATTTCTTCAGAAAAGGTACGAGTTATGCGATAGAAAGAGAGCGGAGATGTAGGCAAATATAATTGTAGGCACCTAGCACTGCGCGGTTGGAATTTGAACTTTATAGTATCGTGGTATGAGTCGTTAATTCTTTAAACGGGTTTCGCCAGTGGGAATTCTGTTGGTACAACTAATATATATTCTGTGGTAGAGGATGAGTCACGAGTGGTTAGGAACTCTAATGGGCGTTTTCACACTGCGACGTTAACGACACGACACGATACTACAGAATCGATAAGGGCCACCGCACATATTATACAATTTCAAGTTGGCCGACTATCGTACAAACTAAATTGCGTAGTGTCACAATTTAATTGGACAACTTCATCGTGTATGCTGCCAGCCGCAGACTTTTAGATTTAGTTGGTAACGGTGTTGCTAGCCTAGCGACGTGCGTGTTAAAATGCGTGTAAAGCACGCTTTTATTGTGGCACTAATAAAACGAAGGCGAAAAGAAAGGAGAATATTTTGGGTGCATTCAATATTAATTCATCAAGCCCCAAGCGGTCACATCCGGCCGCGATAACAATGAAAAAGCTATTGTGTCTCGTTTTGCCACGACTGATGGGTTAAGTGACAGAATATTAGAATTAGTACGATAGTCAGTTTGTACGATAGTCGGCCAACTTGAAATTGTATAATATGTGCGGTGGCCCTCTATTCTGTGGTATCGTGTCGTGTCGTTATCGTGCAGTGTGCAAACGCCCATTGCTAGCAGGTTTACCGGACAAAGGCTCCATTCCACCGCGGCGCACGCTGTGCACGGATTTATTTCTTTGACTTGAATCAATTTGTGCGTAGCGTGTCCGTGGGTTGCAGTGGACACAGTCACATATTATATTTTCTTACAAAGCGAAGCTTGACGCACATGCGTAGTCTCTCCGTGCGCCGCGGTGGAATGGAGCCCTTATAAACCAATGATCATAGGAATTGAGAGTTCCGGAATATATCATCCGACTACACTAATACAAAACTACTACAAGAAGTACAAGATTCAGAGTCTTCAGTTTTTCAAGGAAAACACAAGTGCCATAGGAACAATTTAAATAGCCAGCCTAAGCCTAAAGGGAAAGGACCCCTTTGCTTTAATTGCAACAGATATGGGCATATTAAGACCCAATGTACTGCGAAGAAAAATACAAGCAATAATAATGTTTTTTCCGCCATTTTGTTCAGCTTACAGCACATTGTATCAAGATGATTGGTACATAGATTCCGACGCAACTATGCATATGACGAGGCGTGCTGATTGGATGCATGATTTGCAATCTCCTCCGATCCAAAAAATAACGGTGGTCAACAATCAATTAGTCTCTGCGCAACAGATAGGTAATGTAAACATCCGAACTATTACAAACAACACTGAACATGACATTCAGGTGAGAAACGTTTTACTTATTCCAGACCTCAGTGCAATTAATCTATTATCGGTCAGCCAGTTGACCAAAAATGGTTGTATTGTACAATTTACAAAAACAGGCTGTCACATAAACAACGCAAAGAAAGATCTCGTTGCAACGGCAAGGCTTACTAACAATATGTATAAACTAAACACAGTCACTGGGAAAGCATGTGCAGCTTTTCCCCATGAGAGTAAGGCTGATATTAGTACATGGCATAGGAGAATGGCTGATTTAAATTTGACAGATGTTAGAAAATTAGGAAATTGTACTGAAGGTGTTAAAATAACAAAAGGCAGTGATATTACTGTATGTGTATTGTGTACCTACCATGCTGCGAAGGGAAACAGAGCAGACTTTCGTTTCCACACTCCGGCTCAAGAGCTAAGGGCTTGTTAGAAATAATACATTCCGATCTCTGTGGTCCTATGGAGACCCCATCTGCAGGTGGAGCAAAATACTTTACCTTTATATACCTTTGTAGATGATTGCTCACGAAAAATTTATGTACATTTCTTAAAGAGCAAGTTGGATATGAAGTCATTGTTTGAACAATTTAAAAATGAAGTTGAAAATGAAACCAGTAAGAAAATAAAGATTCTTAGAACTGACAACGGAAAGGAATACTGTAATAATATATTTTTAAAATTCTTAGCAGGTTCTGGCATCAAGCATCAAACGTCCACACCTTATACTCCGGAGCAGAATGGTCTGGCGGAGCGGAGAAACAGGATACCGGTGGAGCGAGCCAAAGCTATGCTGTTTGATGCAAAGGGTAAGAAATATTGGGCTGAAGCCGTGGCAACTGCAGCCTACATAGTTAACCGCTCACCGACAAGAGTCCTTGATGGAGCAACGCCATATGAAAAGTGGAATAATAAGAAGCCTAATCTATCACATTTAAAAATATTTAGGTCAAAGGCCATGGTACACATACCTAAACAAAATCGCTTGAAATGGAATAGAAAGTCACGAGAACTTATTTTCCTGGGTTACTGTGAAAACACAAAAGGATACCGGCTACATGATCCACGAACTAAGCAAACCGTAATCAGTAGAGATGTCATTTTTATTGAAAAGCTGAAAACATCGGAGAAAATAGAAATAGAGACCTCGGAATCTGTACCATCGCCTCAGCTTATTAGTAGCAGTACCAAAAGTGATACCTCGAACGAAGGTAATTTTGGACCAGGAGAGCGAGGAAAGCATGCAGACCGATAATGATTTGACAAATCAAACACAAAATGTCACTTTGTCTCCTACGACTTACGAGCTCAGACACCTCATTCGACAGTAATTGTATTTTGAATACAGATGACAAAGACGAGACTAATTGCCCGAGTACTAGCAATGTTCTTGATACTGACGAGGATTTCTCCAGAAATATTACACTGAGGCCCCTATCAGAGAGATAAATTTCAAAATAATATTTTTTTATGTTTTACACAGCTTACAGATCCTCAAACTGTGGAAGAAGCTCTGTCCAGTGCTGAAGCTCAGCAATGGAGAGATCCTATCGATGGCCCCAACGAATAAATGTGCAAGAGCTCTTACCCAAAAAAAATTTTTTTGATTTTTCGTTTGCATGGACTATGATACACATATGTAATTTTTTTGATTTTTTTTTTACTTTAAATAACGATTTTATATCAATGTAAATCTTTATTGTACGGAAAAAATAATAACATATATCACATGAATAATAAAACATGCGCTTATTGCAGATTATTTGTTTATTTCAGTTCACCAGAATAAACGTGTTAAAACAATCTGGCGCTCGTGTCTATCTTTTCCTTTGGGTTATAACTCTTGCACGATTATTCGTGTAAAAATGCAAGCGACTTCTACCACTAATGTCTCATTGCAGATGGCGAAACTTTGAATATATTAATCACAGCTATTCTATTATCTTTTACTAACTTCTTTTGTCTTTTCTGCTTTTGTAAAGGTTATTCGAAGAGCTATTGTAAAGTTTATCACAAGAGCTGCTGGTGAGTTGCCGGTCTTTTTAAGAGGGAATACGCTCTCTCCTTGAAGGTTTGCAGATCGTATAGGTCCGGAAATACTGCTGGTGACAGTTCATTCCAAATTTTACAGTGCGCGGCAGAAAGTTACGCAAAAAAAGCACGGTGGAAGACTGCCACTCATCAAGGTTATGAGGATGGTATATTTTTAACGTGGAACGATGGCGAAAAGTTGCAGGAGGTATGATTCCGAACAATTCCTTAGAACACTCCCCGTGATACAATCGATTGAGGATGCAGAGTGAAGCTATTTACATCTCGGCGTAATTCTAAGGGGTCCAGCCTGTTTGAAACACTATGGCAGTCAACAATTCAAGCGGCCCTTCGTTGGATACGATCCAAAGGGATTTGTTGGTATTTTGGGGTCCCTGCCCAGATATGAGAACAGTATTCCATAGTATGAGGCCGGACATGCACCCTATAGAGTTGCAGGCATTGGTCCAAACTGAAATACTGTCTCGTCCTGCTAAGAACAGAATCAGAAAAGTATCGTCTACCCCATTCAGAGACTTTCTCCTGTGAATTCTCTATTTTGGACATAAGTTCGTTTCAACTCTCGATGACATTTAGCCGAGAAATATGGTGGAAGCCGGTAGATAGGGCATTACCTGTACTATCATCCGCATAGCAATAAATGCCATTGGAATGTAACATATCATTGATCTGCCAAAAAACTTGTGACCTATTTGCATAAATTCTCGGGAAGCCCATATTATGATGGAAGCTTTGATGGTAGCGCTTTTTTTTTTTTTTTGATGTCGCAGGGGAAACCCATCATGGGTGCACCGGGTTGGGTACCCCGGGGGTATGTGAGACTCCTACTCACTAAAACCACCTGCGGTTCGCCTTCAGCCGTATAAGGAGGGATATCCCGGATCTAACAAACACGGGACTCCCTCCACGACCGGCCGGTCTACCTGGGACCGGACTTCCACCAAAAGTAAGGGAACGCTTAGGCAAACTAAAGCGTTCCCCTCGGCGCCGGGGCTGGCTAAGCCGGGGAGAAAAACTGAATATCTCAGCTATTTTGACTCCTATTACCGACTGAACTTAACAGCTTGTTCTTTGTACTTTCCTTTAGTGGTTCGCAATTGGCTTAGGTTTTGTGTAAAGTCACTTACGCGTTTTTGTATTAAGTGAATACAAAATAAGTAGGCTTTATGTTAAAGATACGCGGTTTTGAAATCAAACAAATCAGTAAAAGGTTGCATTTTTTTATTAGAAAAATCTAATATTTTATATTTATTACACTGTAACCTAGCAAAATATGATGTGTTAATTATTAAATTCATTTTACAATATTATCTATTCTTAATTTTTAATTGATATCCCAATTTTTCATAGATTTTCGACTTTATCTGACAGAGATCATAATAATCATTTAAAATAAAAAAAATGATTTATTACTTATGTACATACTAAAGCCCTGCTCGTCCACGGACCTGAAGAAAAGGACCCCCACCCAGAGCACTTCTTATCAGAGGGTCGAAGGTCAAAATGAGTCTGACGCTTAAATGTAGGCCACAGCAGCTGCAGCTATACTCTCCAGAGTATAGCCGCCAGAATCCAGTCTGTCGGAGCTTAGCTCTGTACGGTGGTTCAATATGGGCAGATTCCTGTACTAATTTTGTAGTAATAAGGTGGACATTAGCCGGGCGGCAGCTACTCTTCGCAATGTAGCGGTGAGGGTTGCCAGGAGGTGCCGTACGGTCTCCTAGGTGGCAGCTACTGCCATCCATCGTGGTAGCTGGTAACGGAGGTCTTCGCCAAGTTGCTCATCCTCGTTCCAGAGAAGACGTCGCGGTGTGCAGTGGGAGTTCCGGAGGGTTTAAAGGCAAGGAAAGCAGCCTCGAAGCATACAATCGTTGGGGCATAGAGTAACGAAGATAATGAGCTATTTTCTGTTCCGGATCGGGAGTGTCGAGGCGTCATTATGCGAATCTCCAAATTTCTATGCTATTGGGGCTCCGGGTGAGGCTGGAAACCTACCCGGCTTAGCTAGTCCCGACGCCGAAGAGAACTCTACAATTTACCGAAGCGTTCCCTTACTTTGGTGGTAGTCTGCTCCCTTTTGGAGAAGACCGTCCGGTCGTGGAGGGAGGCCTGTGTTTGACAAACCCAGAACATCTCTCCGTATACGGCTGAAGGCAAATCAGTGAGGCTGGAAACCTACCCGGCTTAGCTAGTCCTGACGCCGAAGGGAACTCTTCAATTTGCCGAAGCGTTCCCTTACTTTGATGGTAGTCTGCTCCCTTTTGAAGAAGACCGTCCGGTCGTGGAGGGAGCCCTGTGTTTGACAAATCCAGAACATCCCTCCGTATACGGCTGAAGGCAAATCGCAGGTGGTTTTAGTGGGTAGGCTTAGCACTAGTAGTCGCCCATATCCCCGGGGTGCTTTAGCTTAACTGAGCTACTTCCCCAACCTGGTGATCATATTTTGTCGTGGCGAATAGTTGCCACTTGCCGCCTATATTGTTAAGGTGACGATATTATAATGATCACATGACTTAATCTTCCTTGATCTTCAAAGCAATGGCAATGGTGGTAAATTAATTGAATCATTCTAGCTTGAATACAATATTATACATATGAACAATATTATACAATAATTAAAATATACTTACGTGGTGGTTTATTTCAGAAAAAGTAGTTATTTCTAGGAGCACTTACTATTTTCGATATATTTTTCTTGTCGCTGTAGTAAATACGCGGAATTGCTTCTAATTTCCGGCCGCCTACTGTTCCGCGGTATTGTTTCGATGGAAAAATGTACGTTTCTAATTGGATAATTTAAATTCTGTGAAGCCTAATATAAGCCAACATGCGTTTCGAATCGGCTGGCACAATATCTCAATTTTGCGCATTTTGCTGTTACGCGGTATTTATAACGTGACCATACGTCCCGCTTTGGGCGGGACAGTCCCGCTTTCAGGCAGTCTGTCCCGCTGTCCCCTGCGAGGCCGAAATTGTCCCGCTTTCGCAAACAGACCAAACGATAATAATTATTGAAAATTAGGTGTATATTTTTATGTTTGAAATGCCTGAAAGTAACGCATTACATACAACAAACGAGATTATTCTGCCATAATATTTTGCTCGATATCAATAACAAGACGTTCAGCGCGGCTTCGCCCGCGTAAATTAGGAATTTCACAGACAAATTAGCCCACAAAAAGAACCTATAATCCTTCACATGGTCTACTTTTTATTTGTGCCAAATAACAGCTGTTCATGAGATAAGCTTTTACAAATATTTCCCGTATTTTCACATTTTCCTCCGTTTCTTCGCTTCTATTAGTCTTGGCGTGATAAAATATATTTTAATCCTTCAAGCCCCATAATGTAACAATAGATTTCCAAGAATCCGCGATCGAAGGATTAAACCTTCCTCGATAATTATTGTCAAATCGATCGTTAGCGCGTGTTTGGGGGGGAGGGGAGGATTCTGTATTTGTCCCGCTTTAACAAAAAAAATAAATGGTCACGTTAGGTATTTACCAACTGTTCATACGCGGTATCGCACGCGCAGCAACGCTATGGTAGTTCCTGCGGTATTTTTATAGATGGCGTTAGTCGTTGGGGAAAACTTTCCTACGAACAAGTATATGGAGCTGGGATTCTTCTCGCTAGAGTATATTATATTGTTCTGTGACTGTGTATTCATAAAATTAGTGTATTATATAAAAAGTAGTAAAGTTAGTTTGAAAAATTCATAATAGATGGCGCCGTGCTTCTCCTACATCGCGCTGACGCTTGCTCAAACGTCTTTCTATAAGAGGTGGTATCATCTTATTTCGATTGTTATTTCATTTTTACGTTATTAAATAACTCAGTATTTTATCTATGCAGTGACGTAACCTTAAACCTATCAATGATAAATAGTTTATGGGTAAAGTTGTGTGATTGGGGGGCTAAATAAGGTTTAAATGTTGGCATAAATAAAGTTTAATTTAAAAAACTGAAATATTATTATATGTAAACACTGCACATCTGTTTTTGGGTGTTTTGATGTTTTTTTATAAAAGCTTTTGACACCAATTTTGTTGACATCGCGCGCTATAAACTGAAGTCCACGCGGACGAAGTCGCGGGCAACAGCTAGTGTAATATAAATTGTAATGTTTGTGTACGATAGCGCAATAAATAAATATTGTATTCTACCACATAAGTGATAGTACTTTTATATTGATAAAAAGCAATTCGTTCAAAATTATTCCCTAACTATTCCAATAAATCAAAAATGCTCAACGTTAATAATCAACCCGTCTTTTTTTTTTTTGTAGGAAGCAGCAGAAAAAGCTTTCAATGAAATAACGCAAAAAGATTGGGAGAATTCATGCAAGCATGTGAAAAATATCGAAAATAAATACTATGAGCGGGAATTAACCCTTTATGAAGACATTGAGGAGCTAGTCAAATGAGTAGCTCCTCAATGTCTTAAACCAATGTTTAAGACATTGAGGAGCTAGTCCAATGAGTAGCTCCTCAATGTCTTAAACCAATGTTTAAGAGACGATAGCAGCACTAATAGTCCGCGCGGAACTAGTTGGCCGCGCCTTAGGTATGTGAGCGGTGGGACGGAGAGGCGGGGGCGCTTGATTTTGACAGTTTTGGCTAGTTTGGACAAAACGCACACGAGATTGCAATAGCAAGATAAGTCCGCCGATAAAAAGACAATCTAAGGAAATACTATTTAAAGTGCATAGGTTTTTAAAAAACGGAAACCCGATGTCAATAATTTAGAATATAAAACTGATCAATTGTCTTTAATTTATTCTTTTCAATAATTAAATAATATTATTGTTCACAATATCGCGAGATTTGTCGTCACTGTCTAATCTCATATGCGTTGCGAGCAGCAAGCAACCCTCCCCCCTCACCCCCGTTCCTACCTAAGGCGCGGCCAACTAGTTCCGCGCGGACTATACCTCATATTCAGATATGGAGGACGAAAGTACCCCCTGCCATATGCAACTAGAAACCAGCGATGACTCCGACGTCACGGCTGCAGCATTTAATATTTTGTATATTAGTCCTACATTAAATATTCCGTCTTCTGACATCTATCCTCTATCTTTGTCTCCCCTGTGCCCCCTATCCCCTGTCCACGACAAGTCATTTACTACGAAAGGATTTTTCAAAACGATATCCGTAGTTCGAATCCCGCCGACGAAAGTTAATTAAGAGCTTTCGATGTTCCTGGGTCTTTAATCTGAATTAATTTTATAACATTATTTTTTTACTATCACCCCAAAAATACATTATATTATAATAATTTAATATCGTTAATTAAACACACAAAATAACTACATCATAATTTTTTGAAATTTTATTAGTTTTGTGTTTTTCAAACTATTTAATATAAGGTATCAAAATCTTTTATAGTGTCCGGATACGGTGTGGCCATAAGGGTTGGACCTCATCTGGCAGCACGGAATTTCCTTTTTCCGTCGCCCTTTCTCTTTCTGTCGCTTAGAACTGCCATTTGCTAGACCGAGACAGAAAGCATAATGCGATAGCCTCGAAGATTCCGCCGCGTGCTATCGCATTATGCTTTCTGTCTCGGTCTAGCAAATGGCAGTTCTAAGCGACAGAAAAAGAAAGGGCGACGGAAAAAGGCGATTCCGTGCTGCCAGATGAGGTCCAACCCTAAGAGGCCACACCGGAAACAAGTGGCGACTCTATTAATGTCGTGACTTTCTTGACGGACTATAGGAGAACTATGCTACTGCATTGGAATACATGTTGAAAGAGACAGAGAAAAGGGAATAGTTTATTTAGATCAAAGACTTTATATACAAGAAGTATCAGAGTGCAAGCCAGTGAAAACACCCTAATCAAAATTACAAGGAAGTACCGATGAGAGATCCTTCCTTCCTTCCTTATCAAGAAGTAATAGGGTGCTTATTGTACACTAGCTGTCCCGACAAACGTTGTTTTGCCATTTAAAGTATTTCTACTTCATCAGCATACAAAATCTTACCCCCTCTTTTGTCCCCTAAGAGGGGTGGGGGGAAAAATGTTATGTAACACCAGATGTTAAGTTGGAAAAACAGTTAATAGTATAAAGTAAGTCCATTAAAGAAAAAAAGTTTACTTAATACAAAATCTGACCCTCTCTTTGGTGGGGGGGGGGTGATTTTTATACACCAGATATTGAGTTGGAAGAAGGCAAACATATCTGCGAAAATCAGTATTTTTCGTGTTAAAGCAAAAGTCTTATACAAAATCTGACCCCCTCTTTTGTCCCTTTAGAGGGGTGGGGGGAAAAAAATTTATACACCAGATGTTAAGTTGGAAGAAGACAAATATATCTGCGAAAACCGCATTCAAATCGGGTCAGTAGTTTTCGTGTGATAGTGGAACAAACATAAAGACAGACAGACAGACAAAAAAACTGACCACATTTTTGGCTTGTATAGCGATGTAGTGACACCCTCCGCTTACTATTTTTTGAATATCTTTAATGTACAGAATCGTCATTTCTACAGTTTTATTATATGTATAGATTTCACAAGTTACAAGGCCAGATATTAGCTTTGTTATCAATATGTTAAGCAAATCCAACAACAAACCTGAAATGCAGCACTGGTTGGCACTGAAGAGAGTCACGAGGTACCTAAAAGGTACACAAGATTACAGACTTTCCTATAAGCAAAATCCTGAAGAAGTTATGACTCATGACTTTTGCGACGCCGATTGGGCGAGTTCTGAAGACGACAGGCGCTCATGTACTGGCTACATATTCTTGTTCCAGGGAGGACCAATCAGCTGGAGGTCGAGACGTCAACCTACTGTTGCTCTGTCCACAACGGAGGCAGAGTACATGTCTCTATCGGCATGTGTACAAGAAGCTTTGGGGCTTAAACTTTTTCAAGAAGATATTTGGCCACAACTGAAAAATAAACCGATATATTTAACCGACTATAGCGATCAAAGCTCAATTAAACTTTCAGGCACTGAAGGTTACCGTTCCAGAACAAAACACATTGATGTCCGACATCATTTTGTTCGTGACAAGATACTCGGAGCCTCCGAGTCGGAGGGTCAATTGAAGTGAAGTATGTGCATTGTGCAGACTGACTTGATGGTGGCTGATGTACTTACCAAGGCCACGTCGCAACTCAAGCTACAATTCTGCACGTCTATGATGGGAGTATGCCTAAGGGAGGATGTTGGAAGAATGTAGACATACTCGTTAGACTTTTACTTGTTTATTGAAGTGAAAACTTCTTTAGCGGCGTTGAGCACTTTTGTGGGATGGGTAAAAACTGTGAAACTCGCGTCAGATTCTCGTGCTGATCGAAAAACCTTGGAAAAACCGTAAGACGGTTGGAGAGTAGTGTTGTAACATCGAAATTGATTAATCGAACAATCGATTGTTTTTTTTTTTTTAATATGAAATGTTTTCCCCGTTCTCCGGTGGTGGCGCTTTTTTGCCGCTCTCTCTTGTGTGTTCGGTGTTCCGTCAAACGTTCAGCCATGTTGACTTTGCATAATTATTATTGTAATAATTAGTTTTTCTATAATAAAATCGTGTTCTATTTCAATCTACCTACATAGTTTCATTTCTAGACGTATATTATGTAAAACAAAGACCCGCGATTGCTCGAAAGGCGTCGCTGTTTTGACAGTGAAATATGAAATTAAAGTATTTGTGCTGAGTATGAATTCTGCTTAAAAAACAGTAATAATAAATGTTTCGTAGCCGTATGTAAGTACTCGACTTATACTTTGCGTGCAAGCTTGAAGAAGCGCGAAGTTAGTAAAGAGAAAGTATGGACCACGCATTAAACCAATTAAGCCCTGAAAATATGTTATACATCCCACTCTTTCCTACAACAATTTTTGTCAATTTTGAAAAACTCGTCTGAGGATGATTTTGTCGAAACCGGTCGAGTAAAACATTAAAATTGTAACAAAATACAGTAATAAAGCGGTGTATAAGTGCATGAAAAGTGTATATTTATTACTGTGAAACATGAATTTCCAACAAGAAGATATATTATATGAGAATTCCTCAGAACATACTCGTGGAATACTAACTACACAAAACAGCTGTGCCAATAACACAGTGGCACATTTCGTACCTGTGGCACAGGTAGCAGCTGCGGTCCTTGTGGGCGGGGCAGCCGGAGCCGCCACCGAAGCCGTACACGTACTGGTTGCTCTTCGACGAGTGCTCCGCGAAGTAAATGCCGGCGCCGAACATGCCGCCTATAACAAATATAGATTTCGACACATGGTGCCTAAGTTAATACTGAGTAAAGATGAACTCACACATAGCCGAACCGAACGAATTGAATTCCAAAAGGCCTTTCTGAGGTCCTGCCAGATTCTAACGATTCGACGCGGGCAAATGTGCGAGGTTTCATAGGATTTCATATAAAGAATTCTAAAATTCGTTTCTTTCGGCCCGTTCCATTCTTTCGGCTCTGATAAGAGTGCGTTCACCTTTATAGCCCTGCATTTTTACAGTTTCAGCCCATCTCTTTCATACTATGACAAATCTGTCACGTATCTGCGAAAAATAAATAGCAATAAGTATATTCGTGTGTGTGTTAAGGAGTCACGTACTACTTAAAAAATCGAACGTTATGTAAGTGATATCTAGAAAGAATATTACTATCGAAAACTAATAAAAACTATAGTCCGTTATAGCTGTCTTTTTCATGCACGTTTTTCCAAGCTACATACCTATTTAGTGTTCAGTGATTAGTCATATCAACACACTGCATCACTGGCTATACTATACATCCCTCTCGCTCTATCGCAATCACTGTCTGTCTCGCTCTAGCACACTCACCTATATACGCGTCGCTCGTCGAAGCCCTTCTGCACGATGGCGTTGATGAAGGGCGAGCCGTGGAACAGCAGGCGCTCGTTGGGCGTGCCCGCCTCCGCCGCCACCTTGCGCCGTCTTTGGCCGTACCGCTGTCTCTATCCCACTCACTGTCTGTCTCGCTCTAGCACACTCACCTATATACGCGTGTCGCTCGTCGAAGCCCTTCTGCACGATGGCGTTGATGAAGGGCGAGCCGTGGAACAGCAGGCGCTCGTTGGGCGTGCCCGCCTCCGCCGCCACCTCGCGCCGTCTGTGGTTGTACCGCTCCCATAACCGCCCGTTTACTATTTTCTGGATCTGTTGGAGATTGAAATAATGTCAACAAAATATGTCACCAAAGATTTATAAATAGGCATCATGACTCTATATTCATAGTTAATTCATGACAAAGAAGTCAAAATTTTGCGTAACATAAACTTAATAGACCTCTCACCGCAGTCCCGCGCTCACCTTCGCTGCGAGCGCGCGTCTAAAGCTGAGCCGGTATTATAGTGTATTGCGCGTAGGTTTATTTCGGCGCACGTGTTACACTTGCGATAACGTTGAACAATGGAGGAGGCATGTGATAGTGACGACAATGGGGAAAAAGATAATGATATAATATTGAATGAGTGCGAAAATGAGCTTGAACAAATGACGGATTACAATATTTATATTTTGCAAAGTGAACTCGATGATATAACGATGAATAGTGATAGATTATGTGAGAAGAGGATGAGAGAAAGCATCGAGGATAGCAGTGACGATGGCTTTGAAACTGTCACCCGTAGAAAAAGTAAAAGGTTGCTAAGAAGTGATTCACCGGAAGTTACTTTGATGAATAACAAAAATACAACAAGTAATTCAAGACGTGAGTGGAAGAATAAGGTTATTAACATGAAAAAACTTCCCGTTTTTTTGCTTAAATGGAGGCTTAAAGGCCAGAAAAATTATTTGAAATAGATAAACTATGAATTATATGTGTAGCCAGATATATTAGCTTGGTTATGAAGTAGATAAGTTACAAGTTATATTAAAATAATTAGGGAAAAAATGAGTTATTGTCCGTATGTTACGAAATGTTACTTGTTCGATTCTTCCAGTCACCTCTTCAATTATGAAATCTGCAGAGGCGTGCAGAGGTTTTTGACATGGGGTAAGCAGCGGTATCGGTTTAGTAGTTTTGGCGTGAAAGCAAAACAGACAGACAAACGGACAAAAAGAGATATTTTCGCATAAATTGTAATATTAGTGTGGATATAAATTAAAAACTATGTTTTCTAAACTATTATAATATATGAGTACGTTCTGTTATGAAGAAACAAAAAAACGCCATCTGTTGTCACGTGTTGGAACTACAATGAAAGTTCATTTGCGTTCACATGTGTGCTAAGCTAAAATAAATAAAAACGCCATAGATGGCGTATGGCGTAATATAGATTGTTATATATTAGAAATGCAATGTGAATTCATTTTCATCGATATTTCCATGGAAATTAGATACATAGTATATTTTTGTCTTATAAAAATGTAGCCTATGTCCTTTCTCAGGCTCTTGACTAACTGTGTACAAAATTTTATTACAATCGGTTCATTAGTTTTGGCGTGAAAGCGAGACAGACAGACAGAGATAATTTCGCATTTAATATAAAGTATATAATATTATAAAAATATGATAAAATAAATAAGTACATGAATATGAATAACATGAAACTTTCGAGTTACTTACATTTCATTTTTGTTGCTGGTTTAATTGTTGTAACTCAGGTACACGTACCTACCTTTCGACACAAATCACAATTAGAATCTTTTCACTGAATGACAATTGTGAAAACTTGTTTTTTTTTAATTTTTAATAAACACACATTTTCAACACAAACCTCCCAGTCAAATAACATTTTTAAGAAATCAAAAAACGCACTTAATATAGAAATTAGAAACTCAGTAATAACTAATATCTAATAAACTGTTAAATGTACAAACTTTTAAATGTTAAAATAATAAAAATCTTCTAAGAAAACTATAAATATACTGGCGCAAACAAAAATAATATGTTACAGTGCTCATCACATGAAAAAATGGCCTCCCAAAATACAAAACACTTCTGTAATGTAAACAAATATAAACCGTACTAAACAAAAATGCATTATGTGCATATGTGATTAATTAGATTTTCGTCTATTATTTTTACTCGGATTATAGGCAACGAACATATCCGATTACTTCCGAACGCGCCATTACGCCGGCGGTCGGCTAAGCTCGGAAACCATGCCGCAGGACCTGGCCAAGTAAATCGCACACGCACACACGTTTGCGAACAGTGTACGAATACGAAAATCTTAACTCACACATATAGGCGGGGTCTGCGAGACATCGAGTGCCTGTAACCACAGATATGTAGTATAATATTGGTGCATACCTTCGCGCGGCGCGCCTAGTTACCACTTACCGACTTATGTTTATGTAGTTTTGCAAATCAATTGGTGCTATTTTATAAATGTAGGCGTTAATGTGTATTCATATTTTTACTATTAATAATAATTAAAGTCATCTAAAACGTACGAAAGTTAAATTAAAATATGTGTATAGCAAGTATTTATCATTAGGTAAGCAGTGCTTTTCTTAGAAGTTTTACCTAAGCAGATGGCGTTCGCTAAATTATTACGTGATCAAAACATAAGTAATGTTATACGTATTAAGTATAGAAGTGCATATAAGTTGTTTATTCAGTTTGATGATTTAGAGCAGGCAGAAAATCTGATGAAATGCTCGAAATTAAGAGACATGAATATAAGATGTCAGTTCACTGATCAATTAAATGTATGCTATGGAGTTGTTAAGGGCATCGATATTGAAATGTCAGAAAAAGAAATTCTTGAATCTTTCGAATACTCGAATTTAACAAATATTGTGTCCTTGAAAAGACTTAAACGCATGGATGAACACGGTAAATGGGTTGACAGTGAGTCGTTGAGAATAGGCTTCAAAGGTGATAAGCGTCCAGAGTTTATTACAGCTTATGGCTGTCGATGTCAAGTTGAGACATATTATTTTCCAGTTACACAATGTTCGGCTTGCTGGAGTTTCGGTCACATAAGGAGATTTTGCTCATTAGGGAATTTTTGTTGCCCAAAATGTGGATTAAAACATGAAAATTGTGAAACCAAGGAATTTAAATGCATAAATTGTAAAGGGGCACACATGGCGTTGGATAAATGTTGTCCATTTTTCAAAAAGGAGCAAGCTATACGAAAGATCATGAGTGATAACAGTGTTACTTATAAAAAAGCTTTGGAAATTTACTATGCAATTAAGAAACAAGGTCAAGCAGTATATGGTACACAAAATTTGGTTTCTACTGATTTTCCATTATTACCAGCAAGAACAGACGAAACATTATCTACACCAAATGATGATCCTCAGTCTAATTTATCTCCTAATTGTAATGTTTCAATATCTGGTCAGTCTTATTCAAATGCAGTTAAGCGAAAAAAAAAGTTAAGAACTGAAAACATGGAAAACATTGACAGGAATCAAAGACAGGATTATTCTTGGATTAAAGACTTCGAAATTGATGGAGAAATGGTGGATAATACTGACAATGAAAAAAATAAGAAGGAAAAGGAAGACGAATGGAGATTTGATTGGGCAAAAATATTTCATAAAATAAAGAGTATTATTTTTTCGAAGGAAATACGAAGAAAAGATAAATTCATATTAGTGTTTAAAGTAGTTTTGAGTGAAATTAAGGATTTTGTTTATAGTATGTTGTTTGATGGAGAGATATTCAAGGATATGTTTGGTGTATAATGGATCCTAATGGTATTGAAATCAATATTTTTCAATGGAATTCACAAACTCTAAGTCCTAAATTAATAAGTTTAGAGAATTTATTAGTTCAGGAAAAAGTTCATTTGGCTATAGTAATTGAAATCTGGTTTAACTCAAAAAATTTGTATAAAATTACAGGATACAACATTTTTAGAAAAGATAGAAGAGATGGTTATGGAGGTGTTGCTATTATTACTCATAGATCAATACGTGCATACATGTGCCCAGTCCATACAGGAAACTCAGGAATAGAAATTTTGTATGTTAAAATTCTTAATTGTAAGTATTTGGAAAACTTAATAGGTGTTTACTGCCCATCATCTGTTGTCACTAGCTCTGTTGACTGGGATAGCATTTTCTCCATATGTTCGCAAAAGACAATTATAGGTGAAGATTTTAATGGCCATCACACAAATTGGTCATACAAGGTTGATCAGCGCGGAAATCAGCTGTTGGATTCATCCTTAGACGGTGGTTTTATTACATTCAATGACGGCACGCATACGAGGATTAAGTTAGTGGATGGGGTTGTTCAGAGTTCTTCACCTTGATATAACATTCGTAAGTAATGATATCGCAATGAATTTTAGGTGGCATGTTTTCAATGAAAATTTAGGAAGCGATCATTTAATAATCAAAATAAAATATAGTTACCGGGATGAGATTTGTGTTTTTGAGAAACGTAATTTTAAAAAGGCCGATTGGGAAAAGTATAGCAATGATTTTGTTAATATTTTTTCTAACTATCAGTTATCTAATAACGTTCAAAAGGACTATGATTTTTTTGAGAATGCTATTAACAGATCAGTATTTAATAATGTACCCTTGATAAAGTGTAATTTAGACCCAAGTAAAAATTTTAAATCTAAACATTATTGGAATTCAAATTTATCGAAAGCCGTGGCTGAGCGTAGATTAGCTTTGAAACAGTTTAGAAAGAACCCTACCCCTAATAATTTGTATGTTTTAGAAAGAAAGACTAAAGAAGCGAGTCAGTTAATAAAAAGAGCGAAAATAGATAGTTTCAGGCAGTTCTGTAGTAGTATTAATGAAACTACGTCGGTCACAGAAATGTGGCAGAAAATGCGTTGGTACAAAGGAAACAGGTCTTCTTATTTTAACGTTTCTAATGATAAATTAATCGCGATGTTACGATCTTTAACGCCTGATAGTGTCAGAAATCAAAAGCCTAATTTTAAGTCACGTAATAATGTAATGGAGTTAGTTACCTTTTACTATTAATGAATTATTAAGTTGCATGAAGAAAAAAGATACGAGTACAGCCCCTGGATCGGATGCCATTACTTATTCAATGATTTATTTTTTACCAAAAGTTGCTTGATTATATTTACTAAATTTATATAATTGTATTTATTCGAGTGGTGTTATTCCGAAAGAATGGCGATCGATTCTTGTTAAACCTATACCTAAGAATAATAATGTAAGCTCCGAACAAAAAATTCGACCAATTTCTCTCACATCATGTCTTTGTAAGATATTGCATATTATGATAGGTAAAAGACTTGAGTGGTTTGTGGAAAAAAATAAGATTATTTCACCTTTTTGTTTGGGTTTTAGGAAAAGTCATTCGTGTTTGAATTGCTTAACTCAGCTTGTTTCGGACATACAGGTTAGCTTATTAAATAACAAGCCCACTGTTGCTTGTTTTTTGGACATTCAAAATGCCTACAATGATGTTTTGATTGAGCAGATTGTAGTTACATTGGACGAGATAGGAGTTGGGTTCTTGTTATGCAATTATATGTGGTCCTTTTTCACGGATAGATGTGTAATGGTTAAAGATAACAACGGTAAAATTATTGTGAGATTGACAGATAGGGGTTTGTGTCAAGGTGACCCCGTTTCACCTTTGATATTTAACATTACGACTTATGAGTCGATATGTTATTATTTCCTTACAAATTTTATGAAATTTGTAAGGAAATAATAACATATCACGTAGGTATTGAGCAGTTTGCCGATGATTTTGTTTTTTATATATCTGATAGTGATTTGCGTTTGTGTGAAAGGCGGATGCAAGCAGCCCTCAATAGGATGGTCGAACTTTTGGATTTGTTAGGGCTTGAACTTTCCTCTGAGAAATCAAAAATAATTATATTTAGTAGGGGACGTAGAAAGAATATTTTAAACATTAAAATTAGTAATAGGCCGATGGAAAACATTAGGTATTTAGGATTATGGCTAGATCGCTCATTATTATGGAATAAACATATTAGTAAAGTTATAGAAGGAACGTCCAAATTTTTAAATGTACTAAAAGTTTTAACAGGATCTCAATGGGGAGTTCATCCGAAGCACTTACGGACCTTATACTTGTCTACAATAAGAAGCAGAATTGATTATGGAAGTTTTCTGTATGGCAATTGTGCAAAAATTCATCTAGACAAGCTCGATCGGTTGCAAGACACGGCGTCAAGAATTATCGGGCATTTTATCAAAACAACTCCTATACATGTTATGGAATGTGAACTCGGAATACCGACGTTAAATATTCGTAGATTATATTTAGGTTTTAAATTTTGTTTAAAAAATTTTGCCTTATCGGATAACATGACAGTACAAAAAATTGAAAAACTTAATAATGTCATGACTAATTCTTACTGGCAACGTAAAAGCAGGCCTCTTATATGTGCGTTTAATCATTGTAAGAATTTAGAAATCCATTCTTCTGATTTACTCGATATGTTCTTAATGGATTATTGGATATCGTATTACTATAAAGTTGATTTTATTTGCTGTAATCTCGAGTGCGTAACAGATAGTAAAATAAATTTTGAATGTTCTAGCCTGAAAAGTGAAATTATGCGAGAAATTAATGTTAAGTATAAAGGTTGGCACAAAATATTTACGGATGGATCAATGAGTAATAGTGGTAGGGGAATGGCAGTGTATGATTCGGTGCTAAGAAGTTCGAATTTGTTTAAAACAAATGCTAAGGTATCCATCATGTCGTTGGAACTCATTGCAATTTCAGAGGCTGTCAAGTACGCTGCAGGAGTAAACAGTCCGCGCATAGTGATTTTTTGTGACAGTAAAAGCACCTTGCAGCATATAGCTCGATGCGCCTCTGGGTGCAGAAGTGTATCGATAGCTTACAATATTATACGCGATGTGCAGTCGCTTAGAGATAACGACATTACTCTGAAGTTGCAATGGATTCCTTCGCATGTGGGCATTCGAGGTAACGAGGAGGCAGGCAGGTTAGCTAAGTTAGCGTGTGTGGAGTACGCTATTATGCCATATTTTTTAGAGCACCTACCTTCTATCAGGAGACTATGTTTTGATAAGTTTTGTGAATATTTTGATAGAAGGAGTAAGGAGAAAGGTATTTGGTATAGATTATCCAGAGTATGCCTCCCCACAAACCTTGGTTTTTAACATGTAATTTATCAAGGAAAAATATAATTTTGTCGTTTAGATTAAGATCAGGACATTATCCTTGTAATTACTTTAGTCATCTAATTAAAGTATCTGATTCGCCTAACTGTAATGAGTGTGGTATGGTTGAGGATCTTCATCATCTGTTACTGGAATGTGTGAAAGGTGCGGATGAAAGGGAGGAGTTAATTGATAAGTTTAAGGTTAATATTACTGATTTATGTTGGTATGTAAGCATAATATCCTCACCTGCAAGTGATGCGGCAGTGTGTTTGTATAGGATATTTAATTAATAATTGTTAATCATAGTTAAAGATACGATGGGGCTGGCTTGCCACGTATGGCAAAAGCCCTTTATTTAAATAAAGATTTAAAAAAAAAACTTAATAGACGTCATACTCTAACCGTAAATAAATAGTGAGTGATGATTTCCTAAGCCTTAAGTATAGTTCTCACAGAGCCAGTAGTGGCTGCCAATAAGACTGGCAGCCAGTATTGGCTTGGTATATGCCGCGTGTGAACAGTTTTTGAAGCCAGGCCAAACTGTTCACACGCGGCATATACCAAGCCAATACTGGCTGCCAGTCTTATTGGCAGCCAGTACTGGCTCTGTGAAAACTATACTTTAGTGTCTAAACACACTCGGCCGAAAATACGCGGCCGAAGTTCGGCATGATTACGTCAGCAATGTCAAACGCATACAATACGCGACGTAATTTTAGCATGGTGTGTCATCAGTAATTTAAAATACATTGCAGGCGTAATCATGCCGAACTTCGGCAGCGTTTTTTCGGCCTAGTGTGTTTAGACTTTAGACACTTAGATCCTTGTGCTTAGGTCGTAATACAAACATAGAACACGAGTTTTACGTCAGCACCAATAATAATTAATCAAAGCAGAGCAGGCAGCACGTACCCGCACGACGTTGTACCGCGTGAAGTTGCCGCCGGCGAGGTCGCGGTGCGTGCGCACGGACGCCTGCATCTCGCGCTCGAGCACGGCGTACTCGCTCTCCCCGCCCTCGCCCGCGCACGTCGCCGACACCTCCACCAGCGTCGTGCCGCTCTAACGCCGCTACTGCCTCTAATATAAGAGGATGGGCGAGAGAACTCACCCGCACGACGTTGTACCGCGTGAAGTTGCCGCCGGCGAGGTCGCGGTGCGTGCGCACGGACGCCTGCATCTCGCGCTCGAGCACGGCGTACTCGCTCTCCCCGCCCTCGCCCGCGCACGTCGCCGACACCTCCACCAGCGTCGTGCCGCTCTAACGCCGCTACTGCCTCTAATATAAGAGGATGGGCGTGAGAACTCACCCGCACGACGTTGTACCGCGTGAAGTTGCCGCCGGCGAGGTCGCGGTGCGTGCGCACGGACGCCTGCATCTCGCGCTCGAGCACGGCGTACTCGCTCTCCCCGCCCTCGCCCGCGCACGTCGCCGACACCTCCACCAGCGTCGTGCCGCTCTAACGCCGCTACTGCCTCTAATATAAGAGGATGGGCGAGAGAACTCACCCGCACGACGTTGTACCGCGTGAAGTTGCCGCCGGCGAGGTCGCGGTGCGTGCGCACGGACGCCTGCATCTCGCGCTCGAGCACGGCGTACTCGCTCTCCCCGCCCTCGCCCGCGCACGTCGCCGACACCTCCACCAGCGTCGTGCCGCTCTAACGCCGCTACTGCCTCTAATATAAGAGGATGGGCGAGAGAACTCACCCGCACGACGTTGTACCGCGTGAAGTTGCCGCCGGCGAGGTCGCGGTGCGTGCGCACGGACGCCTGCATCTCGCGCTCGAGCACGGCGTACTCGCTCTCCCCGCCCTCGCCCGCGCACGTCGCCGACACCTCCACCAGCGTCGTGCCGCTCTAACGCCGCTACTGCCTCTAATATAAGAGGATGGGCGAGAGAACTCACCCGCACGACGTTGTACCGCGTGAAGTTGCCGCCGGCGAGGTCGCGGTGCGTGCGCACGGACGCCTGCATCTCGCGCTCGAGCACGGCGTACTCGCTCTCCCCGCCCTCGCCCGCGCACGTCGCCGACACCTCCACCAGCGTCGTGCCGCTCTAACGCCGCTACTGCCTCTAATATAAGAGGATGGGCGAGAGAACTCACCCGCACGACGTTGTACCGCGTGAAGTTGCCGCCGGCGAGGTCGCGGTGCGTGCGCACGGACGCCTGCATCTCGCGCTCGAGCACGGCGTACTCGCTCTCCCCGCCCTCGCCCGCGCACGTCGCCGACACCTCCACCAGCGTCGTGCCGCTCTAACGCCGCTACTGCCTCTAATATAAGAGGATGGGCGAGAGAACTCACCCGCACGACGTTGTACCGCGTGAAGTTGCCGCCGGCGAGGTCGCGGTGCGTGCGCACGGACGCCTGCATCTCGCGCTCGAGCACGGCGTACTCGCTCTCCCCGCCCTCGCCCGCGCACGTCGCCGACACCTCCACCAGCGTCGTGCCGCTCTAACGCCGCTACTGCCTCTAATATAAGAGGATGGGCGTGAGAACTCACCCGCACGACGTTGTACCGCGTGAAGTTGCCGCCGGCGAGGTCGCGGTGCGTGCGCACGGACGCCTGCATCTCGCGCTCGAGCACGGCGTACTCGCTCTCCCCGCCCTCGCCCGCGCACGTCGCCGACACCTCCACCAGCGTCGTGCCGCTCTAACGCCGCTACTGCCTCTAATATAAGAGGATGGGCGAGAGAACTCACCCGCACGACGTTGTACCGCGTGAAGTTGCCGCCGGCGAGGTCGCGGTGCGTGCGCACGGACGCCTGCATCTCGCGCTCGAGCACGGCGTACTCGCTCTCCCCGCCCTCGCCCGCGCACGTCGCCGACACCTCCACTAGCGTCGTGCCGCTCTAACGCCGCTACTGCCTCTAATATAAGTGGATGGGCGAGAGAACTCACCCGCACGACGTTGTACCGCGTGGAGTTGCCGCCGGCGAGGTCGCGGTGCGTGCGCACGGACGCCTGCATCTCGCGCTCGAGCACGGCGTACTCGCTCTCCCCGCCCTCGCCCGCGCACGTCGCCGACACCTCCACCAGCGTCGTGCCGCTCTAACGCCGCTACTGCCTCTAATATAAGAGGATGGGCGAGAGAACTCACCCGCACGACGTTGTACCGCGTGAAGTTGCCGCCGGCGAGGTCGCGGTGCGTGCGCACGGACGCCTGCATCTCGCGCTCGAGCACGGCGTACTCGCTCTCCCCGCCCTCGCCCGCGCACGTCGCAGACACCTCCACCAGCGTCGTGCCGCCGTACCATTCTGAAAATTAAAATTAATTTTGTAAATTCAAGTTAAAACTTATGATAAACTTCTACATGGACTTAGAAAACTATATTAAGAACCTTTTTGACGAAATTTCATATTTATCCTAACTTTTTTTAATAACTTAACCCAGAACAAGGCAGCGTAAAATTTTTAAAGTTATACTTACAGCAAATTACTCTAACATTGTTTGTTCCTTCCCTACGCAAAAACTAATCGAAAGGATTTCGATTTTTGGAATCAATTTTATTATGAAAAAAAAATCGGTTGTCTGTAAAGTCGGTTTACTGACGATAGTTGAATGTGACAACTTCATAGCCTTAACCCCTCAGTTCCGGGAAAAATCTATGCAAAAAAGTTGGCAGGTCAATGTGCAAAAAAAAAATGGCGCCGGCCTACCCTCTTTGTAAAATTAATGTTAAAAAATCCTTACATACAATCCATATTTTATGTTTGTGTGAACTACATTATAATATATTATGTTAAATTTTCTATCTATCAAGCCATCATAATATAGTATTTAGTCCGATGTGATATTAGTTTCTCAATTATAAACTTTCGAAACTATAATTAGTGACTTGTTCAGAAGAAATAAACGAATACTTTATTCTTCATATATTAAGTCATACCTTGACACGTAGGAAATAGAGCACAATTTTGAATAGCCGAAATAATACTAAAAGCTCACAGATTGTTTATTTATTTTTCATTCAGAGTGTGGTCAATGTATCAAAGGTCATAACTAACCAAACTTCTTCATACAAAAGTATTCTCTAAGTCATCGAAACACGTAATATAATCGAAACAAAGAGCGCGGCTCAGGTGGGCCTTACGGTTGTTGAGAGACTTGAGAGTGTAAATGGAACGCCTCAGAGCTGTCAGCGAGGTAACGCCGCATGAACTGTCATGTTTTTCGGGCGCGCACCCCATATCGAATTATAAGACGTTATCACGTCAAAAAGTAGGTACTCTTTATTTTGAAAAAGCGCTCAGTTACCGCTGAATACCGTAATAACAGCTCCACTATAATATAACACTATATCACTCACCCGACTGCGCCTGCAGGCTGTTGCGTGCGGCCTTGATGAGGCGGTGTCTGTGCCCGTACGCGGCCACGCCCACCGCACGCAGGTCCTCGTGCGACATCTCCGACAGGATGTCCACCGTGATCTGTTCCCGCTCCAGCACCGGGCCCAGCTGCTCGAGACCGATGCTGTGACAGGTTAAATAATTTTGTAAATTCAGTGTTAAACATCGTAGATACGGCAGTGTTTTTAGAATTTGGAGTAAAAAATGCTAAACTCAGTTTTGTCTTTTTTTATTTGGGAATCGCAGTTTAGTTTCAATGATCGGTGATTTCAGTTTCGCCTAGAATACTAAGCTAGGCTTAAATTAGCTCAAGACCTATAAACCCTTACCTGGTGAGGAAGGTGTGCAGCGACTCGGAGGTGGAGAGCGCGGACGCGGGCCGCCCCGCCGCCTCCTCCAGGCTGCTGCGCGGAACCTCCGCCCAGAACCCACTTGACATTATCTGTAATTAAAAAAGCATTGCAAAATTCAAGTAAGGCACAAAATATAATCGCTTTGGAAGTGTCAATTATGATAATAGTCAAAGATAAAAATTAATGACGTCACATTTTTCACAGATTTTTTGTTATTAAATTTTGAATCCAGTCTTGTTTTAAATCATCTAAAGATCATAACTACATTCATAATTCAACACGTATTTTTTTGCGGGCAAGTACACGAAACATTAACAGCGTCCATATTATGTCACAGAAACGTTATCCTTCGTTACAGTCGGAATACGAAACAACTGACGTTTCTCGTGCTGCGTGCCCTGCGAGAAACCACTTTTAATTGACTCGTATATTATGCCCCTAACAACCACAAAATTTACGATTTATCTTTATTAGTAGCAGCAGTGTAGTTACCGGTAGCGGCAGCGGCGCGGTGGCCCCGCTCGGCAGCAGTACAGGCAGCGGGGGTGGCGCGGGGGGCGCGGGCTGCGCGGGGGCGGTGGGTGCGGGCGCGGCGGCCGTCATGGCGTCCGCGAGCAGCGACCGCACGTCCTCCGCGCCCGCCAGTGCCAGCGCCGTCTGACCCTCCTGGTTCTTGAGGAACGGGTCCGCGCCGTGAGCGAGCTGGGGGAAATATATCAATCAAAATCGAAAGATTTATTTCTGAGGGTGAAGCCAAACGAGCATAATTTGAGAGTTGTGAGTCGCAGAATTTCGGCTGGCAGAAATTCTGCTACATTCAGTTTCATACAAAAGTCCTGTTTGATTCAATTCAATTCAATTTTTTATTTATTTAACTTACATAGCATCATAAGTATATGAGTTCACAATATTAACAGGTTGCTTACAATACCATATTACATGATTCGAATGTACACTTATTAAAATTGTGTTAGGGATTACAATATTAACTAGGCAAAGCCTGTATCTTGGTGGTCCGTTTTATTTTATAACAAATAAGATTTAACGTGATTTAGCACGGAGCAAAAGAAAAACCGTCATTAAAATACTACATTAATAATAATTATGTTACAATAATTGTTACCCAATACATATCACACAGTATAGTACTCGTAATCACTTGTGTTGATTCACACGAGCGTAATTTTGTGAGTCATGATTTGTATGAAAAGATATTTACGCGACCGAAATTCTGCGACTCACAACTTACAAATTACGCTCGTTTGGTTTCAACCTAAATAGGTTAACAAAGTTAACACTTTTAGAACGTCTACACGAGGCCTACCACCGGTTCGGTAACTAACCGGGCGAGAAGAACCGGCGTAAGAAACTCGCACGGGGCCACCTTGTACCAAAAAGGTGAAAAATTACAATAATAGCTTAAGCTAATTTACACTAGGTATATAAAAATGTGGTACAGAAGCGGCCTATGGTCTGTCAGCTTATTTTTCCCAATATAATCAGTACACAGTCTTAATTTGTATTCAAATGATACTAAAATTAGGAGCTTAAGCTTATGCTACGTACCAGTAACGCACACAACTGCGTGCGGGTCTTATGCGCGGCCTCTTGGGGCGGCGTGAAGCCCCATCTGTCGGCGGCGTTGGGCGGCGTGCCGGCACGCAGCAGCAGCGCCGCGAGCTCGAGGTATGTAATAGTCGGCTGTGCCAAGCAAGCAGACACCTTATGCTACGTACCAGTAACGCACACAACTGCGTGCGGGCCTTATGCGCGGCCTCGTGGAGCGGCGTGAAGCCCCATCTGTCGGCGGCGTTGGGCGGCGTGCCGGCGCGCAGCAGCAGCGCCGCGAGCTCGAGGTATGTAATAGTCAGCTGTGACAAGCAAGCAGACACCTTATGCTACGTACCAGTAACGCACACAACTGCGTGCGGGCCTTATGCGCGGCCTCGTGGAGCGGCGTGAAGCCCCATCTGTCGGCGGCGTTGGGCGGCGTGCCGGCGCGCAGCAGCAGCGCCGCGAGCTCGAGGTATGTAATAGTCAGCTGTGACAAGCAAGCAGACACCTTATGCTACGTACCAGTAACGCACACAACTGCGTGCGGGCCTTATGCGCGGCCTCGTGGGGCGGCGTGAAGCCCCATCTGTCGGCGGCGTTGGGCGGCGTGCCGGCACGCAGCAGCAGCGCCGCGAGCTCGAGGTATGTAATAGTCGGCTGTGCCAAGCAAGCAGACACCTTATGCTACGTACCAGTAACGCACACAACTGCGTGCGGGCCTTATGCGCGGCCTCGTGGAGCGGCGTGAAGCCCCATCTGTCGGCGGCGTTGGGCGGCGTGCCGGCGCGCAGCAGCAGCGCCGCGAGCTCGAGGTATGTAATAGTCAGCTGTGACAAGCAAGCAGACACCTTATGCTACGTACCAGTAACGCACACAACTGCGTGCGGGCCTTATGCGCGGCCTCGTGGAGCGGCGTGAAGCCCCATCTGTCGGCGGCGTTGGGCGGCGTGCCGGCGCGCAGCAGCAGCGCCGCGAGCTCGAGGTATGTAATAGTCAGCTGTGACAAGCAAGCAGACACCTTATGCTACGTACCAGTAACGCACACAACTGCGTGCGGGCCTTATGCGCGGCCTCGTGGAGCGGCGTGAAGCCCCATCTGTCGGCGGCGTTGGGCGGCGTGCCGGCGCGCAGCAGCAGCGCCGCGAGCTCGAGGTATGTAATAGTCAGCTGTGACAAGCAAGCAGACACCTTATGCTACGTACCAGTAACGCACACAACTGCGTGCGGGCCTTATGCGCGGCCTCGTGGAGCGGCGTGAAGCCCCATCTGTCGGCGGCGTTGGGCGGCGTGCCGGCGCGCAGCAGCAGCGCCGCGAGCTCGAGGTATGTAATAGTCAGCTGTGACAAGCAAGCAGATACCTTATGCTACGTACCAGTAACGCACACAACTGCGTGCGGGCCTTATGCGCGGCCTCGTGGAGCGGCGTGAAGCCCCATCTGTCGGCGGCGTTGGGCGGCGTGCCGGCGCGCAGCAGCAGCGCCGCGAGCTCGAGGTATGTAATAGTCGGCTGTGCCAAGCAAGCAGACACCTTATGCTACGTACCAGTAACGCACACAACTGCGTGCGGGCCTTATGCGCGGCCTCGTGGAGCGGCGTGAAGCCCCATCTGTCGGCGGCGTTGGGCGGCGTGCCGGCGCGCAGCAGCAGCGCCGCGAGCTCGAGGTATGTAATAGTCAGCTGTGACAAGCAAGCAGACACCTTATGCTACGTACCAGTAACGCACACAACTGCGTGCGGGTCTTATGCGCGGCCTCGTGGGGCGGCGTGAAGCCCCATCTGTCGGCGGCGTTGGGCGGCGTGCCGGCGCGCAGCAGCAGCGCCGCGAGCTCGAGGTATGTAATAGTCAGCTGTGACAAGCAAGCAGACACCTTATGCTACGTACCAGTAACGCACACAACTGCGTGCGGGCCTTATGCGCGGCCTCGTGGAGCGGGGTGAAGCCCCATCTGTCGGCGGCGTTGGGCGGCGTGCCGGCGCGCAGCAGCAGCGCCGCGAGCTCGAGGTGTCCGTACGAGGCGGCGTTGTGGAGCGGCACGAGCCCGCCCTTGTCACGCGCCGACACCGCCGCGCCAGCCGCCAGGAGCGCCTCCGCTACCTCCAGGTTGTTGTAGCCCGCTGGAACATTATGGCGTCGGAACGTTACAATAAATTAAAAGTGAAAGATATTATCGTGCGTGCGTGGATACTAAACAAATTGATACTCAAAATGAAAACGTAACCTCAATTTGCTTTAAATTAACGAACGACGAATTTTTAACGAAATTAACGAAGTTCCTTATCGCGCGTTGTGAAAGGGGGCTAGACGAAAAAAGTTGTAACGACACATTTTGACCGACACTTATTTTAATACCAGCGAAGTAGGGGCAAAGAGCGTTGATGTGGCGATGACGTCAACTGGCGGGAAATTTAAATTTCTACCATTCCTCTATAGCGGGAAATATTATTTTTTTATAACTTCGTTCCATCCAGGTGTCCCTTGACACCTCTCAAGTTTTTTAAATAATGCACCTAGTTTCTGAGTCACACCGCTCACACTATGGTTTTAATTATTTTGTTCGCTTACCGGCTAAGTGTAGAGGAGTGGAGTTCCGACCGTGCGCGTCCCGGCAGTTCACGTTTTGTGGGGTTATTAGTTTCCTGCGATAAACAACACTTATTAACATTCATTCGACATCTACAACGACACTAAAAAACTATTGTTCTTCACTTCACTAAATAATTACACGAGAAATTTGATTAAAATGTTAAATTACTGACAAGACCTTGTGAAATGTTTCCTTTCAAATATTTGTTTCAATCTTTAAATAAATAAGTAAACTTTTTATTTGGCGCAATAGGACACCACCCTTTGGATTTGACACCATGGCACCTACCTGGCCCGGGCGAGGTCCCCGCGCTTGGCGGCATCGAGCAGCGCGGCGTCCCCGCGCAGCGCGTCCGCGGTGTCGCTGTCGCCGGCACGCACCAGCTGCAGCGGCGTCAGACCGTCGCGGTTGCGGCGCGTCGGGTCTGCGCCGTGCTGGAATACAATGACAGCATGGCGCCTACCTGGCCCGGGCGAGGTCCCCGCGCTTGGCGGCATCGAGCAGCGCGGCGTCCCCGCGCAGCGCGTCCGCGGTGTCGCTGTCGCCGGCGCGCACCAGCTGCAGCGGCGTCAGACCGTCGCGGTTGCGGCGCGTCGGGTCCGCACCGTGCTGGAAAGAGAAAATAATCATGGAGCATCACACTGTTGAAGCGTTATTGCTATTTCTATGGCAAGGAAACGCGTTTGAATTCGTGCGCCATGGAAACAAGCAAAAAGGGCTTTGTCAACAACATACAAATCTGGACTTCCTTCGGCTCGTTCCTTCAGACGTTTCTCAGTTTAAGGAGCAAATTCCTCGACCAATCCAATGTGTCAATACGAGTCGAAAGATGGGGATGTGTAGTCCTAGGTCCTTCCTTCAGGTGTGTTATTCTTGATACCACCTAAATTATTATGTCCGTCCTTTAGGGCCCTCGCACATTGTGACTTTTTGTAGCGATGCAGTCGCGCGACTATGAAGCGAACGACTGCATCACTACTAAGTACTAACGCGCATTAGTCGCATTTGTGACTCCATACAAAACACACAGTTAGCGACTGCATCGCTACAAAAAGGCGCAATGTGCGCACGGCCTAAAACGTACCTTGAGCAGCAGCCGCACGATATCCGCCTTGCCCTTGGCGGCGGCCTCGTGTAGCGGCGTGAACCGCCACAGGTCGGCGGCGTTGACGCCCGCGCCCGCCGCCACTAGCAGCTCCGTCACCTCGTAGTGGCCGTACGAGCACGCGTTGTGGAGCGGCACTAGGCCACTGAAATTATACTAGCAGGCTCAGCATAGCCACCATAGAAAAGTTTATTGTTAAAGTAGACAAAGTGATGGATTACCAAAGGAAATCTGTCAGTTTGTCCTCAAAAACTGTCAGCGTTTCAATTCTTTCGCATTTCTACTGCGGCCATGCTAAGCGTGCTGGAGATTGAATACAAAGTCAAGGTAGGAAATAATACAAGGCAAAATATACCAGGGCCTGTAACCGTAACGCTGCTTTATAGAATCGCCGATCAAAATGTATGAAATTGACACTAGACGAGTCGACACTACAAAGTACAAAGTCAATTCCATACATTTTGATCGACGATTATGAAATGATAATGACGATTCTATAAAGAAGCGATAAAGAAAAGGTCTTGGCTGAAGGGCAAAGGCCCTGATTCACAATGTGAAATTCGATTCGGATTCGGAAATATCTAATAAACGCTCGCCGCGCAAGGCAACGAGCGAGCTGTAAAATTTTGCTGTGTTTTTTAATAAGTATTACGATCCCGGAAGACGATTGACTTAAATGAAATTGAGATTTATTTTATCATTGTATATTTATCTCATATTAGCCTAACGGAAAACAAGATTCACTTATTTTGACTCTATAGTTATATTTTTCGAAATTTTGAATATTACTGGGCTTTTCAACAAATATCTGTTACACTTATTCAGTTACTATCATTAAATAACTTGCACTACTAAAATCATACACTTTGTAAAATAATAGCTAAAGGAAATATTAGTATAATTGTATTTAGTTTTTAAGTAATCATCAAAAAACAGTTTTGGAACTTACGACCTTTACTTTCGTACTATAATGCGGGAACCCTTGTTACGCGATATTGTTCACTATTAGCTGCGGCGCAAAGTACAATTCATGCGGGCACGATTCATGAAATCATTATATCACGATTGGAGGATAGCGGGGTTTTGTAGGCGGGGCCACCGTGTTTTGATGTTTTTGGCAGCCCGGTCTTAACCAATGTCCGTACGTACAGTAGTTTCCGTATCCGAGTCGAACTTGTAAATCGCGCTGCAGGAGTTTGAATACTTGACCCTACTCTCGTACATACTTGGTAACCGTGTACAGTACGATATTATTGATACTGAAAATTTCGGTTCAGTCAGATTTTCCGCTCGCATACGCACGATATTATGACGCCTTTGCGAATGAGTCATCACGTTGATCAAGCCGAAAAGTTGAATACAAAAATTAGATCACGTTTGTTGTATGGGAGCCCCCTTCAATATTTATTTTATTTTATTTTTAGTACTTCTTGTTATAGCGGCAACAGAAACACATAATCTGTAAAAATTTCAACTGTCTAGCTATAGCGGTTATTGAGATACCGCCTAGAGACAGGCGGACAGACGGACAGACATCGAAGTCTCAGTAATAGGGTCCCGTTTTTACCCTTTGGATACGGAACCCTAAAAAGTATTAAATAATTCTTACTCTTTAGTCGTGTTTACAAAAATGTTGTGAATAGCCTATTCGGCTTTATCAGAAAGTGGTGAAACAGGCCCTTAGCAGCTGCGTCATGTTCTGTCCGTTCCTTAATCCTGTGCCTTGTGATCAGTTTTCTGATATTACTTTTGCTCATAACATAGTTCTTATTCTTTAGTAGTGCCTCTTTCAGTATTTGCCTAAACCTGAACTATAACTCTGTATACAATCTTTCGGTACCAGCTCAGAATCGTGAATTCTATGACAAAATATTTAAATTTTTTTGGACTAGTACCGACTTCAAAATTATGAAAATTGTATACAGAGTCACTTGTAATTACAGGTATTGTAATACTGTGATAGAGTTATAGTTGGGGTTTAGCCAAATACTGAAAGAGGCACTACTAAAGAGTAAGAAGTAGGTATGTTATGACTTATGAGCAAAAGTAATATCAGAAAACTGATCACAAGGCACAGGATTAAGGAACGGACAGAACATAACACAGCTGCTAAGGGCCTGTTTCACCACTTTCTGATAAAGCCGAATAGGCTATTCATAACATTTTTGACAGATCCTCCATACTTGATCTGTTAAGTTAATTGGTGGATAGCCTATTCGTCACATATAAACAGGCCCTAATACTTATGAACTTTTAAACTTTCGCGTTGCATTATAATGGGCATTGTCCAAAAAACAATCACATGTACTTTTTATTATTTTTTTCGTTGAAATGGGGTATTTTAAGAATATAAATTAAATATTTTTTTAATTCATTGGCTAGTTTTTTTTTAATAAATTTTTAAAGTTTTCGGATCTATGACGTCATCATCGGCGGCCGGCAGCATTGAATACATAAAAATTTAAAAAAAGAGCATTGTCAAGTATCAACAAGGTGTTAAATGAATGCCAGTTCTCTTATTTTATGTTCAAAATGATTTAAGAAGCATACCAAAAGTTCAAAACTTAATGTTGCTCGAGTTTATTGCTACGTATGGCTTCCAGTGATGACGTCATTGAAGGTCAAACTAAGGTTAAACATATTTGTTTAAAAATAATTAAGTAACTAATGGATATTTTTTGAATTTATATACAGAATAACGATCACTGACCTTATTCCTCGAAATGTTTTTGTAATGGACATAATTAAAAAAAAATGGACAATCCCCATTGAGTCCCCTCGTGACCACGGCCGTTGCAACACGGCCGAAACGTAGAGAAAAAAGTATGTACTTACTACTTAGCATTACTAAGTTCACAAGTATTAGGGCCTGTTTCACCACTTCCTGATAAGTGCCGAAAAGGCTATCCACCACTTTACTTGACAGATCAAGTATGGAGAATCTGTCAAAAACGCTGTGAATAGCCTATTCGGCACTATATCAGAAAGTGGTGAAACAGGCCCTTAGTCGCGTTAAGTCTCGGTCGGGACTTAACGCGATACGTTACAATTAAGGCCCTAATGCTTGCATTTCACGTCATAGAGACTGCTTGTACCTCGTGGAGCTAAGTGCCTAATTCTTTTGTACTGTGTATTATTTTCGCATTGCAAAATCATCATAAATTATTATAGTAAAACAATAACACAATGGGTTATTGTTCAACTGCAATAATTAAATAATAGATTCATAGCGTTATAGATAACGAAGAGAGCGTAGATGAGACGTGGAATGCAATTGAAAATACAGTAAAAGAAATTGGAAGAAATGTATTAGGAAAAAAAGAAAAAACGGGGAGTACTAAGTGGCTAACAGAAGAATGCAAAGCTATGATAGATGGTAAAAGAAAACTAATAAAAATGTTGGCTGAACTATATCTATATATATAAAAATGGATTTTCAAATGTGTTAGTCGCGCTAAAACTCGAAAACGGCTGAACGGATTGGGCTGATTTTAGTCTTAAAATATTCGTAGAAGTCCAGGGAAGGTTTTAAGGTGACACGAAGTTCACCGGGACAGCTAGTATTATATACAATCGATACAAATTCCTACATAATATGCGGATTTAGGCGAAGCCGTAGTACAGTAGATCTGATTTTTCTACTTAAGCAGCTGATGGAAAAAAATGGGAATATGCAGCATAATATGAAAGTATAGATCGTGCTTCCTTATGTAACACGATATTAAGGAATTTCCAAATCTCGGAAAAACTTATTAACCTGATCAAGACAGCTACGAGTAAGAATAATGCGGTGGTACGGGTAGACAGGTCATATACGAGCTTATATTTAACATAGAGACTGGACTAAAACAGGGGGATGCTCTGTCGCCCATGTTATTTAACCTTGCGTTAGAACTAGAGATGTGCCGACTAGTCGGTTAAGCCATCTATCCGGCCATGCCACCCATATAGGGAATGCAATCTCGTGAGAACGAGATCTCGCGAGATCTCGGCCTTTTTTAGCGAGATTGATCTCGGACGAAAAAAAGGCGAGATCTCGCGAGTTTGACGAGATTGCACTTGAGCATAAAAACGTCTTATTCGAAGCGCGGACTGACACGGACGGAGTTGCGATCACGGAGTAAAAACAAAGAGGAGCTGACCTTAGCAACTGTGCACTGAGATTTTCAACTAGGTTCTGAATTTTGACTTCTCGTTGTTTTGTTACTTATAAAAGAACTGTTTTATTACTAGAAGATTTGTGTTTGATAATGTGCTCTTTTATAATTCTGAACGTCACGTAAGCGTGGACGCCGGCGCACATTAGAAGATAAAACTGGTTGTTTCCTTCAATTGTTATTTGATAGTATAATATACGTATGTCAAAGTTTAGTACTTACTTAAAAATTATAGACAGATACGTCAAACAATGTTTGATGCATAAAATTCTATTGAAAAAATTCGTGAAAATGAATGTTAATCTTATAATACTTACTTATAAATTATAAAACATCGAGAATGTTATAATATTTATTACTTTTTTCGTAATTTATTCAAATATTGTGATTATTTGCAAAAAAAACCCACCAAACTGCTAATCTCGCGAGATTTATGTATCTTGCTTTATCACTACCGTTTTAAGTTATAACCATACATATTAATATTCTTTAGCTCAGCTGTTATAATTATTGCTGTGAACAGGTGGCGCAGGGCCGCCGCACACTGGTCCCAAAGTAAAATAAATAGGACATTAAGAATTTTCGGATCGAAGGTCAACGGATCAGGCTGTTTTTTTTTTTGTAGACAGCTGATGCAATTACAAGTCACTTTTATAGATGTCGTTTTTTTCAAATATGCCGTATCTACAGAGATAAAAAATAATTATTATTTTTTGTATGGACGAAATCATAATTTTGTCATTTCATTCCAAGATTCAAACGTATTCAAAATAAATCATAGCACAGCTTATAGAGGGACTCTTGTCGTACATTTTTGTCATAGACGCTCAACTGCGATTTTTGCGCCTTTTAGAGCTACATGCACTTTATTTTTTTTTTGTCAGCGGATGAGGCCAATTTTTTTTTTGTAGCATCTGATGCAATTACAAGTAACTTTTATAGATGTTGTTTTTTTCAAACATGCCTTATCTACAGAGAAAAAATATATTAATTATTTTTTGTATGGACGAAATCATAATTTTGACATTTTCTTCCAAGATTCAAACGTATTCAACATAAATCATAGCACAGCTTATAGAGGGACTCTTGTCGTACATTTTTGTCATAGACACTCAACTGCGATTTTTGCGCCTTTTAGAGCTACAGGCACTTTATTTTTTTGGTCAGCGGATGGGACTGTTTTTTTTTTGTAGCATCTGATGTAATTACAAGTAACTTTAACAGATGTTGCTTTTTTCAAATATGCCGTATCTACAGAGAAAAAAATATGAATAATTTTTTTGTATGGACGAAATCATAATTTTGTCATTTTCGAGTATTTCATATGGATTTTAATAAATATTGTTAAGGATAAACAAATAAATATGTTTTCTTTATTGACAAGTAAAGCAACTCTTATTAATGTCTTATTCATAAAAAAATCCTATATAATATATAAGTACTTAAACTAAACAAATTAAAGTAGAAATTTCAAAACATGTACGTACAGGTAAATTATTTTATGACTCATCCAGTTTGCAAACATTGTTTCGTAATGACTCATTGCCTAATTACCTCTGTATTTGGAATTTGTGCTCTGTTTTGTAATTCAGCGCTAACGAACGCTTCGAAAACGCTAAATAATAAATAGGCACATAGATTGCAATTCAAATTTTCCCTTCGTACTTTTACGGGCTTAGGACCGTCAAAATACAAACTTGTATGATTATATTAGGTAATGTATTTAGGCGTACTTAAAAAATTTGAATTGCCTCTAAAGTTTACATACAATTATTATTATTTTTTATTATTTAATATACAGAACATCAATTAATATTAAACGCCTTTACACCATTAAACCTATAAAGGTATGTCTCGGTACTAGACATTCCTTTTACAATAAATAACTTTAAAATTAAGAACTTAAATAAACTATTAACTTACAAATCTTGTGGGGGGTTATTTTCAATGTCAACGTATACTTCTTCCTCTTCAGTAACTTCTATTCCAAGGTCGTTGAGCGAATCATCCCTGAGAAGATTTTCAGTTTCTTTGAACCTCTAATACGGATGACTCACGCAATAATCCTTCGAGCCCCAAGCGGTCGCATGCGACCGCGATAACAATAGAAGCATTTCTATTGTTATACCGCGATAACAATAGAAGCATTTCTATTGTTATACCGCGATAACAATAGAAGCCTTTCTATTGTTATCGCGGTCGCATGCGACCGCTTGGGGCTCGAAGGATTATTGCGTGAGTCATCCGTATTGCAAGCATTTTTTTATAACTCATTGTCTAATTACCCCCACTACTTGAAGTAATATGAGGCTTTCATGATCGGTTTTCATTCATTACGCGTCTTGTGCTCGTAAAAACAACAACTTTTCATCAACTATCACCATATTATATTTTAATTTAATTGCTAATACCAATAATTACTTTTGTATTTTTTTTACTAAGATGGCTACGTTTGTAACTAATTTAGATATTTTTACATTTTTTAAAAATAGTGGGTGCCTTAAAAATAGTGATTTATTGTTTCAAACCATTATTAAATATATTCCAAGTGAAATTCCAAATGAAGAGCTCAGTATTATCAAAAAGTTTTGCCAAAATTACACGTCAAACCTAGCTAGAAGATGGGAAGGATCAAGTAGGAACAAACACTTTGGTGAATCAACTAAAAACATAAAGTGGTTGGAGTCTAAAATTGTGTGGCCAACTTCTACTTCTGTGAATTTCCCTATGTTATTTGATCCAGAATATACCATAGAAGACGCAGAAGTAGAAGAAGAGCATAATTTATCATATGAAGAGGAAGCGGGTGCATCTACATCAGAAGCTGCCACAAATACCCCAAGCTCAAAAAATAAAAGACCATTTGAAGATTTATCAAATAAACAGAAGAAAAGACGTTCTTTGTCTCTTTTGGAGCATTCCGAAGAAGAACTGTTCCATGCTCTTGCTACAAAACTGAAAGAAAACGGGCGCACCGTTTGTGCTCAAGTTATTAAGTGCCTCTCTAATAAGCCAGAAAAAGTGCAAGAAGTAAGTGACTTTTTATTCAAAGACTGTAATCAATCGATTCCTGAGGAAGAAACTCTAGCTCTTGTCACTGCATTAAGTTTATCAAAATGGCAGTATCTCACTTTGAGGTCTATTTTAAATACAAATGGCATAGCGGCTTTTCCATCTTACCAAAAGTTACTGTTAAAGAAGAAAGAATGTTATCCAGCTAAGGAAGATATTACCATATCAGAATCAGGAGCAAAAATTAAATTACAAGCAGTTTTAGATTTAGCAGCTGAAAAGATTGTGAAAGTGACCGGTTCGAATATTAATAGTGGTGTTTTGAAGCTAGTGAGTAAATGGGGCTGTGATGGAGCTTCGTCACAAAGTTGTTATAAACAAAAACCAACTGGTGATATTTTTTCAGAATCTTCTGTATTTATGGTTAGTTTTGTACCACTTCGCCCTATGAGTGACGATGTTATAGTATGGGAAAATCCGCACTCTTCGTCAACAAGCTATTGTAGACCAATGATGTTTGAATTCAAACAAGAAACAAAAGAATATATTCAGCAAGTAGAAGCAACAATAGAAGAAGAAATTCAGAACCTTATACCGACGAAACTATTAAATGGCGAATTTGAAGTTTTTCATGAGTTGCATATGACGATGATCGATGGCAAAGTATGCACAGCACTTTCTGAGACAGATTCTGCAGCCAATTGTAATATATGCTTAACAACTCCGAAAGACATGAACAACTTGAACCACGTTTTTAACAAACCAGTGAACGATGATATGTACAAATATGGTTTATCTTCCCTTCACATGTGGATGCGATGCATGGAATGTATGTTGCATATATCTTACAACTTAGATTTTAAAAAATGGGCGGCTCGAGGAGGTGAGAACAAACTGCTACGAAAAACAAGAAAAGAGTTGACGCAGAATGAGTTTTTTGCTGTAACTGGTTTAATGATTGATATCGTCAAACAAGGCTTTGGGACAACAAACGATGGCAATACAGCTCGGCGGTTTTTTAAAGATTACGAAAGGTCATCAGAGATAACGGGAGTCAACAGTGATTTAATAAAGAGATTTGCAGTAATTTTGCAGGCAATATCTTCTGGGAGAAATGTTGATATTGAAAGATTTAGAATTTATTCCAGAGAAACAGCGGAACTTTATGTCAAGGATTACTCTTGGTACTACATGCCTTCAAGTGTACATAAACTTTTAGTGCATGGTGCAGACATTTGCCAGCACTTTTCTTTTATCCCAATTGGTATGATGTCCGAAGAAGCGTCAGAAGCAAGAAATAAAGACTTTCGTTCAGTCAGAGAAAAGCATACGAGAAAGATAAGCAGAATTCAAACAAACGAAGACATTATACACCAGTTACTAATCAGCTCAGATCCGTACATTACGAACATCAGACCTAAGTTCACCAAAATTCAAAAGCAGCAGAGGTTCGAAGAAACTGAAAATCTTCTCAGGGATGATTCGCCCAACGACCTTGGAATAGAAGTTACTGAAGAGGAAGAAGTATACGTTGACATTGAAAATAACCCCCCACAAGATCCGTTACAATAAATCACATTATAATCAAGTATTAGTTAGTTTATTTAAGTTTGTAAATTAATAGTTTATTTAAGATCTTAATTTTAAAGTTATTTATTGTAAAAGGAATGTCTAGTACCGAGACATACCTTTATAGGTTTAATGGTGTAAAGGCGTTTAATATTAATTGATGTTCTGTATATTAAATAATAAAAAATAATAATAATTGTATGTAAACTTTAGAGGTAATTAAAATTTTTTAAGTACGCCTAAACACATTACCTATATATAATCATACAAGTTTGTATTTTGACGGTCCTAAGCCCGTAAAAGTACGAAGGGAAAATTTGAATTGCAATCTATGTGCCTATTTATTATTTAGCGTTTTCGAAGCGTTCGCTAGCGCTGAATAACAAAACAGAGCACAAATTCCAAGTACAGAGGTAATTAGGCAATGAGTCATTACCAAACAATGTTTGCAAACTGGATGAGTCATAAAATAATTTACCTGTACGTACATGTTTTGAAATTTCTACTTTAATTTGTTTAGTTTAAGTATATATTATATAGGATTTTTTTATGAATAAGACATTAGTAAGAGTTACTTTACTTGTCAATAAAGAAAACATAATTATTTGTTTATCCTTAACAATATTTATTAAAATCCATATGAAATACTCGAAAATTACAAAATTATGATTTCGTCCATACAAAAAATTATTCATATTTTTTCTCTGTAGATACGGCATATTTGAAAAAAGCAACATCTGTTAAAGTTACTTGTAATTACATCAGATGCTACAAAAAAAAACAGTCCCATCCGCTGACCAAAAAAATAAAGTGCCTGTAGCTCTAAAAGGCGCAAAAATCGCAGTTGAGTGTCTATGACAAAAATGTACGACAAGAGTCCCTCTATAAGCTGTGCTATGATTTATGTTGAATACGTTTGAATCTTGGAAGAAAATGACAAAATTATGATTTCATCCATACAAAAAATAATTCATATTTTTTTTCTCTGTAGATGAGGCATATTTCAAAAAAACAACATCTATAAAAGTTACTTGTAATTGCATCAGATGCTACAAAAAAAATGGGCCTCATCCGCTGACAAAAAAAATTAAAGTGCATGTAGCTCTAAAAGGCGTAAAAATCGCAGTTGAGCGTCTATGACAAAAATGTACGACAAGAGTCCCTCTATAAGCTGTGCTATGATTTATTTTGAATACGTTTGAATCTTGGAATGAAATGACAAAATTATGATTTCGTCCATACAAAAAAATAATATTTATTTTTATCTATGTAGATACGGCATATTTGAAAAAAACGACATCTATAAAAGTGACTTGTAATTGCATCAGCTGTCTACAAAAAAAAAATCAGCCTGATCCGTTGACCTTCGATCCGAAAATTCTTAATGTCCCATTTATTTTACTTTGGGACCAGTGTGCGCCGCCCGCTCTCTACGCGCGCGTCTGCCAGGAATTGTGAATCGGGATGGAACGGGCGTTAGGGGAGTGCGAGGGGTACGGGGGTCCTGGTGGCGTTTGGTACAACTAATATATATTCTGTGGTGGCGTGATCATTGTTCACAGCATAAACACTTTCACTAAGTTAGTATCCCAAGTACAACATAATATCTTATATTTAATAATGTATATTTTTATTATTAATTGTGGCGTAAATAGCGTTACAATTGGACTTATTTATTGCTGAGTGTTTAGCTGTCCGTCCAACGACAGCAACAGCAGGAGCCACAGAACACCAGGCGCTGTAGTGCTCGTAAGTCGCTACAGAGTTACGCCTGAGTGGTGGCATAAGGCATTGCACTACCTACCATTCCCATGTAATGCAACTGTAACACATGTACTTACTGCTTTATATCAAGTTATATTTATTGTTGTTTCTCATTGTATGTGTCCGGTTATATTCGTGTTGCATTGATATGTTTTAATGTTTGTATAAATTCTAATTGTTGATGTTGTAGTGTAATGTCCTATTTAGTCTAATAAACTTTTATTTATTTATTTATCTCGAAATTGGCGAGATCTCGCGGTATTGTATTCATAAACTCGCGGGATCTCGCTTGAGCCCCAATCTCGCGAGATTTGCATTCCCTACACCCATAGGATGCGGGCATGCGGCCTATACGGCCTATTTATGAATCCAGGGCTGGTTACGTGGAAAATCTCAGCAAGCAACTGGCAACTAAGTAAACCGCTACGGAACCCATTAGGGTTCCGTAGCGGTTAACTTTTTGAATGGATAAGTCCAAATTATACCATGAAGCTTCAGCTAAACTTTACCTTAGTTTAGCAGAATTACAGCTTTTAACCCATTCAGTGCCGAGCCCGCCCATCGGTGGGCAATATTTTTTAACTCACATGCCGAGGCGGATGGGCGGGTTGATTTTAAACTGCACATACACGTTTTACACACGGTACAGTACATGTAAACGGAGCGTTTGAAAACGATTCATGTCGGAATCTGAAGCTTCATGCCGAAAACGCCAATGGGCAAGAATACATAATCGAGATGCCGGGACCGCCGATGGGCGGGCTGCATAATAGCTCCCACACCGGTTTCGGTGACGGTGGCCGGTTTCATTGAAACTAGGCCAGCTACATAGTGCCCAAGTGTGTGCGCAGTACACAAGAGCACTCTCTATTCCTTTACTCTCATAACCCAGTGGGACGGACTACCGACACGACTGGCGAGAGATCAGGCGCAGGACCGACTTTTTACATGCCCATCCGACGCATGGATCACCTTACTTGTCAGACAATCAGGTGATCAGCCTGCATTGTCCTAACCAAACTTGGAAATAACATGTTTCCAACGCGGGAATCGAACCCACGACCTCGGAGTCAAGAGCCGCGATCTTTACCACTAGAGTACGGGCTGCATAGTACAGTATGGCGGCACCTGGGTAGCATCGTTACTTTTTGGAAAGGCAGTGAATAAGAATTTTAGACTTTATAAAATTATTAAGTTTAGACTAACTTTGATACTTCTTTTTAAAAAAAAACGAAAGACTATATTTTGCTGTTTGTGTTTTTGAAATTTGTGTTTATCTATTGAAGTATTGACAAATGTCAGATAGACAGACACAATTTCAAATACATAAAAATATTAGTATGGACAGATAACTTACCCCTTATCTTTCGCATGTACATCGGCGCCTCTTTGTAGTAAAAGTTGTGCTAGTGGAAGCCTGTTGTACCTAAAAGAAACAAAACTCATCAGCTGACAAAACAAATGTCCTCAGATTATATGTAAATATAATCTTAATCTCTAACGTACCTTAAGTTTCGAAAAATATTTTTGCTTACACTAAGTTGTAGGGAAGAAAGGCCAAGACCACACTGTTACTCTGCGTTTACGTATATTGCATCGTCGAATTATAATATTGTATGCAACATGGCTGCGTTGCAAGTTGCAACGCACGTCAACATAGTACAACTACAATGCATCATTAATTTTCCGACACCTGTTAAGGGCCGGCAACGCACCTGCAGCTCTTATTTTGTTGCGAGTGTCAATGAGCGACGGTAGTTTCTTCCCATCAGGCGACCTGTTTGCTCGTTTGTCCCCTTATTTCATAAAAAAAGCCCGTCCGACGTCTCAAAAAACGCGTCATGGGACGTAGCGTAGTTCTTTGTTGTATGTTAGTTGTAACATCATAATTTGTATGAAAGACGTCGCGTCCGCACCGCACCGCACCGCAAGTCCGCAACACATGAAGCGGTGTGGTCTGACCTTGTTCTATCTTAACAAAAGGAACGCGTAAAAAGTGTAAAACGAAACGTGTAACATTAAAATACTTAACAGTATTTCAGAGTGTGAAATTTCAAATATATAATTTGAAATTTCACACTCTAAAATACTGTTTCATTTAATCAGCAGCAGACTATCTGTATGTATGTTGTATACTGTATAATCAGAATCGGAGGTACTGAAATATGTTAACAAACACTTTATAAAATATGCATTCCCTGATGTCATGGGGGGGCAAGGTTAATTGAGAGTTTAAATGTTAAGCTGCATCGCACTGCGTAGCCCGGCGGCAAAGTGAAGCAAAAATTCGGAAAAAGGTCGTCACGTCTGACTATCTTACCCAGCAGCAAAATGCAGCGGCGTAGAATGTCGGCCGTCGACGTCGCGACAGTTGACGAGTCGCGGTCGCGCGTCCAGGATCGCCCGCGCCGTCTCCACGTCGCCCGTCCGCGCCGCCTCCAGCAGCCGCAACGCTGCACCGTCTGAACACGCATCTGTGGAGGGGATACAAGTTCAGAGTTTAAATATTACTAGAGATCGCCCAATGGTCGAAATTCCATCTTTTGATTATCTTCTTCTTTTGGCCCCTCGTTTTAAGTATTGACTATTTAAGATTTCATAAAAAAACAACAATACATTTTTAATTTGACTACAGACTTCAACCATAAATAAAAGAGTATAATTCGTATGTATATAGGCTTGTCATTCAAGAAGATGGTAGTGTGCATGGTGTTGTTGTTGTACCGTAGTCAACCAAGTTTTGTTGATTACAGAACCCTAAAACGGAACCCTAACTAGCTGATTTTTTTTTTATTGGTAGGTTAATAGTTATATAATTTATAAGAGTTACATTGTCCTACATATTTGTACAACAACAATCCATATTTTAGGACCATCAAATCAAAGTATGAAATCTTTTCTATCTCTGTTAGCTACCACTTTCAAGATTCTTCGCAGATAAAAATGTTGTTCGTCTTATCAAAATGAAACTACTCACAAAAAATTAGGTTGATAGTAATAAAAAAAAATTGTTTTAGGGCTCCCTGATTATAATCGCTTATCAGCAGGCAGCAGGCGTTCCGACTGCTTATTTGCCAATTTCAAGCTATGGCTTAACATTTTTCTAGCGTCTACGTGACTTGAAATGAAACAAATTGCTGATAATTCTATAAGTAGCTAACTGCTACAATCATTGCAATAGCGACCATTTTGAGAAATTGTCGCTTTAAATTTAATTTAATATCCATCCATGATCCATACTAATATTATAAATTCGTACGCCTCCGTGGTTCAGTGGATAAGAGCGTGGCTCTTGACTCGGAGGTCGTGGATTCGATTCCCGCGTTGGAAACATGTTATTTCCAAGTTTGGTTAGGACAATGCAGGCTGATCACCGGATTGTCTGACAAGTAAGATGATCCATGCGTCGGATGGGCATGTAAAAAGTCGGTCCTGTGCCTGATCTCTCGCCAGTCATGTCGGTCTTCCGTCCCACTGATTTATGTGAGTAATAATCGGCCAAGTGCGAGTCGGACTCGCGCACTAAGGGTTCCGTACCATTATAGAGCAAAATTAGCCCAAAAATTGTGTTTTTGTATGGGAGCCCCCCTTAATTTTTTTATTTTATTTTAATATTATTATTAAATATTAAAGTGCACATAAAATTAAGGACCTTGAGAAAAATTCAAGTACTTACCTACCTGTTGCCATTATTAATATAGAGCCAAAAAGGCCAAAATATCACGTTTGTTGTATGGGAGCCCCCCTTAAATATTAATTTTATTTTGTTTTTAGTATTTGTTGTAATAGCGGCAACAGATATACACAATCTGTAAAAATTTCGACTCTCTAGCTATTACCTTTCTTGAGTTACAGCCTGGAGACAGACAGACAGACGGACAGACAGACGGACAGACAGACGGACAGACAGAAGGACAGACATCGAAGTCTCAGTAATAGGGTCCCGTTTTTACCCTTTGGGTACGGAACCCTAAAAAGGAATAGAGAGTGCTCTTATGTACTGCGCACACACTTGGGCACTATAAAATTACTGGTTTCAATGAAGCCGGCCACCGTCACCGAAACCGGTGTGACAGTTATTATATAAATTCGTAAGCGTGTCTGTCTGTCTGTCCGTTCCCTCTTCTTGCCCAAACCACTGAACCAATTTTGCTAGGTAGGTATACTTTGAGTGCCGGGAAAGGACATAGGATACTTTTTATCGTGAAAAAATGTCCGGTTCCTGCACAATAAAGTATAAACGAATTTTGGCGCAACGGAGCGGAGTTGCGGGCGTCATCTACTTATTTATAATATTAAATTTTAGGTAACCATTATTGGCCGAGCCAATAATTTTATACAAATCGGATAAATCAAAGGATCTTTCCTATGCATGATAATATGACGCGCATCATTAAAACATGATAAAAGTAGCATACTCGTATTTTTATCTACATACGTCATACAATATGTACTATTAACATTGTTTATATTTTAAGTGTATATTGGTAGGAAATAGGAATGAGCATAAATTGGTTAATAACCGCGGTCTCTTTTTAGGGTTCCGTACCCAAAGGGTAAAAACGGGACCCTATTACTGAGACTCCGATGTCTGTCCGTCTGTCTCCAGGCTGTACCTAACTCAAGAACTTTTTACAGATTGTGTATTTCTGTTGCCGCTATAACAACAAATACTAAAAACAAAATAAAATACATATTTAAGGGGGGCTCCCATACAACAAACGCATTTTTTGACCTTTTTTGCTCGTAATCAATAATTCTAGGAGGTAGGTCCCTTTTGTCACACGTTTTTCGTCGTTTTCATGGTCCTGGCTGTTGAAGTTCCTCCTCGTCACACTTTATCATCGTGATCGTCGTTGAATAAGAATCTCGACTTTGGCGACATTGTCGCATGTCTGTCCACTACAGTGCAGGCAAATAACCGAGCAACTAATTCCTGCTTTCCTGCACCTGGGGCATCGAGACCGGTTTTTCCCGAAACCCGAAAACCCGGGAAAACCCGGGTTTTGGGGAACACGAAAAAACCCGGGTTTCAAAAATGGAACCCGGGTTTTTCGAGCTTTTCGGGTTTTTCGTTTTTTTGATAATTATTAAAGGCAAGACCTGATTTAAGGTATTTATAACAAACTAACATACAAATTCTTTATTTTTATAATATAAACTTTATAGGAGTTAGGACATAGGTTATTTATTTCTATTGGTCATAATTAAACAAAATATAATATTTTAAAGTAAAAGTTTCGTTTTAAAAGCATTAAAGACTAATTGACTCAAAAATATTTATTAATAATAATATTTTGAAAATCCTACCAAAACTATTCAATGTAAAAAAAGCCAAGTCTCTTCAATCTATCCATAGCAAAAAGTTTTCAAATTTCATAGAAGCCAAGTCTTATTAAACTTATTTTATAGTTTTCAATCAACATTCAGTGATTGACCACAGTTTTCTTTATTTTGTGATCAAAGGCTTACAAAATAAAGTGTGGACAGCTTCAAAGGGTTCTAAGTCTGCTGAAAGTACCGTAGACTTTTGATGATCGGCAAGTCAGCCACTAGTTAGTGATAAAATGTTGTAACATGTATGGAACGTTGCTGATAAAATACACCCATCAACAAAGTCTTAAGGATATTTGTATTTTTGGAATATCTAAAAACCTGTCATTAATTTTTGACGACTGTTGGAATTTTTGTTATATTAATAACGACAATATTAAGACAATGCAATCAGTAAAAAGCTTCCAGGTGAGCAACCAGCCACTAGAAACTAACAAAACCATGCAGAGTTTCCATCAAGTATGATGTAAAACCATTTTGTATTCCAGTATTACAATCTGGCAAATGCGGCAGATTGCTGTTCATTGCTTGAGAGACTGATGTTGGTAACACATAATAGGACGAATGATGGCTTTCCTTAGCCGGCCGTGGATGTCATACTTACTGCGGAATTATTAAAACACGTGATTTTAGTGAACACAAATGAAATACAAGCCGAGTTTTTATCAGCATCAGCGCCAGAGACAATTTCTTGTGTGTAACACCATGCCACCATGGTTAATCTTCCAAACTCATTAAAAGCAAACTTCCGCATTTGCCACGTGGTCTGGTCTGATCAATTACATGGTTATCTGCAGGGCTCAGAACCGGTGTTTTTTTAACCAGGTTAAAACGCTCTTTAACCAGGTTTTTGGACCAGTGGTCGCTCGGAGCGAAACCGAGATGCAAGTGGTATTGCTTCTGAAATTAACCTGGTTAATCCCTCACGGAAAGTAACTAGCGCAGTGATATCTTCTAACCCTTTCTAGTGCACCATCTAATAGCCACTAGGCCATAACTTGTTTATGTGTGGACAATGGACGAGGGTCGTGGTGTGTGTGTCTGGGCGGGGCGAACATAATCGTGAACGGTTCTAACCGGTATTTTGAGCAGGAGCAGTTTAATTTTGCTCTTTGAACAAAACCAGATATAATTTCGATCCGTTCAGAGCGGAATCGAAAAGGAAACGCTCTTTTGGAAATGTATGGTGTTTCTAACGAACAGGATCGCGAAGATTAACCAGGTTTCCGAGCCCTGGATTTATCTGACATGAATTCTGTCTTGTGACTAGAACTACAAAAAGCTTTGAGGTGGTAGTATGATGTAAGTTTTTTCAGTAAGTTAAAAGACAGAGAAAAGTTACCTTAAATTGCAAAAAACATTCGGCTTTATACAGTAGCAAGGCAGACAAAAGGCAATTTCAGGTATAGCAAAGTATGCCAACATCAATTAGGACTAAATAATTATTAATAATTCATAATCAGCAATTATTAATTATTATTCCATTTACTGTCTTCAAAAATTCTTGATAGATTTTTATATACATATTTCATAAAATACAAATACATTTAATAATAATTTGGAGGTGAAGCTTGTTGTAATCTTAATCTTGGCCCGAAAATCTTAATCCCTAGCTTTGATAAGATCCAAAATACCTGCTGCGACCCCAGACAATGGTATTTAAATAGTATTTTACTGGACAGGTGATGGCAATCGCAGAAAATCATGTGTAAAGTATTTTCGTATTATTAATATTTGAATTGTTAAAAAACCCGAAAAACCCGGGTACCCGGTTTTCATCAAACAAAAAACCCGAAACCCGGGTTTTGAAAATTGGGTCCGGGTTTCGATGCCCTACCTGCACCCACAAGCAGCCCCACACTTTTCTTTACATTTGCACGAAATGAGTTTTAAACGTTCAGGTGGAGCGGGTGCAGCTGTATTGCAAATTGGTTCAAGCCCGTAATTTGTCTGTCACCAACCCCATTCCTGAGGATCTTTAAAAATTCCGAGCCACGTCTATACTTGTAAATATAAAACGTGTTGGCGGACTGAGCTTTCCGTTAGTGAGAGTAGTGAAAGATTATTCGCCTTATTTGTCGTCATTGATTTTGCAAAGCGTTGGAATCGCAAAATATCCAGCGTTGTGTCTTCTTTACGACCACCGATCGAGTTATGATGAAAAAACCGGCCAAGTGCGTTTCGGGCCACACGCAATATAGGGTTCCGTTATAGTACCGCTAGTTTTTGATAATTTTTGTATAGTTAATGAATGCACATTTATAACGTGTTTTACACTACTAAGTACTAACAACATCATCTCAGTTACGTTCAAAGGAATTTGAACGAAAATTTCCTTTATACTTCTCCAAATACAATTTTTTTAGTTGATCGACTATTACTCAATAACTTAAATGAAGTCTTCTTAGCCGTGATAGTTTTTCTTTTAGATTCAGCATATTCCCTACCCTCGTAAATTTTTTCACATTTCCAGAAGCAACCGTTTAGTTGGTAGAACGGGGGGACACTGGACTCGATTTTTTCCACTTTAAAACTTCATATTTCACAAAATATGACTCCCTTAACCGGTAAATGGTCTTTGAATACTCATAATATTTTTAAAAAACCTTACTAATGGCACCCCACACGGTGAGGTGGACGAGGAAAATGTAAATCACCCCCGCTTGGCGTGTATGGGTGGTACCATAAAAAATTTTTTTTCAAAAGATTTTATATACCATTTTGTCGGCGTCATTAAGATGTGAATTCGTGCCGAATTACAGCTTTTTAGGCCTTATAGTCTCTGAGAAAAAGCGCGGACAGACAGACGGACAGACAGACAGACAGACGGACGGACAGTCCAAAACTATAAGGGTTCCTTGTTGACTACAGAACCCTAAAAACTGAATTTAACCCTTTTTTCAAGATGGCGGAAAACCCACAAGGATGTTGGTAAGTAAACGTTAGGATATTTTACCAAGGATAAATTTCAACGTAAACTGTGGTTAGTGTTAGTTACAATCATTTTCGGTATAGATTTTCCAAAGAATAATATCGCAACAACCATTGTAGCTAAACCAAGCATATAATATAGTATTTTATTGCATTAGTTAATACCTAACACTATTGTTGTTGCTCATGCCAAATTTTAGAACAATCGGTTAAAAAATGAAGTCGTGGTTCAAAGCAACTTCAAACTCTCCTCCTGTAAAGTTGTATTTTTGTACGGTAGTCCACCTAGGAGCAGTCGATTTAAAGCCAATGACAATGCAATAATTTGTTAAAATTTAAAAAAGCGTGTTTTTTTTTGGTTTTTATAAACTATCATTAAAAATTTCTATATTATATTGAAAAATGTACGGTTCCGGCGAGATTAAAGCGAATTTCTAAAGTTTTCGGAGATACACATTGGTATAATACAAGGTGTAACAAAACTAAGCGATAATTCTTTAGAATTTAGGGTGTGTACGTGCTCCTCGCGTCGTAGTCAGTTCACTGTGAAAGTAGCAGCGCTGAAAGACCATTTTTTTTTCACTTTTGTATGGGGAACCTGGTGACGCTGGGGCGCTTGCCCATACAAAAGTTAAAGAAAAATTTGGTCTTTCGGCGCTGCTACTTTCACAGTAAACTCTCTACAAGGAACACATACACACCCTAAAGTATTATCACTTAGTTTTGTTACACCCTGTATAAGCTAAATCATGTCCTCGGTGTCACCTTTGAAAACTTGCAAAATATACATTCAAAATAGTGCATTTTCATCGCAAAAAAGCATTACCTCAATCTTATGTCTTGTTTAAAGATAATTATTATTTATTTCCCAATATGATATTTTCGTCACGTACATGAGAATAATAAAAATATATGTACGATATATCTAATATATCTTTAAACGAGCAATTCTTGTATATATGTATATAATTGGAATCTCGGAATCGGCTCCAACGATTTTCATGAAATTTAGTATAATATAGGGGGTTTCGGGGGCGATAAAACGATCTAGCTAGGAATCATTTTTAGAAAATGTCATTTTATTCGTTCAAATAGCTAGTAAAATATTAAACCAGACAGTTCGAACTTATTTACATATTTTTTCTAACTATTACCACAGCGTAATAAAGATAAGTTCCATAGAATGTGCTATTACTAAGGCCCGTATTTTTGGTCAGTACTCAAGATGCATCTCGGTCTCAAGACACGGTTCAGGCTCTGTGGTTGGTTGGCTGTCAAAATTTGGACCAATCACAGAGCCGAACCGCGTCTTGAGACCGAGATGCATCTTGAGTACTGACCAAAAATACGGGCCTAAGACATTTAACAAAAGTATCGACAGCACTCAGACTCAATTACTTAATTTCTTGAAAATGAATGCCAAAATCTTCATAACATTATACTTGAAGAATCTATAAATCTCTCTATTTTTTTTATGAAATAACCTGATGGAAAGCAACTTCCGTCGCCCATGGACCATGGCCCATTTTAAGAGGAAATAGGGTAATAGGATAGCTGTTGAGGTTAGGGGAGGGTAGGGAAGGGAAAAGGGTAGAGGATTGGGCCTAATAAAGCGTAGGATTAGAATGAGTCGGACTCACGCGAGTTATTCTTTCAACCGCTGTCTTATGTAACTGTGATCTAGAGTCTAGACCAGTGTTTCCCAACCTGGGGGTAATTTCCCCCGCGGGGGTAAAATAGCTATTCTAAAGGGGTAACAGAGGTGGAACCTAAAATAGATGAATTGACAGAAAAAAATAATAAACTATACATTTTGGAGAAAAACAGCTACAGAATACCCTATCATTGCAGATAGAGATCTGAAAATGTTGGTACCGTTAGCTACCACTTGTAAATGCGAGAGCGGCCTCTCAACTCTGGTAACATTTTAAAAAAGGCAAGAAACCGTCTGAACGTCGAGCATGATATGAGATGCGCGTTAAGTGTAACTGAAGTCTGAACCTAATAAACTTATAAAGTTGTTTTTAATTGGGGGGGGGGTAAAATCAGTTTCTCTAACAGGCCATAGGGGTAACAGCTCTAAAAAGGTTGGGAACCACTGGTCTAGACGGTAACTGCTTACCATCGGTGACTAGGCGATCTATCTGCTTGTTTCCTGGCTGATCATATACTAATAATATAATAATATCTATGGACGCTTCACACCACGTCAGTCTGGCCCCGTGCTAATTACTTACCTGAAGGACTTGTGTTACAGGTACCAGACAACGGAAATAAATACTTTTATACTAAGTATACATATATTTAAGATTTTTATTATATCATACACATATTTAATACACATCCAGACCCGGGAACATTGAAAACTTTTTGTTCCGTCGGCGGGATTCGAACCCGCGACCCCCGGCTTGAGCTGCCACACACTCAACCAATTGAGCCAACAAAAACAACGTGTTCTATTCCGAAACAACAGAGAAGGTATACATTTTCGATGCGCGGTGAATAGGGAGGAAGGATTTGAATTACGTCCTGTCCTACGCCACAAGGGCGGTCTACTTTCCGTCTTACAAGTTTTCGGTCAGGTCTAGTGCCCTATAGTTTAACATTTTAACCATCCCAAAGAAGTTCAAAACGCCGCTAAAACAGTATTTACTATAGTACCTCGATCGTGGGAATCGCAAATAGATTTTCAATTATTATGCGACAGCCGGGTGCCGCTTGGGGATTGATGGGTTAATAAACTGCCTTCTTATTGGTCTTTAGGAAAACCTACCTGTTTAAATCAAAAGATTCTTTACTTTAACATATAACGCGGAAAAACGCGTCGTCAGTTTCAGTCGTAGTGCGATCTCTGTTATGAACGTATAGTGATATCGTTATTCGTTAGTGACACAGTAAGTACTACATACATTTGTGTAAGTGGGAACTAGGACACAAAATAAAATCTACAATTTCAAAATTAGATTATCAAGGTGTAGTCACATATTACTAAGTGGGAAATTAATTAATAATAATTTAATTATGTAAAAAAAATCCAGTAAATACATTGTATGTGGTGAGTGCAGCTGAAGTCGGTTCCTATTTTATATAGTTTTGGTTTTTAGGCTTTCGTACCCTTGGGTAAATACGGGTCCCTAATTATTATGTTAGTTATTTTAAACACTGGATAATGTCAAAGTGCTCTCTGTTTCAAAAGTGTCCAAACGGTGAACCGCATTTTATGATTATAGGGGCGACTTTTTGTACTATTTTTTTTTTTTTAAACGATTCAAAATTTGAATATTCGTATGTTAAAACCTATGTATTTATTCAGAGATTCCCATTAGGTCTTAATCCAAATATTTCAACATTAAATTGGTAGTCTCGAAAATTTTAGAACGAATATTACATGTCATTAAATATTCCGTAGTTATATATTTAGTTTGAGTGCCTAGAGCGTAAAAATCGTACAAACCTCCGATTTCCATAATGGTGTATGAAAATTGAAAAGAAAAAAAGGAATGTGTAGCTGATTACATAAATAAAAAAGTTTACCTATTGAAAAGTTGTGCTTTTAATTTTTTAATTATTCTATACCACTTCAGTTACACTCATAACTTTTAAAATTTTGAAGAAAACATGCATTTCTTTCAGTTCAGAATATGTAGCAAAATAATAAAATATATTATATTTTTTTTTATTCAAATCGTTGCTTATATTCCGAAAAAAGAAAATAAGTGGAAAAAATAATTAATTTAGATTTAAAAACTAATATTTTTGTATCTAGATGAGCATGCCTCCGAATATGTTTGTTGTGTGCTTCGGCAGTAAGTACCTGATAAATGGCGTTCCAATTTTTTTTTGGTTTTAAATAGGAAGTTTAAAATTATTTCTTAGGCCTTACAAAGACTTCTGTTTGTTAATGCGTAATTTTTTTTAGCTCTTACTTTATCAACTTTTCCGAAAATGTAGCACAAACTTTTCGCGTATATTTCGAAGAAAATCTGTATTTTATTTCTTTTGGTGTTTTAACACAATAACATTTATTTTTTATTTAATTTTGTTCATTAATTACATTCGCCAAAACATACTTAAAGAAAAAAAAATACAAATTAGGTTAAGAACTGATATTTTTTGTATTCAGGTAAGCATTTTCCAAACATAGGTCGTAGCATGCGTCTTTAGTATGTACGTGAGATGTGTAGCACCCAATTTTTTTTCTGGCTTTAATTAGGAAGTTAAAAATATATTTCAAAGGCTAGAAAAAGCCTCTCGTTTGTTGATGCATTTAACGTTTTAGCTCTTACTTAAATGAATTCTCAGCAAATGTAGAAAAACAATTTCTCTAAAAATTCAATACGCCCAATAACTACGTGTAACACACTTTTCGTTACAACCCTCAAATCCTCCCAAACCCTTTTATCTTGGTTACGACGAGCGTTAATATCAAACAATTTGCAAAAATCTTATACTTTTATTTAGCTTAGCAAAGCAAACTTTCTTTTTAAAAAATTGTGTTTTTGGTTAATTTTTAATGTAAACAATCGGATAAGAGTCATTAAATAACAGGATCAAGAAAAAAAATTTTTGTCTTAACTGGTTTTATATGGTGAAATATTAATTTTTAATTAACTAAAAAATTAAAAGCGCAAAAAATTTTTTGGTAAACTTTGCAAGTTATAGTGTAAATAAAATAAATTAATTAAAAATCAAAAAAACCGACTGCAAAAAATGTTAACTAAAAAGAACGAAACAAGACCTAATTCTGCCGGAGGCATCGAATGTTTTAATTGATACGACTCTAGCTTACGAGTTTCATACCAGGATAAATAGAAGGTTACATAGAAAAATGTAGAAGAAGAAAGTGGATAATAAAATGCAGTCGGAGGCATGTCGCACCAAGTTTAACATTAATTCATAAATCATAAAATATTATGCCTCCGACTGCATTTTATTATCCAATTTCTTCTTCTACATTTTTCTATGTAACCTTCTATTTATTCTGGCATGAAACTCGTAAGCAAGAGTCAATTAAAACATGGATTCGATGCCTCCGGCAGAATTAGGTCTTGTTTCGTTCTTTTTAGTTAACATTTTTTGCAGTCGGGATTTTTGATTTTTAATTAATTTATTTTATTTGCGACTTTTTAGTTATAGTCATCTAAATATTTCGACAATCAATCTAATAAAAAATTGAAAAACTGCCGTGCTGATATAACCATATATCGTAGGTACACTTAGAAAAGTGTACCTACAATACGTTATAATAGGTCTGTACATATTAGGTTTGGTACTGTTTCAATGTATGTTTCTAGTTTTAAGTGCCAAATCATTGTTTTTTTTAATACTTTGTCATTGAATTTTCATCTTGTTTCAGTAATGTCAGTTAATTTTTAATTAATATTGGATTTATCCATGCAGGCGGATTTTGGTTTTTTCTTATTTTATTACTAGCGGTCGGCCGCGGCTCCGCCCACGTGGATGTCGGTGAGCTCTGCAAAAAGCATACCCAGGAAAGACTCGGTCAGCAAAATGATTCCCAGGTCAATTCACAGACTCCGACACTAACATCGCCATAATTTCAAAACCAAATGTCCAATTTTATTCATTCAAAGACCAAATATTATCTACATAAACTGTACTTAGTAATGGAATAATTTATTTTGATAAGGATTAAAAGAATGAGTAAAATAAACGCGTTCAAATGTAGTCCAAAAAATTTCAAGATTTTTAAATAAAAAAATGGTTATTGTGCCTCACTCGACATAGGTATAGTGTGTCGCGGACTTTTTTGTAGATATTTGTTAGTTCTACAATTACTTAGAATTTTATGGTTCTATCTTTTATAGTATAGGCAGCGTACGTAAAATAAGTAACTTTTCTGGTTGATTTTTTACACCTTGCGTCCGAAGAACCCAAATATCTTGCGGAACCTTATTTTTCCAAAATAAAATTCTGCCTATGTTCAGCAAAAATAATGTAGAATTCCAATGGTAAAAGAATTTTTCAAATCGGTCCAGTAGTTTCCGAGCCCAACAAACAAAAAATCAAATCTTTCCTCTTTGTACTATTAGTGTAGATTTATCGTTCGATTTAATATTAAAACTGCAAGTTATATACATATTTAGAATCAGTGTTTAAAATTCTTTATTTTGATACCCCACTCGATATGCTAGGTAAATTAGGTAGGTTATTTTTGTTTACCTCACGATATGGCGTCAAACATCCGCCATTTTGGTTTTTTCTTAATGTCACCTATCTAAGAACACTCGGGCTATTAAGACAAATCTAACGATACCTCAAATGTGAAAATCCGTTTAGCCGTTCTGAAGATACGAGGTAATAAAGAATATTACATACATAGAAGATACGCGCTAAACACATAACCCTCCTGGCAGTCGGGTAAAAAGAAAACGACACCACAAAAACAAAAATCCATTCACTATTACAATTTTCGGAGGTTAAAACCTCTAGCGACTCCACTAATTATTACGAAAATAAAACGCAAGAAAAATCCCACGCCAACCCTTCAAATAATTAATGAATAAAGTTTTACCTTTAGATAATTTTATTCATTAATCATTATATCTTATATCTTTAAACGAGCATTTCTTGTATATATATAATTGGAATCTCGAAATCGGCTCCAACGATTTTCATGAAATTTAGTATATAGGGGTTTTCGGGGGCGATAAATCGATCTAGCTAGGAATCGTTTTCATAAAATGTCATTTTATGTGTGTTTTTTTATTTTTTTGAATACCGAGCGAAGCTCGGTCATATAGCTAGTTATATTTTAAGGGTAGTTACTAGTTACTTTTTTTTATTTTTTTGAGGAGGGGAAATACGTTACGTATCCCCCACCCCTTCGGGGGAAGGGGCGGGGGTATGTGGGACTCCCTACACGAGGTCTACCCACTAAAACCCCCCCAGCCCTCCGTCATGCGCCTAGTGCGGGAGGGACGGGTACCGCAGTTACTAGTTACCTAATTTTACAATCTACATTGTGAGTTGTGACTAATTTATTTAGTAAGGTACAAGCGCCGTATAAAGCCCACCTCCTATCATGGCCCACTTAAAAAATACTTAGGTTTCGGTGGCCAGAACAATTTAAAATTTCGCGGGAATCTTGTGAATGCGTTCCTAGACGAAAGGCAAACGTCATCACGCCAATCGCGTGCGGCCATTTTGAACACTGTTGTCAGTTGTCAGTAACGCGTCAAGGCAGTGCACGTGTTATAACTTTACTCACGTAAGTATATTTATTTTTTTACAACAAAATACAGTAATATCGCGTTACACCTTGATAAATCTTAGTAATAACAGTGTTAAGATTAAATCAAAGTAAGTTTTAATATTCTAATGGTGTCAGTTAATTTTTAACATGATTTTTACTGCCATATGGCAAAGTTCCATAAGATAGCCCACTACATGACCCCCAAATAAGGCCCGGGCCTTCTTTGGACTATCGAATATTGCATATTATATGTAGTAACATTTTTAATGTTGCAATTAAAATAATATTTTGAAATTTTATACATTTCTATGTCTAATCCTTTTATTAAATTTGCTAATGACAAGAAAATTTCTTTAAAACCATTTCGAATTGAAACATATTTTGCTTTAAACGTTAAAATCTCTCAGGTACCTAATTAGCAGACACAATAGGATAACAATGACAAAACACCAAATTTGGTTGTCTGGTAGCTGACAGATTACGTCCACAGGTTATTGTTAACGTGGTTTTAATTCCATAGGCTGGTATTCAACAAAATGGCGCCAACTGGGAAAAAACCTCGAGGCCAGTGGTCAGAATGTCAGCTAAAAAATGCCATAAAGGCAGTAAAGAGACGTGAAATGTCACAAAGAGCAGCTGCTGAAGCATTTTGTATCCCAAGGCGTACATTACGAAACCACTTAATATCCGGAAAAACAGAAAAGGTAACTGGTAGACCACCTATTCTGAATAAAAATCATGAGCAGGACTTAGCAAAACGGATAATAAGACTTGCTCACGTAGGTATGCCGCTGACCCAAAAACTTGTTCGGAAACAGGCGTACGAGTTCTGTAGAGCAAATGGCATATCAAACATGTTCAGTGAAAAAAAAAATATTGCAGGGAAGAAATGGCTGAAAGGTTTCCTCAAACGCAACTCGGAGATATCACTTCGTAAAGCTCAGTTTATGAATCCCGGCAGAGCACAAAAACTTAATAAGCACATCGTTCAAAAACACTTTGAAGCTGTCAAAAAAATATATAACGAGTTGGATATATCAAATCATCCAGAACGTCTATATAATATGGATGAGAAGGGTTGTAGATTGAACCTTCATCATCAGCAGAAAGTTTTTGCTGAAAAAGGTACAAAAAGAGTACATTTTATAGCAAATGAACATGCAGAAAATGTGACAATCGCGATGTGTGTGAATGCAACGGGAAATGCAGTGCCTCCAATGATCTTATTCAAGGGCAAAAGATTAAAACCAGAATTTTGTGACAATTTTCCTGCTGGAACCTTAGTGAGGATGGCACCCAAGGGAAGTATGACGACCGAACTTTTCGTGGACTTCATCGAACATCTGGGTCAGTATAAGTCTCCAGGAAAATGTTTATTAATTTTTGATGGCGCTTCTTGTCATTTGGATGCCAGGATCGTAGATGCAGCAGATGAACACGACATCGTATTATACTGTTTGCCCTCAAACACAACGCACGAGTTACAACCCCTTGATAAGTCAGTTAATAAATCGTACGAGCATCATTGGGATGAGGAGCTATTATTATACGCATATCAATATCCAGATCGCAAACTGACAAAACAGCGCTTCAGTAAGATTTTTACCAAAGTATGGCCCAGGTGCATGACCCAAGAAAATATAATTAACGGGTTCAGAGCCACCGGTCTCTACCCTTATGATCCCAATGCAATTCCTCAAGAAGCTTACGCGCCTTCAGCGCTTACGCAATTACCTGGTATACAGCTTCAAAACGACTCTCAAATGCAACAAGCTACTGATTTCGGAGATTTAGTTGTTTCCCCACGACGAGACAATAACTTTGAGATAGATCATGTCACATACAATGAAGATAACTTGCGAGATATGTCACCATCCATTTTATCCCAGCTTCAAGATGATCTCTCAGAAAGTGAACTTGCAGAAATAAATATATTAGATATTCCTAAGTGTTCAACTAGTACTCGTGGAAAGTTAGTTGACTATAGTTCCTCGTCCGAATCTACCATTGAGGATTCTCAACATCAAGAACAGCATCGTAGACAGCCCCTTTTGAGCATTCCGTACGACAGGAATTCTCAGTTTTTTTCACCTATTCCTTCCACCTCCGGTATAAATATGCACCCTCAACGACTGTTAGATTTTTCTACGTCAGACGAGTCCCATCAAGAAGATTTTGATCGAAATATATTAAATTTCACCCATGCACAATATCCTGCAAGAAATATTAACATTTATACGTCGTCATCTGAGTCGGAAGAAGAAAATATCAACCCACAGTCTAGAGAAAAATACAGTTCATTAGCTACACATGATCGGGAAAGATCTGAGGATTCTGATGATAATTTACCACTTTCTAAAATTAAAGAAACTCCAGGCACTTCAGGCGCTAAGACACCATTTCAAAAACAAATTCCCACGCCAAATTTCGCAACAGTAAAGAATAAACCAAGGCGTAAAGCTTTAAATTATATCGGGCAAAAAGTTACCAAAGACTTATTTGACGCTGCCATAGAAAAAGGGAAAAAGAAAAAACCAAAGAAAACATCAATTCCTGTAAAAGGACAGCTAAAACAAAAAAAAAGTAACGGTAAATCTACAGGAGAAAAAAATGCTAAAAAAAAGAAAAAAATGGAGACTGAAACTGCTGAAAATGAAGTGTGGTTTTGTCAAGCTTGTGAGATGGACAGGGTTGCCGATATGCGTCAATGTAAAGTGTGTTTGGCGTGGTACCATGAGGACTGCGTAGGTTTGACAAAAGAAGACACCGATATTTTCATATGCCCAATGTGTAACTAAAAAGTCTGAGCAATATAATTGGTCTTGGACTCTTCCAAGACCATTATTGCTAAGAAGAAATAATTTTTATTTTATTTTTTTATATAATTGTTTCTGTAAGTATTGCTCATACTTTTTCTTCTCTTCTACCTGCAATTATAAGGTTCAGACTTTTTTATTGTTGATTATGTTATTAGTTTAAGAGAAAATGAAAGATATTATTAGTGAAAATTTACTGTTGATTACGATTCTGTTTTTGTTTTTGAATTTTTATTTTTGTATAAGTTTTTAAGCTAAGTATACGTAGGTACAGTTTACCTTTTTATTAAAAATAGTTTTCAATATACCTAATATGGCCCACAATTGAAAATAAATGACCTATTAGAGGATGTTATAAGTATTATTTAGTTACGAACAAAGAAGATGGATCTCAAAATATACGCCATTATTAGTTTAAGTGTTGATTTTTTGTTTTAAAGCCATTTCAAGTTTCTATAGACATAAGAAGGCCCAATGTCAATTTTTTTACTGATTAATTAATCTAAAATATTTAATATTAAATAAAACTGCATATTGAATTTAGTTTGTAAAAAAATAATTTTGCTGGTATTAATATTACATAGATATGCCTTAATTCATAACGGGCTTTCTTGGGCTACTATGTTCCTAAGATGGCCCATTCACTATGTTTTAAAAAAGCGATTTTTCTCTGTTGCGATGGTACAAAAAAAAGTTGTATTTATTTAAAATGTGACATTAATAAACATTTTATATATTTGAACCAGTGGTTTTCCAAATCTCTTTTTTTTTACAGTTTTACAATGATTTAAAATTAAGTGGGCCTTATACGGCGCCTGTACCTTATGCTTTGTATTTCCACTTTCTTTCGAACATGCTGTACGCATTGAAAATATAAAAAACTGCATTGTAATTTTAAATACACGGGGTGAATTTTTAAACGGCGAAAACATTAAAAATATAGGATAGAGTTAGACAAACGTTGAAGGGAGAACTTAAAACTAAAACAGCAAGTTTTGTAAACATTTTCCCTAACCGGGAGTATAACTAGCAATTTTTTGAAACAAAATACAAACTGTAGATAGTCTTCGATATGTTGCTGATGGGAACCAAATCTGTGAAATGAAGTAATGTATTCAATATTGCAAACTTAAGATAAATAGCTTTTCCATACATTAATTTGATAGTAGGTATATAAGGGAGATGTAACAGTTGTGGTTGGAAGTCCCACCTTTCAGTACGTGTGATAAAGGTATGTGTTGAAATCTTAAAATCTGCTTCTCTTAGAAGCTAAGCTAATTTTCATACAGCTATGCAGTTTGTTTTATACTTTTGTATTTTTTGCCTTTTTCCTATAGTTACCGATTTCGCTTGGCCACGCCATTTTTAGGGTTCCGTACCCAAAGAGACCCTATTACTGATGTCTGTCTGTCTCCAGGCTGTATCTCAAGAACCACTATAGCTAGACTTCTGAAATTTTCACAGATTGTGTATTTCTGGGGCTCCCATACAACAAACGTGATTTTTTTTTGCTTGTAATCCATAATGGTAACAGGTAGGCAAACAATATAATGTAGGTACAATATAATTAAAGATTTTGTGAAATGTTCACAAAATCTTTAATTATATTCGTACTTTAATATTTAATAAAAATTTAAATAAAACAAATAATTTTATGGGGGCTCCCATATAAAAAACACTATTTTTTCGCTCTATAACTGTACGGAACCCTTCGTGCGCGAGTCGGACTCGCACTTGGCAGATTATTTGCCTTTTTCCTGTAGTTACCGATTTCGCTTGCCACGCCATTTTTAATTATTCACCCCGTACAATTTAAACAATGACACCTCCAGAGAAGCCTCCAGAGCGAATATTCATTTAAATTCCGTTTTAGGGCTCCGTAGCTAACCAAGTTTTGTTGATTACAGAACCCTAAAACGGAACCCTAGCCAGCAGATTCTTTGTATATTGATAGGTTAATAGTTATTTATATAATTTAAGAGTAACATTGTCCTACACATAGAACAATCTTTATTTTAGAACCATCAAATCAAAGTATTCTATCTCTTTCCTTTCTATCTCTGTTAGGGCCGATACACAAAAACACGGCACGACGTCGTACGACGTCGTACGACGTCGTACGGCGCCGTGTCGTGGGAATCCACGACGCGCGTCGTAAAAAACCACGACACGGCGCCGTACGGCATCGTACAACGTCGTACGACGTCGCGTCGTAGAAACTGAGGGCCGGGACACAAAAACACGACACGACGTCGTACGGCGCCGTGTCGTGGGAATCCACGACGCGCGTCGTAAAAAACCACGACACGGCGCCGTACGACGTCGTACGACGTCGCGTCGTAGAAACTCGCGTAGAAATTCAAGATGAGTCTACGACGCGACGTCGTACGACGCCATACGGCGCCGTGTCGTGGTTTTTTACGACACGCGTCGTGGATTCCCACGACACGCGTCGTGGATTCCCACGACACGGCGCCGTACGACGTCGTACGACGTCGTGCCGTGTTTTTGTGTCCCGGGACTCACGTAGAAATTCAAGATGAGTTTCTACGACGTGACGTCGTACGACGCCGTACGGCGCGGCGCCGTGTCGTGGTTTTTTTACGACGCGCGTCGTGAATTCCCACGACACGGCGCCGTACTTTTGTGTCCCGGCCCGCTACCACTTTCGAGATTATTCGCAAATAAAAATGTTGCTCGTCTTATCAAAATGAAACTACTTACTCACAAAAAATTTGCTTGATAGTACTTAATCAAAAAAAAATTGTTCTAGGGCTCCCGGACTTTTATTTTTGAGGTGTTCAATCGTAAACCTATTTTTCAGCTCTCGCTATTTAAGTCACTCATCATAGAATGTAGTTCTCTTGATATTTTAGCACGTGTATACTGAATAAAGTACAAAATGTTAATTTGTTACTAGACTAGATGACGCTTGCAAGTTGCACCTCAGTTGCGCCAAATTTAAATTTTTCCGGTATAAAAGTATCCTATATAGTATATGTATTCTTCCCCGGAACGCAAAGTATCTCTATACCCCTCTAAATACCTCAGCCGTTTACGGGTGAAGAGTTAAAAACAAACAGAGAAACAATTACATGTATAATAAGTAAGCATTACTATTCATTATTCAATTTTATTTGTGTCTAGCTAATATTTAAAAATTCAGGTAACGACGTATTTTTGACGAAAAAATCTTTATACAAAAAAGCGAAGTTAAAATGGCCCCAAAACAAGCCGAAAGTGGAGTCTTCCAGTCACGTTTTTTACCTTGACTTACAAGTTCCACTAATTACTAACTTATAAGACTTCTTGCTGACACACATTCAGAGAAGTAAAGTATTTTTTGAACCGACTTCAAAAAAAGGAGGTTATCAATTCAACGCGTATGTATGTTATATTTCCAGAACTGTCCAGTTTTTGTATACAGAGGCGGCGCAGGGCGTGGGCGGTGTGGGCGACCGCCCACGGCCTCGCGGTCTAAGGGGCCTCGCGCCCCTTGTACCACGAGGGTTTTTAAAAAGGATTTATAAGTTTTGATACTCAAATATTAATTATAACAAGTTTTATAAATAAAAGTTTGTGTATCAATAAATTCTCTCTCTCCAAAAATCCGTCTTTTTGCGTCATCCATCAGGGGCATCGCAAAATATATTTTATGGGGCCTCGCAAGATGTATCTTGCCCACGTCAAATTTAGGTCTTGCTCCGCCACTGTTTGTATATGTTAATCTATATTACAGCTTCTGAACAAATGTGCCAAATTTCAAAAGTGTATGTATGTAAGTATGTTTTTATGTTTATGCACGCATTTCTCCGGAACCACAAGTCCGATTTTAGTGATTATTTTTTATTGTACTAGGTATTGTTCAACTTAGGGAATACTGCAAGTTTCATTAAAATCGGTTCAGTAGTTTTTGAGATAGGGAATTTTAATTCTTAATTACGTACAAAAATTTGAAGTCGGTTTTATCTTTTTAAAATACTAGTATTGTCTAGTTTTAATGAAATTGTACCAACTACCAACTGAGGAGCTTGAAATTTCTGAAAAAGGTGTATTCTTTGGAATCTTTTACATAAAAAAGATGTATTCGGAGTTTCAGACAAGAAACTTTTCATATTATGCTTAATTTCTAATTGCGTATTTATGAGTCCGTATACGAAATTTTGCCGATGAATATGAAATTGCAAAGGTTCGCTACAGAAATATTATTTGGTTTTTTCCCCTTATTAGATTTAAAAATATATATATTAATTATTAGATTTAAAAATATATTTAAGCGCGGACTGCCGACTCGAGCCTTGCGGCGAGTAATATAATGTGAGATTTAGGTTGTTTTGAATCGTGTTTTTTAGCACAATTTGTTTTTTTTTTTTCTCGAATTGGATAGAATTTTATCTATAGATTATTTCTGTCGTTTTTTTTTATAAATTACAGCTCCAAGTTGCCAAAATCAACAGCAATTCTTTGCCCATTTTCTCTAAAATTTTTCCGAGTTACATATTTTTTTACTCAACTATTTCATATAAAAGTGATAAAAAGTAATCCCAACATTGTATAGACGACTTTCTCAACAGTACATTGTATTTTTTTCATACCGTTAAGACGTCAATACAATCCATAAACAGGTGATATTCTAAACCTTTTACAGCAAAAATCACAAAACTGTCGCGGGTTTGAGTTGGATTATTTAAAAATACTTTAAAAAAAAGTCTAGCTCCAACATTAGATTATAATTGAAATGATCTTACATGTTGTGCATTAAAACTTATAGAAATACTGTATTTTAACTGTTAAATCACGTCTGTTAAATCAGCGAAATCGGCAAATTTCGTATACGGACTCTTAAGAGGACACCGGACAGCAGTTCTACAATGTTAGTTATGGTCGACATTCGTCTAAACCTCTAGTAATAATAATTACATAATTAAATTGGTTGATTGCACTTACAAATTTGGAATTATCTGATAATACTATTAGGATACGACCTTTTGGAATAGAGGAATATGTGACGTAAATGGCCAATTATAGCGACGCTGTCGAGAATCACGTGATACGTGAACGACGAATAGAAACACTGTCATCTGTCACGTATGACGTAACGCAACTTCGATATTAGTAAGACCTTAAAGTATCTAAGAAGGACTAGATAATGTGGGCAAGTCCTTTGCGCTAAAAGTATTTGCGCTATAAGTGGGAAAGTATCTTATGTCCTTTCCCGATTCTCAAAGTTTCTCCATGCCAAATTTCATCTCAATCGTTTTGGCAGTTTGGGCGTGAAGAGGTCAGACAGACAGACAGACACACTTTTACGTTTATTTAAGTACGACTAGTACAGCATTTAAACTAGAGATGCGCCGACTAGTCGCCGACTAGTCGGTAAAGCCGACTATCCGGCCACTTTTGTAGTCGGCGACTAGTCGGCGAATAGTCAGCAAAAAGCGCCGACTAATCGGCTTTTTACTTTTTTGCTATTATTAAAATTGCATTAAAGAAAAACCTTGATTATTATTATTTATAATGTGTTCATATCACACTCAATCAGTGTTACACATTTTAAAATTAAATGAAGTGTTTCTGAAATTACTTGCTAGTAGAAATCATTTTTTAATATAAATTTAACAAGAAATTAGGTATGTATTATTAAATCGAGATTTCATGTACATTAAACATTTAATGAAAACCATCAACTGTATCATAGAAACAAGATTTGACACGTTTGTAGGCGGCGTGTGCGACTTACCCGCGAAACAGCAGTAAAAAAGCGTTACGGAAACTTCCGAAACCATGATCGGCTTGGCCGACTAGTCGGCCGATTAGTCGGCTTCTTTGCAGCTGACTAATCGGCTAGTCGGCTAGTCGGCCAAAATCATGATCGGCACATCTCTAATTTAAACCCATAGTCGGAGGTTACACGTCCAGTTTCTCATTAATCTGAACCATATCAATCTGATAAAGATCGACGCGAAACCGAACCCACGGATTGATGGACTGATCATTTTTTTATTATGTACCTACTTGTTAGCCTTCAAATCTGGCGTCAATCTCAAATTGATGGACTGAACTGATGCCAAATTGAGCGAGTAACCTACGACTTAAGTCTTAACCCATCAAGCCCCATACGAGCACCGGTGATCGCGACAACAATAGAATACAATTATTAGCATTTTCAAGAATCCGATCGAAGGATTAAAGTGATTTTTAACCGACATCCAAAAAAGAAGGAGGTTCTATGTTTGGCTGTGGACATTTTTTATGATAAAACAGAGACAAAAGATCAATTTCATCGCCTAACGGAAGTCGATCGCGTCACCCGCAACATTGGGACAATAGTTTGTACTGCATAATCAATGAAAATTAAAATTCGTAAATTGTTTAAGTATCTAAACACACTAAACCAAAGATACGCGGCGCAAATTCCGCATGATTCCGCCTGCAATGTATTTTAAATTACCGATGACACACTATTCCGTCGCGTTCCGTCCATATTTTGTATGCGTTTGACATTGCGGACGTAATCATGCAGAAGTTACGCCGCGAAACTTTGGCCTAGTGTGTTTAGACACTTAAATAATATTGTCACTACTTTCAAACGAAGTCTTGTCGACAGTAACAGTTAAAGCCCTTCTAAATCCTTATGACCATTTTGTACCACTCTCCCCTATTTTTGAGAAATTCATTTATAATAAAAATATGATATCTTGGTATTTTTACTAAACAAACGAATATAATATATTTGCACTGTACATAGTTTTTACTGTAGCAAATCGATAGATTTTCATATCTTGTTTTTATATTTGTAATAAAAATGTATATATATTCCAAATTGTAAGAATATATTCTAGGAACAATGCGCCATATTATTTTTTGTTTCTCATGGAATCCGATTTTTTTTAAATAAAACGTGTTGATTAATAATACGAACATTCCGACTGATGTAGCCAACATGATAAGTTTCACAAGAACAAAGAAAATTTCGCAATCTATACTAATATTATAAAGCGGAAGAGTTTGTTTGTTTGAACGCGCTAATCTCAGGAACTACTGGTCCGATTTAAAAAATTATTTCAGTGTTAGATAGCCCATTCCTCGAGGAAGGCTATAGGCTAAATTTTATCACGCTAAGACTAATTGGAGCGAAGAAATAGAGGAAAATGTGGAAAAAAACGGGGGATATTATTTGAAAGGGTTTATCTCACGAACATCTGGAGCAATTTTTCTGTTATTTGGCACAGATAAGAAGTAGACCACGTGAAGGATCATAGGCTATTTTTTGTGGACTAATTTGTCTGTGAAATATCTAATTTACGCGGGCGAAGCGGCGCGGAACGTCTAGTTACGGTGCGTCCACATTTGTATCATTTGTGCGATCAGATCTCCGATCAGATCTCCGTCGCGTATCATCGAAGCGTGTAAAAATGAGACGCGTATCATGATACGCCCCGATCGCTATTAACCGCGTATCTGATACGTGTCGTATCAAATACTCGCATGATCGGCAGAATGATCTAATAGGCGTCCACACTATGATACGCATACTTGATACGGCGCGATGATCGCGACGGAGATCTGATCGGAGATCTGATCGCGAATCGGAATTTGTGGACGCACCTTTACTGAGAATTTTGTATGTAATATACAAAATTTAGAATGTAGATACGTCGAGCCCCGGAAAAGGTCATAGAATATTTATTGTTTCTTAAAAATATGCGGTTTCCGCGCAAAAGTCCGTCTAAGTCTGATAAGACTATCGCGGCTTAAGGGTGAAGCCAAACGAGCGTTATTTGTGAGATTGTGAGTCGCAGAATTTCGGTCGCGTAAATATCTTTTCATACAAATCATGACTTACAAAATTACGCTCGTGTGAATCAAACAGAACTTTTGTATGAAACTGAATGCAGCAGAATTTCTGCCAGACGAAATTCTGCGACTCACAACTCACAAATTACGCTTCATCCTAAGCGAGTGCGAGCCCTGAGCTACTACTAACAAAACAAAGGAATTAATTGCTGAAATTATACCAATTATGCACGTTTTACATTGTTGTACTGAGACAAACATGTAATTACCGAGTGCTTACGAACGAACTGTTGATTATATAATAGTATTTAAAAAAAAAGATAAAACTGACTTCAAATTGTACGTAATTAAGAATTAAAATTCCATATCTTAAAAACTACTGAACTGATTTTGATGAAACTTGCAGTATTAAGTTGAACAACACCTGGTACAATAAAAAAAGAATCACTTAGGCTGGTTTAAGAGTCACGCTGACCGCTCGCTAACCGCTCGCTGACCGTCGGCGCCGACACCGAAATGTATGAAATATCAGCGCTGACCGCTACGCGTTATTCAAAAACGCTTCCTACAATTTCATACATCTCGGGCCATCAGCGCCGACGGTGCGCGCGCAGTCAGCGTGACTCTAAAACCAGCCTTAAATCGGACTCGTAGTTCCGGAGATATGCGTGCACAAACATATAACACTTTTGAAATTTGGCACATTTGTTCAGAAGCTGTTATAGATTAACATATACAAAAACTGGGCAGTTTTGGAAATATTACATACATACGCGTCGAATTGATAACCCTTTTTTTTTGAAGTCGGAAAATACCAGAGATTGATGAATTACACTCATTTGACGTAATATTGGAGACGTTGATGCATATGCAGCCAAAAGTTCACGTAAATTCAGGATATATGGACGTATTCACTTTGATTAGTGCGAGTGCAAGTGATTAGTGATTAGGAGAAAATAAAGGACTTGCACTAATCAGTAGCTGTCCACAATTACTTTATCCTGATTACTAGTCAGTTATCACCTACACCAACCACCTTCACTTATCACTAATCAAAGTGAATACAGGCCTTTAAGCAAAGGTCGGAGCAGAGGGCGCTAACAGTACATGTAGTAAATTCTAAATAATCCAATATTGACAGAAACGTTGTCAATCGTCGAACAAAACTGTTTGTTTTCAGTAAGTGGTGCTGCGTGAAAATCTCTATCTAATTATCTACGAATAATAAAAACTAAGAGTAGCTGTGTCAAAAAATTTGTTCCGATTCTACAAAATGTGACCCGAACACATGCACACTTTATGCAAAAAGAGGCCCGAATACATGCACGAATTTTGTGTAATAATTACAGAAGTGACAATCATTGTCAACGGCTTTAATTTGTCAATTTGAATGTAGTGTTTCTCAGCTATATTGCCATATTTTAGTGTGCGAAAAGAACCTTGAGAACCAAATCCAAAACGATTGAAGTATGGGAGTTACGTTTGCTTAGTTTTTATTATTCGTAGTCTAATATCAGTCAGCGCGCTCAGGCGACTGCTATCGATTTGTGAGACCTACGCGAGTGTACAAGGCCTTCGATATAACGTCTCCAAGAGTGAGCTTTTGGTCTTTAAGGTGGGTAAAGCAAAACCTGTGCATGTTCCACCTGTTACTTTAAATGGGGCCGCGCTTAAAGTAGTCACGAAATTTAAATACCTGGGACATATCATAAACGAGGACCTCAGAGATGATGATGATATTGAGAGGGCAAGAAGAGCGTTAGCCGTGCGCTGCGATATGCTAGCCCGCCGGTTTGCGCGGTGTATAGTGGAGGTCAAAATTGCACTTTTTAAAGCTTTTTGTCAACCACTGTATACGCCCTGTGGGTGGCATATACGAGGCGGGCGTTTGACGCTCTTCGTGTCCAATACAATAACGCTTTCAGGATGCTGTTGGCGCTCCCGCGATACTGCAGTGCATCTGGCATGTTCGCTGACGCTAGAACTGACGACTTTCCGTCAGTTTTACGCAAGCGTACCGCGTCACTGATGTACAGGGTTCGCGGGAGTGACAACAGCATACTGAAGGCGATATGTAGGCAAGCCGACGGCGCGATAGCGGCGCACTGGGATCACGTCCATGTCCATGTCCCCAGTGCGCCGGTACCGTGGCGCAAATACGGCAAATAGATAAATTATAATAAAAAAAAAATCACTGTGTATTGTTTTACTAACATAGGAATAAGATTATTGTTAATACTAACCTCTATGGGCTGTAATAGTCTGCAATAAACGTATTTTATTTTATTTTTTATTTTTAATATCAAAATAATCTTGCGTGAAAACACTGCAGTAATATGTCCTATTGACATAATCCGACTAAATGACGTAGATCCATGAATCAATTTTGTCGATACATTGTTGCAAAGAATGCCGCAGGTCCGCATGTGGTGCGCAGCGCAATACACCTACCATTGTAAGTTTTGCACGTGTTCATTTGCGAAGAAAAAAGACGCTCGTCGCCGATAATAATTAGGTACTTACTTTAATTTGAATACGATTTAATTGGAAGAAAAGATTAACAAAAAATTATAGAGATTATGTCAAATTTTTTATTACATTAATGTTATACTTAACATTAATTTAATTACTTAATGAAGATGTACGTGGGGGAAGTGGGTTTTTTTGTGGCCCTTCTATAGCACGCAGCAGGGAACCTCGCTCTTATTCGTCGTAGCCCGCGTAGGCCGTTATCGTAGCCCGTAGGCCGTAGATAGCTACGCGTAACGCGGCCTACAAATTATTTTGGGGTTGCACCTTAGTCCTTACGGTATTATTTTAATGTTACCTACACCTTTACCCCCTTACTAATAAAGTTAACCACCCATCTTTTTACTTGGGGTTTAAAACAGTGAATAACTATACAAGATCTACATTCTACAGTCTTGTTTATTATGCATATTTTTTCTAAACACAATAATTTAGCCTCCGATAATTTCTAAGGTGTATCAGACAAACCTTGCAGGTTTAAGGTACATTCTCAAATAGATATAAGTTAGAATTGTATTACTTAAATAAGTAAAAATAAATAAATAAATATCAATCTGAGCTAAAACTATTAAGTACCATATAAACGTAATATTAAATCCATCCACCCTTATAATTTCAGATTTAATAAGTAAGATTTTAAAATAATATTAAAGTAGTAACACAGAATAAGTTGTTAAACATTACTATAATTACAATAAATATAATAACAATTGAAAACATACAATATGCCATCAAGAATAGTTTCGGATTTTTCACAGAAGCCTAATGCTTGGGATTTTGATTGTTCCAATTTTCTTTCTTGGAAAACGCGAAAACGTGTTACAATTACGTTTTCACGTGTTTCATATTTCGTAATAGTTGGGGAGGGGAAGAGGGGATTTCGGGATTAGCTCGAGCGTGTCAGATTAAGCTTGTATAGCCTTCCGACAGTTATTAGTTATCATGATATAGAAATCAGATTTGTCACGTGGTGGGTTAAATTTTTTTTTAATATTAAAATGTCATCGGATCTGTCAGATTAGGATAGGGGATGTTTAGTATACCCCAAAGAAGCTTCCATATAAAGCACTGACGATTCAAAGGTCAGGTAAGGCTGCAGAGACATTTTAAAATATAAAAAAATCGGTTGTCTGTAAAGTCGGTTTACTGACGATAGTTGAACGTGACAACGTCATAGCCTTAACCCCTCAGTTTCGGGAAAAATCTATGCAAAAAAGTTCCCAGGTCAATGTGCAAAAAAAATGGCGCCCGGCCTACCCTCTTTGTAAAATTAATGTAATATCCTTACATACAATCCATATTATATGTTTGTGTGAACTACATTATAATATATGTTAAATTTTCTATCTATCAAGCCATCATAATATAGTATTTAGTCCGATGTGATATTAGTTTCTCAATTATAAGCTTTCGAAACTATAATTAGTGACTTGTTCAGAAGAAATAAACGAATACTTTATTCTTCATATATTAAGTCATACCTTGACACGTAGGAAATAGAGCACAATTTTGAATAGCCGAAATAATACTAATAGCTCACAGATTATTTATTTTTCATTCAGAGTGTGGTCAATGTATCAAAGGTCATAACTAACCAAACTTCTTCATACAAAAGTATTCTCTAAGTCATCGAAACACGTAATATAATCGAAACAAAGAGCGCGGCCCAGGTGGGCCTTAAGGTTGTTGAGAGACTTGAGAGTGTAAATGGAACGCCTCAGAGCTGTCAGCGAGGTAACGCCGCATGAACTGTCATGTTTTTCGGGCGCGCACCCCATATCGAATTATACGACGTTATCACGTCAAAAATAAAGCTTCATATTTTCCTAACTAAGCTTCGCAGATATTTTATTTTGCACTAAACTAAATGATTTAGTCCTTGTTGTCTAAAATATATTTATAATTTGCCTAAATAATCAATTTTCTGAATAAATTTTCTTTTTCAAAACTCTAAAAAGGTTGCAGTTTCTGAACCCACCGTTAAAATAAAAAACGCTCTTATTATTTTTTATCAGCTTTACCTAATTATACAAAACCTACTAGGTCTCCATGACGCTCGAGTGACTACAAAAATAGCACCCTCCCCTCGTGTACGTACTTGTGTAGTGTCACATGATTTTCTGTTACAGACAAGATGCCGCCGTTCGTAGACAAGGCCGACGTGCAGGCGGAGTCGGAGGACACGCTGGAGAAGCTGGTGGCGCCGCAGGCCGCGCCCAGGAAATTCCAGGTCTGTGTTGCCAGATCTGGATTTTATACTCTTCCATTCTGATTCACTTTCACTTACTTTGTACTCTAACTACCAATGTAATGTGCGCGTAACGCCTCCGTGGTCTAGTGGTATAGAGCGCGGCTCTTGACTCGGAGGTCGTGGGTTCGATTCCCGCGTTGGAAACATGATATTTCCAAGTTTAGTTAGGACAATGCAAGCTGATCACCTGATTGTCTGACAAGTAAGATGATCCATGCGTCGGATGGGCATGTAAAAAGTCGGTCCTGCGCCTGATCTCTCGCCGGTCGTGTCGGTCTGCCGTCCCACTGGGTTATGAGGGTAAAGGAATAGAGAGTGCTCTTGTGTACTGCGCACACACTTGGGCACTATAAAATTACTCCTGCGTAGCTGGCCTGGTTTCAATGAAACCGGCCACCGTCACCGAAACCGGTGTGGGAGCTATTATTATTATTATTATTATGTGCGCGTCAATAAAGTCTGTACAAATCGCCTACCTTTTATGACACAAATGAGAAACGAATCAACACGATCTCAGCAGGATTTGGTAGTGACATTTACACCACTAACACACGGTGGCACAACCAGGATCGAGAAGTTTGACATTTGAGAGAAGTCGATATTTATTCGAATTTATTCGGTTACGGATCACGATCGAGGCTGAAATATCTGGGGTAAATAGAAATCTGGCAACACTTATTCCAGGTGGTGTACCGAAACCTGGTGACGTTTGGTCTGGCGCACCTGTCGGCGCTATACGGCCTGTACCTAGCCGTCACCGTCGCCAAATGGTACAGCGTGCTCTTTTGTGAGTACACTCTAAATACTTTGTAACTGAAACAGAAAATACCATAACCGGCTCAACGAACACGTAAACTAAATCATCACTACTCGTCTCTTTCACTCGCGCACATATTTTAACAGACTTCCAAAAAGGAGGAGGTGTATATTTTTTTCTATATTCGGCTGTATATTTTTTTGTATGTTCAACGATTACTCAGCCGTTTGTGGTCAGATTTTCAAAATTCTTCTAGTTTCGTTTTTGCGTGTCAGGGAAAGAGACAAGCGGCAAGTTCAATAGCCGAATTTCTTAGGCTTAGCTGCTTTGCTTAGACCAAGCTGTAAATGGGTCTTAAAACAGGCTAGATGAAAGATGTAATAAATTTAATGACATTTTTTTTTATTTCCCTTTATTGAAGGTCAGACGAAAAGAAATATAAAAAATCTTTTGATAAAACTAAGTATATAAAACCTTTACTCCGAGTCGAAACTGATTTGAATCATATTAAATTGAAATAAGTTAAATTTTTGCTTTTAATAATACAATAAAGAACCGTAAAATGCCATTTACTACGCAGTACGCACATTGAAACATAGGCTTGTACGAAGTAAATATTTTCGATATTGTCAACGACTCTATGATAAACTTTTTTTTTATTTCAATATACCCATTATCGCTGTTAGGAAGCGAATTTTAAGCGCGCGGATTTTATTCACACGAATTTATTCATATAAATTTACCGCGAAATTTTTATCGCAAGTGCGAATACTTTCAGAAGTGCAAAAAAATCCGCGCAATTCGCAGTGCGGACAGTCCCTTACAGTAAACACAAATTTAACATCTGTCAAGCTAAAATCCATTATGACATTCAGGTTGCATCTCTGCAACGACTGCTACATTTACAAATATAATATACTCCCGAAAAACACAACCCTCCTTTCCGTGCAGTCGAGTAATGAAGTATCTTAGGGTTCATCCATAAAGTATGCTACACCTAAACGAACGAAAACCTAAACAATAAACACCTAAAAGACGAAGTGTGACATGGTGTGACAAGTGGGAGGGCGAGTCCTAAGTTTTGTAACATCACATTTCATTTTTTATAAATTAAACAGCAAAATTTCAAATACTGAGGTGGTTTTAATTTTTAGATGTTTTCCTTTGTGACGTCACACTAGGGAGGGGGGATCTCACAAATGTGACCACGGACCACCTGTGACAAGGTGGTCACATTTAAGCATTTGTGAGATCCCCCAAGGGGAGGGGGGTTCAATAACCATGAAAATCGTGTGACGTACTAATTGGATGGTCCCATACATTCCAGGTATATTCCTAGCGATAGTAGCGGGTATAGGAGTGACGGCGGGCGCGCACCGCCTGTGGACTCACCGCGCGTACAAGGCCAAAATGCCGTTGCAGATCATTCTGATCGTGATGAACAGCCTCGCCTTCCAGAACTCCGCGCTGGACTGGATTCGGGATCATAGACTACATCATAGGTAGGTAATACTGAGATTGTCTGATCACCCCTGACCCAGACTAGACTATTTATATTAGTACCTAAGTAGGTACATACGCGTGCAAGTTGTTTCGGAAATTATTAACAATATAAAACCCATTAACCCATCAGTCGTGGCAAAACGAGACACAATAGCTTTTTCATTGTTATCGCGGCCGGATGTGGCCGCTTGGGGCTTCATGAATTAAAATAACTATAGAGACATCCAGACATTTACACAAGAACCATTTAAGACAAGGCGTCTTAAAATGGTGTCCGTGAATTGGAGGTTTAACTTAACAAAGCAGATAATATCTAACTATATACCTAATACTCCATGATTCAAACTTTTCTCGTGCAATTTGGATAACATTTGACAATGGGTGAATTAGCCTTTAACGTCATTCTTAGGACCAAAATACGCCAGCCAGCATCAAAGACCTATCAGATTTTAAAACACTCAAAAACTTTTACGTTTCTTTCAGATACTGCGACACGGACGCGGACCCGCACAACGCTACACGCGGGTTCTTCTACTCGCATATCGGCTGGCTGCTCGTGCGGAAGCATCCTGAAGTCAAGAGGCGCGGGAAATTCGTCGACATGTCCGACGTCTACGCCAACCCCGTACTGAAATTCCAGAGGAAGTAAGTACCATCGAGGAAATTGATTCCTAGGCAGTTGACAAATCAACGTCATTTGGTCGGATCATGTCAATTCAATGTTAATAATTGTGATCTGTCGGCTGGGTTTGACGTAACGCGACCAACTACGTAGGTCCCCCATCTGCATAGGAATCAACTGCTCTGATACATATTGAGGATTAAGGGAGCGCAGATTCTCGAAAAGGTGATGAATTCAATGGGAATCTACTTAAATAATAGGGAGTAGATTCTCGAAAAACTGATGAATTCGTTGAGATATTGCAAAAAACGTAGAAACTAGAGATTTAAATTCAACTTACAGGAAAGAAGGAAGTGGGCATAAATAGCGACTCGAGGCTAAGTTTTAAAAGCGGCAACCGTATTAATAGTTAAAAATTACAGTGGTCTATGTCCCTGAAAATTGGCAACACCGAAATGCTTACAGCTAATTTCCTTTGAAGAAAGAAACAACGTGAAACTTTTAAAAAACATCCCACAAATTAAAGAAATTTGATAGCTACGTGGAAGAAAATAGCTTGAAACTCTTCAAAAACATTAATGGATGTATACTGTATACAGTATACTCCATAGCAATTTGACAGGTGACTATGTCATTCTTTCAGGTACGCTCTTCCCTTCATTGGGACCATCTGTTTCCTGCTTCCCACCGTCATACCCTGGTACTACTGGGGCGAGTCGCTGTACGTCGCCTGGTACTTGACCATGCTGCGCTACGTCTACAGCCTCCACGTCACCTTTCTCGTCAACAGCGCCGCGCACCTCTGGGGCAACAAGCCCTACAACAAGTACATAAAACCCGTCCAAAACCTCTACGTCTCCTTCTTCGCGTACGGCGAGGGTTTCCACAACTACCACCACGTGTTCCCGTGGGACTACCGCACGGCGGAGCTGGGCAACAACTGGCTGAACCTCACCACGCTGTTCATAGACTTCTTCGCGTGGGTGGGCTGGGCGTACGACCTCAAGACTGTGCCCGATGACGTCATCAGCGCGCGGGCCGAGCGCACCGGGGATGGGACCAATAAGTGGGGATTCGAATCAGAGGAAAAGGAGGGGTAGCAAGAATTCTAAAGCTATCTAGTAGCTAATAACACCCCTCTTTTTTGTCGGGGGTTAATAAACGATTGTTGATATTTTAAAGTTGTGATATTATTATTATTAAAATAACTAGCGCTTACACAGTTTTTGATATTCAAAATATCGGAAGAAATAAAAAATTGTAGTTGAGTCGAAGTTCGACTCAAGATTCAGGTGTTGGGTAGGTGCCGTACATCCTACTAATATTATAAATGTGAAAGTGTGTCTGTCTGTCTGTTACCTCTTCACGCTCAAACCGCAGAACCGATTTGGCTGAAATTTGGCATGAAGATAATTTGAGTCCCTGGAAAGGACATAGGATACTTTTTGTCCCGGAAAAATGTACGGTTACGATAAACGAGTTTTGGCGCAACGAAGTTGCGGGCGTCATCTAGTGCTTTATATTTTGTACAAGACTTAGTTCACGACCTAATTATTATACGGGTCGTCGGTCGATGCCCGTAGAACACAAGCTTTATGTCCGAGAACATAAATTGCCCGGCTCCAACTGTACAACTGCGCAGGAGGGAGCACAAAGGAAGACCCCAGGGGAAGTCTTTGCGCAAAGTACAGTATAGGCTAAGAAAAAAAAACAGTGGCACTCGGGGGCAGCCGCGGTACAGCTATTGCATAGTATTTTTCATCAACTTATGCAATTTTAATTCGCATACGTCTAGACTCTAGTCGCACGCACACAACCACCGTGCCGAAGTCTGCCGAACTGGAACCAAGTTAGACGATGCACGGCAACGCCGCACCGACCGGATCGTAGTTTTTTTTTAATGAAATAAGGGGGCAAACGAGCAAACGGGTCGCCTGATGGAAAGCAACTACCGTCGCCCATGGACACTCGCAACATCAGAAGAGCTGCAGGTGCGTTGCGAAGTGTTAGGTTTATTGTCGCCGCGCTCAAAGCCAGTGATAAAAGCTTTGCAAAGTAAAAAAAAATGTTGTCTTTAAAGTCGATTTACGGACGGTAGTTATTAGTTTGATATAACAATGTCAAACATTACAGCCGCTCGAGCCGATCATGCTCTCTCGTTCATGCCGCGCTCTCGCTTGCGGAACGCGACAATGAGCTTACCGGGACAATGACGTCATCTTTTTCGTGCATGCATAACGTGACCATACGTCCCGCTTTGGGGGGGGCAGTCCCGCTTTCAGGCAGTCTGTCCCGCTATCCCCCGCGAGGCCGAAATTGTCCCGCTTTTGCAAACAGACCAAACGACAATAATTTAAAAGTATTTTTATGTTTTAAATGCCTGTGCAATGCTTGGAAGTAACGCATACATACATGATACAACTAACGTGATTATTCTGCCATATTGTGCCAAATAACATAGAAATTGCTCCAGTAGTTCGTGGGAAATTAAGCCCTTTCAAATATTTTTTTTCGTTTTTTCCACATTTTCCACTGTTTCTTCGCTCCTATTAGACTTGGCTTGATAAAATATAGCCTAAAGCCTTCCTCGATAAATGAGCTATCTGACTGAACTGAAAGAATTTTTCAAATCGGACCAGTAGTTCCTGAGATTAGCGCGTTCATACAAACAAACTTTTTCGCTTTATAATATTGTAGTAAAGTTCATTAATAATAATTAATGTAAGATAGGCACTTTGAAATACATATTCATAAATTATTTGGGGGGGGGGGGGGGGGAATTCTGTATTAGTCCCGCTCTGACAAAAAAAAATAAATGGTCACGTTATGCATGCAGCCCGTAGTATCGAGTTATTAGACGTTGTCACGTCAAAACATTAACTCCCAAATTAATAATGCGCATGAAAATATTCTCTATTAATTGTCGTAATCACGAAAACACCCGTATCTATGAAACGTAAGAGCCCTTGCATTTGCAAGTGCACTTGCACTTTGCACCTTGTTCAAAGGAAATAAAAGTAAATATCATACAGCTGGTCGCTGTCCGCTGTCCGCTGTCGCCGGTCCGTCAATAAGTGCTATACACCGGGAAGCCATCGCGACGTGGCCAGTGACGTTACCATGGTAACGTCCATTTAACGTCTGGCACCTCTACGTCGCCGCAAAGCAGTGGCTTTCTTTAAGTTAAGCTTAAAAACAGCGCTTTGCAGCGACGTCTTCCGACGCTCGGGAAATACGACTGTTGCCGAAAAATTACGAAAATTTCTACGCGCATTATCACTTTGGGACACTGACCTCTATAATACACTTGGCAGGCGATCGCTATCAATAAAATTTTCCTATTTGAGAGTCGCCATATTGGCGCTGATAGCTATAGTGATAGCAGTAGTGAGTGTACTTGGAACTACTATTTTGCAAATGGCCGTTGCAATTCGCTATGTAATTAGTTCACAGTACGTTCACCGGTGGCGCTTCAAATCGGCACAAAAAATACCTGTCATTTTGTACGGCATGGCAGTCCAGTGTATTAGGCCGGGCGCGCACTAGCGGCCAGGCTGCGGCGGCCATCGAGATAGCTACCTTAGTATGAAATCGCCAGAGACCACCCGCACTTGGCCGCACGGCGCTCAGCGGCCACACCATACTTTTGATAGCCGCCGCGACCTGGCCGCTGTGGTTTGGCCGCTAGTGCGCTATTGGGCTTATAGAGGTCAGCGGTTTGGGAGCACTGTACGTGGTACACTCACCGTCGGGCGGCGGCAGGTCTGGGGTGGGCTCGGCGCGGCAGTCGGCGCCGCACGCCAGCAGCAGCCGGCACGCCGCCGCCGAGTCGCGCCGCGCCGCCAGCGACAGAGCGCTCTCGCCGCGACCGTCCGTCGCGTTCACCTTCGCGCCTGTGACATCATCATATTTAGTCAACCAGTCGGGAAAAACAAGGAGGGACTTTAATATTTAAAAAAAACTCGACGAAAGTAAAAACAAGTATGTTTTTACTTTAGGTCTAACTGCTGCTAGACCTACATCTCAATAGAACTGACGTAGAGATAAACTAAGATAGCATGGCGCGCCCCTCCAAAATTGAAAATGTTTGAAGTGCGTTGTCAAAACGTTTGAAGTGCGTTGTCTTGCGCGGTCGGCTAGTTATGATTAGTTGACCAACAAATCTTGGTAATAAGTGACATTAAGTGAAATATTACGAGTACGTTGATTGGTTGAATACTTACTACATAGTACATACAAACTCTTTCATAAGGATGTGACTACACACATTGAAACAATAATTTAGAGGGGCGCGCCATGTTATCGTAGTTTACCTCTAGGAATGTTCCACACCTTATTGTCGCAAGTTAAAAACTCAAAGGAGCTTATGTTTTTGGTGAGATTACAATTAATATTAGTAGTTAAGAATTAGTATTTAAGTTAATGTATTTACCTCTAAATAAATAAAGACAAAAAAGTATGTTTTGACGCGGCGCCAGTTGATTCTTTAGATCTGTTTCACCCGTGCAGCACTAATAATTCCTTTCGCATACTTGTGAAAGCGATATAGCAATTACCTCGTTTGTGAGTGAAAGAGACAAACAACGGGTTATAAGAATTTCTAGATGCTTCCCAACCGGGAACTCACCATGCCTCAACAGCAGGTCCATGGCGTCCAGGTGCGAGTTCTCAGTGGCGACGTGCAGCGGCGTCTGTCCGTCCTTGTTCTTCTCGTTCACTCTCGCTCCCTTCTTTATGAGAATTTCCATAACCTGGAAAATAAATTTAATGTTGATATTTCGTGGTGAACGCGCAGATTTGTGTCTTGGCGGGGTTGAATTGGGCAAGTTAAGTCTACCCCATTCAGAGACTTTCTCCAATTAATTCTCTATTTTAAAAATATGTCCATTGCAATGACATTTAGCCGAGAAATATGGAGGGAGCCGGTATATAGGGTATATATAGCCGGTATATACCTGTACTATCAATCGCATAGCAATGAATGCCGTGGTTTGTAACCTGTCATTGATATGTAGTATGAATAGGGTAGGCGATAGCACACAGCCCTGAGGGAGACCAGCATCAACAGACTGAGTATCAGTCATTCACCGTCAACTACAGCCTTAATGCTTCTGTCTGCTAAGAAACTTGTGACCTACTTGCATAATTTCTCAGGGAGCCCATATGATGTATCAAAGGCATTCGCAATGTCCAAACTAACAGCCAATGCCTACCTCTTCAACTCAATCGCCTGAGCCCATACTTGTTTAGTTTAATCGAGCTTTGCAACAATAATATAAAAACGTTACTTTAATAATAAACTTCAGCATATTTAGCTTTTAAAGTTAGTGAGACTTAGGGCCATTTGGGCAAAGTTAGGGCGTGGTCAGCGACATGGCCACGCCCACGTCCGCCCCATGCGTGTACATTACCTGCTTGCGCTTGGGGTAGAGGCTGGCGGCGGCGGCGTGCAGCGGGCGCTCGGCGGTGGCGAGGTGCGGGAAGTTGGCCAGCTCCGTCGCGCGCTCGGGCGTGGTCAGCGACATGGCCACGCTCACGTCCTGTATAAATATTAACTTATATTATAACTCACAGACATAGATCAAGATAGATACCGCATGTCGCTCCATTTGTATGAAAACGAGCGTGTCACTTTTTTCCTACCACTGTGACGTACCAATGATGAGAAACGTGTCCATTAACAAGGCCAACGTTTCTATTTTAATTTCTACAGCTCAATACGGCACTTTTAGGCATTTAGGCATTTTTTAAATTCCGATTGACGTCCGATTCCAATAGCAGACCAAAGAACAGACTTTCGAAAGACGAGTATTGCTCTTCGTTTGGGAACGCGATATGGCACGCGAAGCACATACACATGCGGTATATATCTTGATCTGTCTGTGTTATAAATAGACGTTCCGCGCGGCTTGGCCCGCGTAAATTAGATATTTCACAGACAAATTAGTCCACAAAAAACAGCCTATGATCGTTCACGTGGTCTACTTCTTACCTGACCCAAATAACCGAAAAATTGCTCTAGTAGTTCGTGAGATAAGCCCTTTTAAATAATTTCCCACGTTTTTTCACTTTTTCCTCTATTTCTTCGGTCCTATTAGTCTTCGCGTGATAAAATATAGCCTATAGCCATTCTCTGTAAATAGGCTATCTAACATTGAAATAATTTTTCAAATCGGATCAGTAGTTCCTGAGATTAGCGCGTTCAAATTAGGCCATTTCAAATAACTTCCCCCCGTTTTTTTCCACATTTTCCTCTATTTCTTCGTTCCTATTAGTCTTATCGTGATAAAATATAGACTATAGCCTTCCTCGATAAATGGACTATCTAACACTGAAAGAATTTTTCAAATCGGACCAGTAGTTCCTGAGATTAGCGCGTTCAAACAAACAAACAAACTCCTCCGCATTATAATATTAGTATAGATATGAATTATATAAGATTAATCCTTCTATCGGAGATTCTTGGAAACGCTATTGTATTCTATTGTTTTCGCGATCACCGGTGCTCGTATGGGGCTTGATGGGTTAATCACATTATGCTGCAACTTCAACCCTCAACAGTGTCCAGCAACCAACTTTACAGAATATCGGATCGTCAAGAGACCTTGGAATCGGAAACGGTCCTATGCAAACTGTTGTATTTCATACCTGATGTCCCACAGACGAGAGCTGTTTCTTGACCCTCGTTGGTTCCGCTAATCTGCACGCCTCCAAAAGACAGTACCCTCGGTATTCAACTGCAACAAATAAATAATGTTAGACACTGTCTATTCACGTTCGCAGTTAATCATGAACATTGCATTAGACATATATATATATATATATATATATATATATATATATATATATATATATATATATATATATATATATATATATATATATATATATATATATATATATATATATATATATATATATATATATATATATATATATATAATCTATCAACGCACAGCCCAAACCACTGGACGGATCGGGCTGAAATTTGGCATGCAGGTAGATGTTATGACGTAGGCATCCGCTAAGAAAGGATTTTGATAAATTTCAACCCCAAGGGGTTAAAATAGGGGATGAAACTTTATATATAATAATACTTATTAACGCGAGCGAAGCCGCGGGCAAAAGCTCGTTCTAAATAAAAGTATTAGTATTATTTTATACATTTTAGTTAGGTGTGAATATGACGTGCTTAAAATACAACAGGGAACCCTAAAACAGGGATGGCGTACAAGTGGCACGCGTGCCACCAGTGGCATGCGACATATGGAGCACGCCACTAGTGGCATGCGACATATGGAGCACGCCACTAGTGGCATGCGACATATGGAGCACGCCACTAGTGGCATGCGACATATGGAGCACGCCACTAGTGGCATGCGACATATGGAGCACGCCACTAGTGGCATGCGACATATGGAGCACGCCACTAGTCCCAGAACTAGTATCGAAATTATTTTAACCAACAATGAAGGTTTTTCTCTGCATAGTGGGCATCACATTAGGCAAATTTCGTAAAACGCATAGGATCACAAAAAATATTGAATAGCACGTTTATGACTTGACTTTTCAGAAAAAGGGCAAATTACTACGAAAAGGTTTGCCATCCCTGCCCTAGAAAATACATATTTAACTTACACGCAAGTCGGTCCCTCAGTTCTCTAGTCGGAGCGACGTCTAGCGCGGATTTGCCGTGACAGTTGAGGAGAGTGGGGTCCGCGCCCTCGCTCAGTAGGAGGGAACATACCTGGAATTACACAAAAACTTTACTTATAAATACAGTAGGGCCTCGTTATTCCGGAGAGGCAAAAACAAGACCCTTTTCGAATTATCGAGGCGACCGGAATATGGTATGCAATATTCAATGTTAATAAAACAGATGTTTAATCTTAGTTTCTTTAATCAATTTTTAAGTTATAGCATAAGGACAAAATGTACGTGTTCATAATTACAACCATGTAAGAAATCAATAAGTTAAAATAAAACATTAGTTAATTATTTTAAAAAAAGTCTGTAATACTCTTCTGCTTATAATTTTCGCACTTCATTTCGAAAGCTCGGTCTCTAGTCTCTAAGTTGACAGAGAAACATAACTTCGTGGCTATCAAATTCGTTATCTTCAGCCCATTTTAAAGCAATGTTTAGAGCTCCGGCCGGCCGGATTACAGCGATCACCGAACAAGCGGGAGTCCGGATTACCGAGGCCCTACTGTAATATCACTATACTAAAATACATAATAATAAATTAAATGCAAAAGAAATGTTTAATAAAATACAGATTGTTTGAAACACTGGCTGTTCACGTGTTACGACAGAAAAAAATGTAATGCAGGTTTATAGCAGTTTTATTATAGACGTACTCGTATTAGGCTTACGATAATTAAATAAGATAACAAACTAGTACACACTGTAACAGCTTTTCGAAGTTAAGCAATAGCTGTTTCAATGTAAAAAGAGCACTTGTGTGCGCTTGTAATCAACATTGTCGAAGCTTTTGAAAAACTTGTTCTCATCAATTCCGTTTCTGAGCACCTTCTTCCGCCAAAAAAACAGATAACATGTAAGCAGGGGCCTGAGTCAAGACGAATTCGTAATCGCTTCGTTATAGAATCGCCGATGAAAATGTATGGAATTGAGATAAGCGTTCGTTAATATGACGTTGACGTTCGACTCGTCTTATGTCAATTCCATATATTTTGATTGGCGATTCTATAACGAAGCGATTACGAATTCGTCTTGACTCAGGCCCCTGTGCCGGTTTTACCACTACCAGCGCCCTGGGCGAGATGGCGCCCAGAGTGCTGGCAGAAGTAAAAAAACCGGCCAAGTGCGAGTTGTACTCGCGCACGAAGGGTTCCGTACCACTACAGAGCAAAAATAGGCTTATTTTTTTAATCAAAAAATCACGTTTGTTGTATGGGAGCCCCTCTTAAATATTTAATTTATTTTGTTTTTAGTATTTGTTGTAATCTATGAAAATTTTAGAAGTCTAGTAATAGCAGTTCTTGAGTTACAGCCTGGTGACAGACAGACGGACAGATATCGAAGTCTTAGTAATAGGGTCCCGTCTTTACCCTTTGGGCACGGAACCCTAAAAACGTTCTTTTTCCGCGCCCTGTGCCCAGATAGCCTAGCGTCGCCCTCTCCTTAACGCCGCTACTGCATTTAAGCAAACTTGTATACAATTTACCTCGAGTCTCGCCTTACTGGCGGCCTCGTGGAGCGGCGTGAAGGCCCACAGGTCGGTGGCGTTCACATCAGCACCAGCCTTCACCAGTAGCTCCGTCACCTCGTAGTGGCCGTACGAGCACGCGTTGTGGAGGGGCACGAGACCACTGGAAAATAGTAAGGAGTTAGTTAACACCCATGACGCAGCGCGGCATTATGTACCATCGAAGAAATTGATTTATAGGCATTGATGGGCCTACGTCATTTGGTCGAATTATGTCAACTTAATCTGTCGACCGTCGGCTGAGTTTGACAAAACACGACCAAAATAAGACTTATTTTGGTCGTGTTTTGACGTTTTGAGATGATTCATAGGCAGATGGCGCCTATGAATCAACTTCTCTGATACTACAACTACAACATAAAACTTAAACGTTTCATTGAATGATCGAATTGCTGCGCAAAATGGTGTCGATCTTGCAACAAAATGAGTATGTACATTTTATTATATATATGTTCTTGGTAGCAAACAAAGTTTACTTATAATTTCTTTTTTTATTTTTCCTTAAAAACGCAGCAACGCTTCGAACGTCGCATATTATCTCCACTGAGGCGACGCGTGGCCGAAAACAAAACGAGGAAAACCCGGCTGCGATGTCACACCACAGTCCACATCAGAACGGAGCATTATGGCTTCCTACTTACCCCGCACTTTATCTAGCCCAATATCCCCTATATTGTTTTAATAACTGCTTTCTACATACCCCTTGTCACTGGCGTGCACGTCGGCGCCGCGCGCGAGCAGCAGGCGGGCGGCGCGCGCGCGATTGTAGCCGGCGGCGAGGTGCAGCGCGGTGGAGTGGCGGCCGTCGGCCGCGTGCACGTTCACGTTGACCGCCATACACAACTACACTGTACGCACCCCTTGTCCTTGGCGTGCACGTCGGCGCCGCGTGCGAGCAGCAGGCGGGCGGCGCGCGCGCGGTTGTAGCCAGCGGCGAGGTGCAGCGCGGTGGAGCGGCGGCCGTCGGCGGCGTGCACGTTCACGTTGACCGCCATACACAACTACACTGTACGCACCCCTTGTCCTTGGCGTGCACGTCGGCGCCGCGTGCGAGCAGCAGGCGGGCGGCGCGCGCGCGGTTGTAGCCGGCGGCGAGGTGCAGCGCGGTGGAGCGGCGGCCGTCGGCGGGGTGCACGTTCACGTTGACCGCCATACACAACTACACTGTACGCACCCCTTGTCCTTGGCGTGCACGTCGGCGCCGCGTGCGAGCAGCAGGCGGGCGGCGCGCGCGCGGTTGTAGCCGGCGGCGAGGTGCAGCGCGGTATAGCGGCGGCCGTCGGCGGCGTGCACGTTCACGTTGACCGCCATACACAACTACACTGTACGCACCCCTTGTCCTTGGCGTGCACGTCGGCGCCGCGTGCGAGCAGCAGGCGGGCGGCGCGCGCGCGGTTGTAGCCGGCGGCGAGGTGCAGCGCGGTGGAGCGCCGGCCGTCGGCGGCGTGCACGTTCACGTTGACCGCCATACACAACTACACTGTACGCACCCCTTGTCCTTGGCGTGCACGTCGGCGCCGCGTGCGAGCAGCAGGCGGGCGGCGCGCGCGCGGTTGTAGCCGGCGGCGAGGTGTAGCGCGGTGGAGCGGCGGCCGTCGGCGGCGTGCACGTTCACGTTGACCGCCATACACAACTACACTGTACGCACCCCTTGTCCTTGGCGTGCACGTCGGCGCCGCGTGCGAGCAGCAGGCGGGCGGCGCGCGCGCGGTTGTAGCCGGCGGCGAGGTGCAGCGCGGTGGAGCGGCGGCCGTCGGCGGCGTGCACGTTCACGTTGACCGCCATACACAACTACACTGTACGCACCCCTTGTCCTTGGCGTGCACGTCGGCGCCGCGTGCGAGCAGCAGGCGGGCGGCGCGCGCGCGGTTGTAGCCGGCGGCGAGGTGCAGCGCGGTGGAGCGGCGGCCGTCGGCGGCGTGCACGTTCACGTTGACCGCCATACACAACTACACTGTACGCACCCCTTGTCCTTGGCGTGCACGTCGGCGCCGCGTGCGAGCAGCAGGCGGGCGGCGCGCGCGCGGTTGTAGCCGGCGGCGAGGTGCAGCGCGGTGGAGCGGCGGCCGTCGGCGGCGTGCACGTTCACGTTGACCGCCATACACAACTACACTGTACGCACCCCTTGTCCTTGGCGTGCACGTCGGCGCCGCGTGCGAGCAGCAGGCGGGCGGCGCGCGCGCGGTTGTAGCCGGCGGCGAGGTGCAGCGCGGTGGAGCGGCGGCCGTCGGCGGCGTGCACGTTCACGTTGACCACCATACACAACTACAATGTACGCACCCCTTGTCCTTGGCGTGCACGTCGGCGCCGCGTGCGAGCAGCAGGCGGGCGGCGCGCGCGCGGTTGTAGCCGGCGGCGAGGTGCAGCGCGGTGGAGCGCCGGCCGTCGGCGGCGTGCACGTTCACGTTGACCGCCATACACAACTACACTGTACGCACCCCTTGTCCTTGGCGTGCACGTCGGCGCCGCGTGCGAGCAGCAGGCGGGCGGCGCGCGCGCGGTTGTAGCCAGCGGCGAGGTGCAGCGCGGTGGAGCGGCGGCCGTCGGCGGCGTGCACGTTCACGTTGACCGCCATACACAACTACACTGTACGCACCCCTTGTCCTTGGCGTGCACGTCGGCGCCGCGTGCGAGCAGCAGGCGGGCGGCGCGCGCGCGGTTGTAGCCGGCGGCGAGGTGCAGCGCGGTGGAGCGGCGGCCGTCGGCGGGGTGCACGTTCACGTTGACCGCCATACACAACTACACTGTACGCACCCCTTGTCCTTGGCGTGCACGTCGGCGCCGCGTGCGAGCAGCAGGCGGGCGGTTGTAGCCGGCGGCGAGGTGCAGCGCGGTGGAGCGGCGGCCGTCGGCGGCGTGCACGTTCACGTTGACCGCCATACACAACTACACTGTACGCACCCCTTGTCCTTGGCGTGCACGTCGGCGCCGCGTGCGAGCAGCAGGCGGGCGGCGCGCGCGCGGTTGTAGCCGGCGGCGAGGTGCAGCGCGGTGGAGCGGCGGCCGTCGGCGGCGTGCACGTTAACGTTGAGGGGGGTCAGCAGCGCCGCCAGCCGCGCCTCCGCCCCGCCCCGCGCCGCCTCCAGTACCTCCGCCGCCATGTACTCGCCTGAAACAATGTCATATTATGACATACCTGTCCGGAAGTAAAAAAAGTTACTCACTTAAGTCAATGAACGAAATCTTACGAGCTGTGCGCAGCGCAAACATACTTTTGTGAAATTAGATACAATACAATATATTGTGTAGTACCATAATTTTAATGTTTGTACCCAAAGGGTAACAGAACTAAACAGAGCTCTTGTGTCTAATTTCATAGTTGACAGTTGACACATGAAGAGAGACCTTCATGCGTAAATATGCTAACTTTGCTGGCTTTTACAGCTGTGGTACACGCCTTAAAAATGGTTTTTGCAGTGACTAGCTGTAGTACATATATTATTTCAGAAAATGTATGCAATCCATACTTCCATACTAATATTATAAATGCGAAAGTGTATCTGTCTGTTACCTCTTCACAGCCAAACCGCTGAACCGATTTTGCTGAAATTTGGTATGGAAATACTTTGAGTCCCGGGAAAGGACATAGGATACTTTTATCCCGGAAAAATTGACGGTTCCTGCGTGATAAACGAATTTTCGCGCAACGAAGTTGCGGTGGTCATCTAGTTAAAATATAAATGCACATACCTGTTAGGACTGGTCGAGTGGAAGAGTCGGCTAAGTCGAGAGGAGTCTTTCCTTCTGTGTTCCTAATGTTCGGGTCGGCTCCATGCTGGAGTAATGCTGTAAATGACCAACCCATATAATTAATAAAGTCCCTATTTTCTTCTGTCTCATAAAAATAATAAAAGAGATGATCAACTAAAACCTTAGAGATCAACGTCTATGCAGTCAACTCAGAACAGGAAAATAAGCCAATCAACCACAATAATGTGTTGCAATTACAAAATAAATGCTAAGAAATTAAGCTACTAGATTCCAGAACTTACCAATGCACACATCAACCTTTCCCTTCCCAGCGGCCTCGTGTAACGGAGTGTATCCCCAGTTGTCGCGAGCGGCGGGTGGCGCGCCCGCCGCGAGCAGCGCCCTCACGACGTCCGCATGGCCGAATGAGCATGCATTGTGTAGTGGCTGCAAGCCGCCCTCGTCCCGCGCTTGTAACGCCGCACCACCCGCTATGAGTATCTCCACTACTTCCCTGCGACCATATCCTTAAACAAATATATTGATTTTAAAAATTATGGGATATTCAAAACCCTAACTGCAGTAACTAAGCATTTTGATGACCCCTAAACCGATTTCATAGTATTTAGACTGTCAAAGTTTTATCTGCTTACTTTAGACCAGTGGTTCTTAACATTTTAGTCATGAGGGACCATTTTACCAAATGTTTGTCTAGCCGAGGACCACCTATGGGGGTATGTTTACCTAAACTAAGTGTTTTAAAGAAAACAAGAACAACTTTATAATTAGCACTCATTTTCTTTATTTGGCAAAAATCTAAAAGTTACAGATTTTAATTAAATGTGATTTTTGTGACAGCATAGTCCATACTCTTTTCTAACTTCTGAATTCTCACATATTACATATTAGGATGGCTTTGCAGACCACTTGGAATGCCTCCAGGGACCACCAGTGGTCTGTAGACCACCAGTTAAGAACCACTACTTTAGGGGGGTATTACATTATTAATGTGACCATTTACAGCCTTATAGGATCATATATAGGATCCAATAAAAATGATCATTTGATCATATCTGCATATTACATTAACATTTATCATTGATCGTATTTTACGTCATATGTGGTTTCAATAGCCAATGGGGAGCGCTAACACTGACAGGTATTGACATCAGTGTTACTAGATCTCAGAGAATTCGATTTGTCAAAAGACATCGTCATTTTTAATATGGCTTGTTTTATGTTATTTCAGCAAGATTATTCAAGTATATAATTAGAAAAAGAATAACATTACATTATTTGAAACGTATTAACGAACAAGAAATTAAAAACTCTTTTTTTATATTAAATAACTGGCAACACCAATTTCTTTGGATCCAATCTCTCAGCAAACGTCAAAAATTTATGATCAAGGAAGAAACAAGTCATTTATCTATATTACATTATCCAATATAAATGACTCAATGATCTAGGATCCAATATAAATGATAATCTAATACCCCCCTTAGACTGATACTAGGGTGTAGTGTCCAACCTAAGCTTCTATTTTGGCTCCAGCAATCTTGAGAAAAAACTTAATATTTGGTGAAACATTTTGTTTCAGCCTGCAATAAAGGGTGAGGCAGAAAGTTTGCCAACATAGGAAATAAGTAACTACAATTTCTATGATCTTTACGGGGAGTTTAGACACTAAAGGTACAATTCCGTGCATCGCGATCGATCGCGGTCGTGCACGACCTACGACTGTCGTCGGACGCTCGCGACCATAGTCAACGTATGAAAATGTATGGCACCGCTTCCGAGGCCCGCGACTGACGCGCGCGGCCTACGACTGTCGTGAGCCGCGCGCGATCGTGCCATGTAACTTTGACACGGTCGCGCGGGGCCTACGACTGTCGTCGGTCGTGCGCGACTGTCATAACTTCAAGACACGATCGCGCGCGGCCTACGACTGTCGTAAGCCGCGCGCGATCGTGCCATATAACTTTGACACGGTCGCGCGGGGCCTACAACTGTCGTCGGTCGTGCGCGACTGTCATAACTTCAAGACACGATCGCGCGCGGCTTACGACAGTCGTAGGCCGCGCGCGTCAGTCGCGGGCCTCGGAAGCGGTGCCATACATTTTCATACGTTGACTATGGTCGCGAGCGTCCGACGACAGTCGTAGGTCGTGCACGACCGCGATCGATCGCGATGCACGGAATTGTACCTTAACACACAAATAATAGATTTTAATACAACATATCGTCGCTGCGCGTGCGATACCGCGTATGAGCAGATGGTAAATACCGCGTATCTGCTTTTTGATTATTTTACAGGAGGAAGAAAAAACTGAATATCTCAGCTATTTTGACTCCTATTACCGACTGAACTTAACAGCTAGTTCTTTGTACTTTAGTGATTAGTAACGTAAATTTGTTCGAAATTGGCTTTGGTTTTGTGTAAAGTCACTTACGCGGTTTTGTATTAAGTAATCACAAAATAAGTAGGCTTAATATTAAAGATACGCGGTTTTGAAATCAAACAATTTAGTAAACGTTTGCATTTTTTTACTAGAAAAATCAAATATTTTATATTTTTTTACACTGTAACCTTTTAAAAATATGGCGTTTTAATTGTAATTAAACCATTTAACAATATTATCTATTCTTAATAATTTTTAATTGATATCCCAATTTTTCATAGATTTTAGACTTTATCTGACAGAGATCTTATTAATCATTTAAAATAAAAATAAATAATGATTTATTACATAAGGACATACTGAAGCCCTGCTCTTCCACGGACCTGAAGAAAAAAGTGCTCCGGGTGGGGACCCGGAGCACTTCTTATCAGAGGGTCAAAGGTCAAAATGAGTCCGACGCTTAAATGTAGGGACCACAACAGCTATACTCTCCAGAGTATAGCCACCAGAATCCAGTCTGTCGGAGCTTAGCTCTGTACGGTGGTTCAATATGGGCAGATTCCGTCACTAATTTCGTAGTAATAAGGCGGGCATTAGCCGGGCGGCAGCTACTCTTCGCAATGTAGCGGTGAGGGTTACCAGGAGGTGCCGTACGGTCTCCTAGGCAGCAGCTACCCCTAGCGGGAGATCCATCGTGGCTGCTGGTTACGAAGGTCTTCGACAAGTTACTCATCCTCGTTCCAGAGAGGACGTCGCGGCCTGCAGTGGGAGTTCCGGAGGGTATAAAGGCAAGGAAAGCAGCCTCGAGGCATACAATCGTTGGGCCATAGAGTAATGAAGATAATGAGCTATTCTCTGTTCCGTACCGGGAGTGTGGAGGCGTCATTATGCGAACCTCCAAATTTCTGTGCAATTGGGGCTCCGGGTGAGGCTGGAAACCTACCCGGCTTAGCTGGTTCTGACGCCGAAGGGAACTGTACAATTTGCCGAAGATTTCCCTTACCTTGGTGATAGCCTGCTCCCTTTTGGAGAAGACCGTCCGGTCGTGGAGGGAGCCCTGTGTTTGACGAGCCCACTACCCAGAACATCCCTCGGTATACGGCTGAAGGCAAATCGGTGAGGCTGGAAACCTACCCGGCTTAGCTAGTCCTGATGCCGAAGGGAACTCTTCAATTTGCCGAAGCGTTCCCTTACTTTGATGGTGGTCTGCTCCCTTTTGCAGAAGACCGTCCGGTCGTGGAGGGAGCCCTGTGTTTGACAAATCCAGAACATCCCTCCGTTTACGGCTGAAGGCTAATCGCAGGTGGTTTTAGTGGGTAGGTTTAGCGCTACTAGTCGCCCATATCCCCGGGGTGCTTTAGCTTAACTGAGCTACTTCCCCAACCTGGTGATCATATTTTGTCGTGGCGATTGGTTGCCGCCTATAATTTTAAGGTGAAGATAATATTATAATGATCACATATTGTAATCTTCCTTGATATTCAAAGCAATGGCAATGGTGGCAAATTAATTGAAACATTCTAGCATGAATAAAATACTTAAGAACAATATTAAACAATAATTAAAATATACTTAAGTGGTAGTTTATCTCAGAGCAGGTAGTTTTTTCTGAGAGCACAGTTTACTATTTTCGATATATTTTTCTTGCCGCTGTAGTAAATACGCGGAATTGCTTCTAACTTCCGGCCGCCTACTGTTCCGCGGTATTGTTTCGATGGCAAAATGTACGTTTCTAATTGGATAATTTAAATTTTGTGAAGCCTAATATAAGCCAATATGCGTTACAAATCGGCTGGCACAATATCTCAATTTTGCGCATTTTGCTGTTACGTGGTATTTACCAACTGCTCATATGCGGTATCACACGTGCAGCGACGATATGTATTATAATATAAAGATGTTAAATATTTCTTAAAATGTTATTAATTTAGAAACAAACTTATTATTTCCTACTGATAGACTAAATAAATAACTTTAAATCAATTTTATCCTAATGTTTTATTAACTGACTGCCAGAAAAGAAAAGAGGTTACAAAATAAACAAATTAAAAACATGTAAATGCATGTCTCAAGCAATGTATACAGTATAACATACGTATAATACACAAAGACACAAATTGATGTTAATATTGCAAATGTATCATGCACAACTATTTCATTTCAATTAACATAACAATTAAACAATAAGGAACTGAACCTCAAAAATAAAATGGATAGATCACGACAATTGCTGCAACCAAGAACCGTGACAAATTATGCAATTTTCAAAACATTGCCTTTCACTTTTGCATTGTTTTTTTACACTAAATTGTTCAATACTACTGATAATTTCTGTATGAAATTATGAATCATACCTGCAGCAAAGTGTAGAGGTGTGGATTTGCGACCAGCTGTATCTCTAGCGTTCACTGTTTGTGGTGAAATCAGCTTTTTTACGCGAGCTGCATCTCCAATTTTGCAAGCTTCGAAGAGCTCGCGTAGGGGGTCCGTGGGAGCAGGAAGCGAGTCTAAAGCCGACCCGAGCAAGGAACGGCGGCTCGACATTGTTGTTACATTTGTTATCAGTTAAACCTTTACACATTCATGTTTTTACGCAAAATCTAAATAAAAACACGTACGATACGAAAGGAACGAATACAGCTGCTTTGAGGTTTTTACTTTTTTGACAACTAATTTGTTGCCATTAAATTTTTTATTATTTGAAATAAAATTTAAAAAATACTATTTTTGTCTATGGGATGTTTTCTTATTTTTAATCTCCACCAGACGGCGCGACAATAGACACTTCTAGATTTTCTATTGGTTCCACCGATCTGAAATTATCTGCAGGTTGGCATTACTGACGACATATGGTCTGTGTTTCCAAAAAATATCAGTGTACTGTCAAGTCACGAAGAGCATACGCCTAAGCAATCATTGGCCTAAGCGATTAGGCCGGTATACTGGTAACAGTTCAGGAACACGCAAATTGTCGAACTGAAAACTGACAACTGAAAGAGAGTCACATTTTTTTTTTTTTCTTCTTTTTTGGCAACTTGACACAAAGGATGTGTATGTTGTGCCACAGACAAGGTAAAAAGGTAAGGAATATGGCGGGAAAACCATATTCCTCCTATTATAATTTTCATCATCGTTTTCATGTATCGTCAGGTCTAAAGACTAGTCAAAGTCTAAGTAAAAGTCAATACAGTCACAGGAGTCAAGTCGGTCGATTCAGTAAAGTGGTAGACGCTTTACTGAAACTTTCGATGGAGTTTTGGAGGGAACACAAAATAGCACGTTTCTGGATATTACATCACTTTCCTACACTTGTGAATGAACACGAATATCTAATGGTTAATATTCTACCAATATTACACATTAAAAACCCAGCTAACACAATTTTAGGAAAATAATACAAAAACACAACAGCACTCTTTCACATGCCCGCCAAAACTCCAGGGTATGTCACTTTCAAACATATTTCAAACTTCTTCTACTTTTTATTGTTGGTGTGGTTTTTATTATTTTTTCCCAAACTATGTTATTTAGGTTTTTGATGTTCATTATTAGTAAAATATTAGCCATTAAATATCCGTTATCTTGCACAAGTGCAGGTAAGATGTTGTCAAAACGAAAATGTATATTTCCTGTGACATTTGGTGTGAATATCGGCAAATAGGGCTATTTCTTCGGTGAGTTTTAACTAAAACATCGTTATAATAACTCTATTAACCTACTCATTGGAATATTATTGCGTCTTTTTCAAATTGAAAAATATCAAGTTTTACATTCCTTTGCCCAGTTTTGTAGCAATTATTGATGGTATTCCCTGGTATTACCGATAGTTGTCTACCCATACGCCATCTAGTTACTAAAATGGAAACTGTTTGACAATCAAATTTAAAAAATAAGAAAATCCCTCATTGACATTTTCTTGTTGAAAGTTGAAACTTGAAAGTGAAATTTGAAAACTTGTTGAAAACGTATCGTAAATATAATATTCAAATCGATGTGGAATTAACTGATGTTTGGAATAAAACAAAATGTTGTTTACGTCTTCATAAATACAACAATAGCGCAAAAAGCCCGTACAAGTTACAACGATGGGCTTGTCTTTTCAAAACTAGTCATTCTCGAGTCCTTTTTTAGGGTTCCGTACCCAAAGAGTAAAAATGAGATCCTTAGGGTATGCGCGCACGGGCAACTTAGTTGCTCGGCAATTTATTTGTCTCTTTCGAAAAATAAACAAAACCCGAAGAAAGCGTCGAAAAATAGAATATTGGGGGCATCCATTATGGAGCGATCGGCTGATTCTCGGGAGATTTCATACTACGTATATGAAATTTAGAGCATACCCAATAACTTGATCGAGAGACAAATAAATCGCCGAGCAACTAAGTTGCCCGTGCGTGCATCTGTCCGTCTGTCTGTCTCCAGCTTGCTACATGTATTAATCTGTGGTCTCCAGGCTGTATCTCAAGAATGGCGATAGCTACCTATATAGAGTTGAAATTTTCACAGATTATTTATTTCTGTTGCCGATTTAACAAATGCTAAAAACAAAATAAATCAAATATAAGTCTATCAAGAAAGTGAAGAAATTAAAAAGTGGCAACATCGTAGTATCATCCCTTTCAAATCAATCTAGAAAAAAGGGATGATACTACGATGTTGCCACTTTTTAACTTCTTCACTTTCTTGACGGACTTATTCAATGTCGCATGCGCATCCGGTCAAAAACGGAAACGGAGCTTAAGATCTTTATGAAACTAGTAGCGCACTTTGACAGAGTCGGGGCGTGTCTGAGTGGGAGAGATGGAGAGGGAAACGTCCGTCCCCTCCTGGGCAATCGCCAGAAAGTGAGACTGAGATCAGTCTCGTTTAGGCTTCCAACTAGCCAACACGTCCCGCACAAATGGGACAGTTTTCCCTAGTTTCGTTTTAGACCCCCCGCGCATTAGGCGGCCAGTTCACGCGGCCAGGTCGCTGCGGCCAACTAATTCTTCTACGATATAATATGTAGGTGCGCGCATTACGCGACCAGCGGCCAGCTGCCACGCTCTTGTCGCGCGGCCAACGAAAAACATCGCGACATACACGCGGCCAACGAGATACGGGAATTTTTATGAAATTACTCAGTGTGCGCGCACTGGTCGCCGCGGCCACACGTTTTTTGTATACAGAAAACGTGTGGCCGCGGCGACCAGTGCGCGCAAACTGAGTAATTTCATACAAATTCTCGTATCTCGTTGGCCGCGGCGGCCAAGTGGCCGCGTGTGTGTCGCGATGTTTTTCGTTGGCCGCGCGACCAGAGCGTGACAGCTGGCCGCTGGTCGCGTAATGCGCGCACCTACATATATCGTAGAAGAATTAGTTGGCCGCAGCGACCTGGCCGCGCGACCTGGCCGCCTAATGCGCGAGGGCCCTTAGTGCTATATTTTGTGCTGAGTGAAGTGATTTATTATTGTGAAGTATTTCGTGAAAGTGTAAAAGTCGTGTTCGTTTGCTTTTTAAACTGCGCATGCGCGGCTTTTTTGTGTGTCAGTGTGAGTGTCAAATTCTAAAATACCTTGTCATGTTCTAAAATACCTGTCAGATTTTCTAAAATTTGACAGAAATTGATCGGTATTTTAGAATATGACACTCACACTGATGACACTGACACACAAAAAAGCCGCGCATGCGCAGTTTAAAAAGCAAACGAACACGACTAAAGTGTTTGATGAATGATGGAAACCCAATAAGAATTATAATAGAGAGGTTATAAGGTGGTATTATATCGCACTATTCTCTCCTCGCCGGCTTTCCACGCCACTGTCTTATGGGTTTGAGCCAAAATAAATGTACCTTTCTCACATGACTCTTATGAGAAACATTTCTCACGTTTCTCACAAAAATCAAAAACGTTTCTCACATTTCTCACAAAGATGCGTTCACATAGGTAACTTTTTACTGATGAACAAATAGGTACCTATGACATATTATGAATTATGATTTAGATGTACAGGAATAAACATAGGATTCAAATATGTACATGATATTTTGTGTTTAGTCTAAGGAAGATATTTAGGCCAATATTATGTGTATATGTATACTCATATAGAATATCTATATTGTTGTTGTACCCTAACTCCTAACTTCTTAGGAATGGGGATTGTCCATTTTTTTTAATTTTGCTCATTACAAAAACATTTCGAGGAATAAGGTCAGTGATCGTTTTTCTGTATATAAACAAAAAAAATACCAATTAGTTACATATATTTTTGAACAAATATGTTTAACCTTAGTTTGACCTTCAATGGCGTTAAATTAGCAATAAATTCGACCAACATTACGTTTCGAACTTTTGGTAAGCTTCTCGTATCAGCTTTCACATAATGAGAACTTGCATTTGAGAACCAGCCATTACAAATAAGATTGAAAGGAAATTTAAAACATACTGCAGAGGTCAATTGGCTGCCGATGATGACGTCAGAGCGAAACTTTAAAAATTTATTGAGAAAAAACTAGCCAATGAATTTCAAAAGTATTTAATTTATATTCTTAAAATACCCTATTTTAACGAAAAAAAATATAAAAAGTACATGTGATTTTTTTGGACAGTGCCCATTGGACCTTCCATCATTAGCTGAGCTCCATGACATGATAGCTATAAGACTTAAATACCAGAACAACTTAATTAAATACTTGAAAACACGAGGTGCGTGCCTATAAAATTTGATGGTCGCCCTCGATATCTCTAGGTTTCCATCATCAGAGACTTGGTGACAACGGGATCATCTGTAAAGTATACCCTTTCAAACAAAAAATAATTTTTCAAATCGGCTCAGGCGTCTTCCAGTAATCGAGGAACATAATTTTTAAAATCCGACAAATTGAGAACCACCTCCTTTTTTGGAAGTCAGCTAAAAATAAAACCACCTTCAAAAACAATCAACCTTTTGACTGACTTTTTGAACCTTCTTCGATATGTAACAAATACTTTTTTTAAAAACACATTAAAATCGATTCAGCCTAAACGCGAGATAATCAGAGCCAAACATACACACATACATACATACAAACTGAGAATCTCCTTTTTTTTGAAGTCCGGTAAAAATATATCACATTCCGGTCATTTTTTTTTGTAAGACAAAAAAGTACGTAAATAGGAATATAATTAATAGACATCGGATTATATGCATTTGCATACTTGCATATGCAAATGCATATAATGGCACTTTTTAGGCGATAGTGCATATTTTGGCAATTTTTCGTTGATAGTGCATATTTCGGTAGTTTTATGCCCTTGTATTCTCCAAACTAGCACACCGAGACCACAAAACAGAGGTACGATAGATCAAATCACTTCAAATATGTGGCTCCATCCCCATTTAAAGAATGTAATACATCCAATAGGAACATTATCTTTCTAGAAACAAATTTTTCATTATAGTTGGCAACATTAGCAAAAAATTTGAATAAAGTAGATAACGATTTAATAAACTTTCATGGGCATTACGAATTAAGATTACAATCGGAAAATTCTCATTGGTGCTGTATGAGAAATTAAAAATCCTGGATATGATGAAATTGTAAAAATTGGCGCTTTTATTAACGGCACCACCGGAGAACTCTTCAAAAAAGTAATAAATTTTAACCCGTCAAGCCCTAAGCTATCGAATTCGACCGCGATAACAATAAAATAACAATAGATTTCCAAGAATCCGCGATCGAGAGATATTAAGTGACTTTTGATTGTGCATATTTTGTGCATATTTCGACCATTTTTTCATGCATATTTGCATCCATATTTCGGCACTTTGATCGTGCATATAATCCGATGTCTAATAATTAAATACTTACTTTGAGAAACGGTCATGTGAGAAATATGACCAGTATAAACGTGCCTTAGTTTTACATTTTTGTTCGACCGTTTCTCACAGGCATACGTAACCATGAACGTAGAAAAAAAGGCGGACAGAGTCTTGTTATATACAAAACTGTGTCTTCACTTTTCTTCTGAGTCGGCCACGCACACATTTTGACGCCTGTCAAATGGTATGGACTAGCGCAAGAATGTGTGCGTGCGGACCGTGTACATACAGCCAGCTGGCCGACTCTGAACGACACAGTTTTGTGTATGGTGGGACTCCGTCCGCCTTTTTTTATAAGTCCATGTACGTAACATGATGCCAACATGCAACTTTTAAATCACTTTATTTGATTATAAGCTAAAAATCAGATGCTACGAAAGCGTGACCCTGTTGTATCGGGATCACTTTACTATCAAAATGCTTTGCACTAATATTAAACAAAAATATTAATTATTTTCTTGATGTTAAGTGCGTTTCTCACAGGAATTTTTCACAAAAAACATGGACCACCAAAATAAAATCAACAACACAACAAGACACAGATGGAAACTGACACTTTTTCTTTTTAATAAATGATGTCACATGTTGTTAGCTTTAAGAAATGTAGAGAAGTGGTAGTTTCTATAATTCTACAGGGGTGTAAATAGCGTTTCTCACAAATTGTTTCTCACAGGGCGAAATCTAGGATGCTCTCATAAACAATTTTTATTTTTATTATTTGATAAGCTAGGCGGTAAAATATCAACAAAAGAGAAGGCCAGGTACTACACGAACCTTTTATAAAATTCTAATTCTAAGCTTCCTAAGAAATTTTGGAAATTTTGAGCTATTATCGTAACGAGGTAGTGAAATGGACATGTTTCATTTGTATGGACAAAAAAATTAAAAATAATATAAATAACTATGTAAAAAAAAACTATGCATGTTGGTGTAAGAAGGACATCTAATTTTTAATAGACATGGTCCAGTGTAATTAAAAAATAAAAATAAACATGTTTAATGCAATAAATATAGCCACAATTATGGGTTGAAGGCGGTGGACACGATATTTTTACTAAGATACATTTATTTTGGCTCAAACCCTTATACCAGCACTTTACGATGAAGACCTATCCTGATAAAAGCGAAGTCCCTTTAATAATATTTAAGGGGGCTCCCATACAAAAATACATTTTTTTGCCTAATTTTGCTCGGTAATTGTACGGAACCCTTCGTGCGCGAGTCTGACTCGTACTTGGCCAATTTTTTATTTGACTTACATCTGATAAAGTTAGAGTAAAGTAGAGTCTATGAAATAACAATGACACGTCTGAAATACGAGTACTTCACTAGTACATACACATATTTTTATTGCTATCTAATCTGGAGGTAGCAACGTTTTCGAGAAAGTATTGAAAGGTCGGCTGATTTTATGATAAGTCTGTCGTCATTCTTGCTCTTCTGGTTAGAGCCCGGGCGGTCTGGCTGCCGCGGCCGGTAGTGGTTGCGTTCATCAGTGTGCATTCAGGGACCGCGGAAGTACTTTATGGCAAGGGGGGCCAAGGGCGTAGCGAGGTACAGGCAGGGGGAGGGGGGGGGGGGGGGGGGGGTTGCGGGTATATTTTGAATTTTGAGTTACCCATAATATAATGTTTAAAATCTATGTTACATAATATTATAAAACAAAGTCGCTTTTTCCCTCATGTCCCTTTGTTCCCTTTAATCTTTAAAACTACGTAACGGATTTTGATGATTCTTTCAGTCTTAGATAGCCCATTTATCGAAGAAGGCTATAGGCTATATTTTGTTACGCTAAGACTAATAGGCGAAGTCACGCGAAAAAATAGAGGAAAATGTGGAAATAACGGGGAAAATTGTTTGAAAGGGCTAACTTGAACACGCTAATCTCAGGAACTACTGGTCCGATTTGAAAAATTAATTCAGTGTTAGATAGCCCATTTATTGAGGAAGGCTATAGGCTATATTTTATCACACTGAGACTAATAGGAGAATGTGGAAAAAACGGGGTAAATTATTTGAAAGGGCTTATCTCGCGAACTACTGGAGCAATTTTTATGTTATTTGGCACAGATACAGAAGTAGACCACGTGAAGGATCATAATTACGGGTATTATAGGCTATCGATCTTAATCATTTTTTCAGTGGCTATATATTTTATACCCGTGCGACGCCGGGGCGGGTCGCTAGTCACGAATAAAACAATAAAGTCTAGGATTTTCTTAATCTGCCCCCCCCCCCCCCCCTATATGTATAGAAGCCTGGCTACCCCCATGGGTGGGCAAACTTTGGGGGCTTAGTCACCCTCTTCCTTCAGCCTCCGGCCCCAACTTCCTCCAGTCAATTAACTACTTATAAATATGACAACTAGGTCAAACAAATAACAGTTTCATACAGTCAGTTGCAGAAAGTTTCATTAAAGTTAAAGCTTCTTTAAATCTATTGCTGACTTTTTCTTTGTCAACAAGATAAAAAGGGTTAGCAATAGAAGAAGATTTATTTTTAATGCATCTTTCTGCAACCGACGGTCAATTAATAAAAACCCTTTTTTTATTGCTTTATTGCATTCATTGGACGATACCAAAAACGTTACGTCTCTCAGCCATCTTTGCAGAAAATTCCTTACGAATTTTATTTAAATCTAAACTAAATGTTTCAGCCTTATGCACGTGCAGTATTGCTAGATAAGTAAGTCTTCTCTGCTTCATTGGTAGTCGGAGGAATGTTCCGACTTCCGATGCGTTGAAGGGCTCTTCCTTGCAACTAACAATAAAACGGTCCGAACGCGAAAAAAAATGTTGCACATTTGTTGGCCATTTATGTAAGGTTGGGTCGACCGTGTAAAGTTGCAATACTTTACAAAGTTTTTTAACGTTTTAAACAAATAATGCTTTTCGGGATTCTCATTTTAACAAGCTAATAAACTGTTATTGATACTCAATGCTAATAAACCTATTTTAACTTTTTATGAATAAGGCTGTCAGTATTTTTTAATTTAAAAGTGTGTGTATTAATTGTAAAAATAAAGATTAAATATTATGTGAATGAAGTTTAAAAAATCATTTTTTACCAGGCAGTAAAATTGGAGGGGGCGCGGCCCCCCTATTTGATTTAAGGGGGGGCATTTGGCCCCCTCTGCACCCCACTTCCGCGGTCCCTGTGTGCATTTCATTTATCCAGGACGTGATGCTATTAATATAAGGAGCGCCTGATAAAGAGAAATGGCAATCTGTCGCTTCTAGCACTTGTTATGGTAAAGGCCAGGCCTTAACAATTACTTTCATTATTGTCATAATTATTACTGTCATATTTATTATTGTCATAATTATTACGTTTGTGTTAAGCACTCCTTGCTTACTAAAATTATTTTAAAATCATTTAAAATCATTTTAGTATACAGTATATATTACAATTTACATACTAAAATGATTAAAATGCAGGATTATAATCTGGACAAAAAGATTGCGCACAAATGAACGCAACGACTACCGGCTGCCAGACCGCCCAGACTTTCCACTTGACTAAATTTAGTCACTAAACCATTTAGATATCTAAATTTAGTGAAATGGAATAAGCGCTTTAGATAACCAGAAGAGCAAGAATGACTACATAGGTAATAAATAATAATATCACAAAATAAGCCAAACTGAAATACTTTTTTTCAAACGTTGCCATATGTCTAATAGAATCTGATGGCAGATTTTCAAAAAATATCCTTGATCATTGCCGCCATTTTCAGTTGCTAGCACTACACACCACATGCAACGCACCCGACGATCAATGTGCGACTGAGCGCCAACAAGTCTACACTCTAGTCGCGTTTCAACTCAATGTTCTCTAGTTGACATTGGTAGAGAAGGATGCGCACACTACCAAGGTAACTGAAGGTTATTTGGTTGGTCAACCAAAAACAAACGTCTACACGGTTGATTTTTGTTCCAACCCTACCAAGGTGACCTCTGTTGGTGGTTGGAACCGATCGTGTAGAACGGCTTTAATAAACGCGGCGCAGATTACACGCATCAATATTATCATGATTCCGTGATAATATTGATGGTGTAAGCGGCCGAATCGCAGAATCATGATAATATCACAGAGATTTTAAAAATTTTTGAAATCCACGCGATACTGGGGGCGTGGCTTCCACAGATTATGCGATCTCGTATATAATCTGTCGTCAGTATTCACTTGCAAATATAGCAGAATGTTTTTTAGCCTTTATAATATAATATATGGAATTCCTAAATTAATATAATTTTGATAATAAACATACTTAATAATGAGGTAAGGAATTCATCTAACAATTGGAGCCTGCTGACCTCGAGGAGTTTATTCTTTTGTAAGAAACATGCCCATTTTTATGAAATCCTAAAGATGTTTAAATATAGTATAAGATAGATAATAATAATAAACAAAAAACCGTCTTGTTTTGCATGCGTTTCAATATGCGTTTAGTTTTTAACGCGCATGTGAGTATTATTGCTTTTGGTGCTTTTCTCTTATAAAAAAAAATCTTGTACGAGACGACCTTCCTCTAGCGATTTCAACTGTGTACTGACGCCTGACGGTGATAATATTGACCGTATAAAGCTCCGTTTAGACCAAACGAGCGAATGTTCATTCTAGTAAAGCTCTTTTGATGTAAACTAACAACGAGCATTCTTTTGTTGTTCTAGTGTGTTCGCCACGTGTTCGGCGGTAAATAGGTAGAATGCTCTAAGAATCTCGCTCGTTTGGTGTAAACGACGCAAGAGCGCTCGAGCAATTGCCTAGAGCGTTCTTTCGTGTTCGGACGTGCTCGCTCTTCGAGGCGGTCTCTTCAAAGGGATTCTAGTGTTCTTGAAATATTTAACTTTTTGGCGGGTTTTTTAAATTATCGAGTATAATTCTTTTATTAAATTCGTCACCCACCAACGTCTTTTCCTTCTTTTCTTTTTCATTAATTGCGTTATAACAATAAATACAGCACTTGAAATCACAATATCGCTATTACAGTCAGACATAGTGTAGTTGTTACGTAGTTTATATACTCTTTGAGTGTAGTGTGAACCCTTCTACTTATCGTTGACGAATGAGTAATGAGCATTCGCTCGTTTGGTCTAAACGGAGCTATGTGATTCTCATCTATAGAGCAAAAATTCTTATTCTTGATGTTCTTGTTGATTCGATTGGTGTAAACGATCTAAAGTATGTTGTGACGAATAATTATAGTTTACACTAAACGAATACGAAAGAATGTTCTTATGCTGTTCTTGCTCTATGTTCTTTTGGTGTAAACCCACCTTAATAGGGCGCTTCAGTACTTGTGATTCGCGTGATACTCGAATTATGATCTGTGTGTGTACTGATGCGTGTAATCTGCGCCAGCCATGTGAAGTATTGTGAAGTGCCTCCATCATTCGTTATTAATGTTTTGATGTTGCCACTCTAAGAAGAACATGACAATTTCTTATCTGTATTTCTTGTCTATTGCTGGAAGTTGACGAAATCAAAATGGCGTCTTTTACGGAATTGTGAATTTGTCTGCCGCACACGGAGAAATTTGTAAAAATTAATTATCCGGTTATTTAAAGGTTCTTCGTTTGTAAAGACTTTCTCAAGGAGGTGATTTCAAGTGTTTTAATGTGATTTCATTGACTATTTACCAGTGGAACGAATAATAAGTTTATCGGTGTCTACTTTCCGCAAGGTATGTCCCCTTTCACTCATCAAATGTTTTAAACGGATTATCATAAGTTCGCAAACCTAAATAAACGATTAGGGAATAGAATACGAAATATATTTTACTATCAAATACAAAATCGATCCGGAAGACGGATACCACGATCTTTAGATCAGTAGGTGACTCAGATAAACAGGTTTTTTGTAGACGAAGACGTAATTGTAGGTGAGGCTTACTTATTCATCCATTATTTAAATGTACATATTTAATTGTGTACATGTATACATAGAATCGGCGCCTAGTTCCTGGTAGGATAGTCGCGCCAGCTAATTGAATTAGCGGCAAACGCGTTCCTCAATTTCTCCCGAGCTTCCACTGCTATGTTTGTAGACATTTTCACTTTTCGTACATGTCCAAGTACTGTAAACCTGTTTTACAATCATTTCTGTGATAGTGTGAATATTCTAATTAATGAAAAACTTCATTACATACTCAGCTTTTTGTGTTAGGAAATAAGTGTCATAATTAAATTTAATCATTGAGGAAACATAATATCAGTAATTGCAATATAACGATGTTAAAATATAATGCAAGGTATTACGAAGCGATTTTATTTATATTTATTACATAAAATCAACATTCCACATTCCATATGTAAATTTGGCAGTTGAGAGGTCATTTTGTTTTGTTTAAGGCTCTAATACCTATGCTTAATGCTTATGCAACTCGAACCACTTTAAATGCATATAATAATAACATAATATGTCGAACGTGGGAATCGCAGACACAATAGATTTTCAATTGTTATGTGGCACCCAGGTGCCGCTTGGGAGTTGATGGGATAATATGAGTTAACATACCGTCGGGTCGGGTTACTTGACTACTTTTTTCTTATTTTTTTATAAATCTATCTGGTATAGAGGCGCTAGATGACTTATAAGTTTGATATTGATTTTATTTGGTTAATAAGGGTATATGCTAATTATAAATAAATGATATATTTAACCCATCAATCGTGGCAAAACGAGACACAATAGCTTTTTCATTGTTATCGTGTCCGGATGTGGCCGCTTGGGGCTTGATGAATTAATAAATCTTTATGAGTATACAATTATTATTATTTTTAAACTGAGCCAAAGTTTGATCTGTAAAGTAGCCCGCAAACAATCAAACATCAAACACATCAAACATGTCAAATACGTACAAACTACGTGTTTGAAGAAAATTTGGATTACTACGTGTTTGACGTGTTTGATGTTTGATCGTTTGCGGGAGCCATAAGAAGTGTGACTTTGTCTCTCAGATTATTTTTAGCAAAAAACTTTTATTTATCCTGACACAGAGCTAAAGTAACTCGCTAAAATAACAGGTTTAACAATAATAGACATTTCGACATCACAAATTCTATATTTTTTGCAAAAAAATTATAAATTTTAGCAAAAACTTACATTTACCTACCGTCTTATTGATGAAAATCATCTTAAGTAGGTTTTTTTAAAATATTAGCATTTTACTTACAAACAAAATATTAACTTTGAATATATTATATATCTATCAAAATTATTAACTTTTTTAATAATGTAGTAACTATAAATGCTTACAAAATAATCATATTATGGCGTTTATGATTGCACAGCCTTTTTATTGAGATCAATCAACATCAGTCATCGATTCTTAATATATTTACTTAATTATCTAGCTCAGGCACTGAGAAACAACTTTTTTTTTTAAATTCGGGAACATTAATCTTACAGATAATATTATCCCAAGCATAGCAGCAGCTTCTTGCTGAGGCATAGCCCTGGGCCTCAAAACACTGAAGCATTCTTCAAGTTATTCGTCTGTATAATCGATATAACGACGACTACCTGGTTTACGGCGATATTTTGATGGCATTGTGAGATCTGAAATGTAATTAATTCAACTTTGGCTCAAGAGCCAATGTTACCCGAACTTACGAGGCAAAATATCCCCACACTTTGTATCAATGAAATTTCGTAAAAAAGCAATTGTTTCTTTAATCTTTCTAGTCCTTAATATATTTCTGACCTGATTTAGTATAAAATTAAACGAAACTCACTGTAATATTTCAGTTTCACTATAAAGTTTGCACATGTAAATTAAGCACGTTGTTACATGTCCGACCTTCGACATAAAAATGGCCGTCTCATACCTCGCAAACAAGTGCCCAACCAACAGGGTGACCATATTTAAATTACAGATCCTGCCTTACTTTGGTCAAAAAACTGCCAAATCCTGCCAAAGCCTGTAGTAAAAATGCCCAAATACTGCCTTTTTTTAGTACTGTTGTTTTAAAGTAAGAAAAGTAAAAACACACATATAATATATTGCATTTTTATTAGATTAAACATTCGCATCGTCTTCTTCCATTTCTTCATCTTTATACATATATTTGTTCATGCGATTCAAAATTTATTTTGTAGGTTTGAAGGAAAATTTGCAATCACTATGCTCACCAATGCCTTGCATAACATGCAACATAGATGCAACATGTTTGTTTATAAAATCGGCCAAGTGCGAGTCGGGCTCGCTCACGAAGGGTTCCGTACCTTTACAGAGAGAAATCAGAAAGTAGGCAAAAAATTGTGTTTTTTTAATGCGATTAAATATTTATTTTATTTAAATTTTATTATTAATAATTAAATTACAAATATAATTAAGGATTTTGTGAAAATTTTAAGCATTTAGCTGTTGCCATTATAGATTACGAGCAAAAAAATCACGTTTGTTATATGGGAGCCCCCTTGAATATTAATTTTATTTTGATTTTAGTATTTGTTGCTCCGGTTGCTTGGTTTAGCCGCACCGGAAATACACAATCTGTGAAAATTTCAGAACTCTAGCTATAGCGGTTCTTGAGATACAGCCTGGTGACAGACAGACGGACAGACAGACGGACAGACAGACATTGAAGTCTCATGAATAGGGCCCCGTTTTTACCCTTTGGATACGGAACCCTAAAAACGGTTCCGAGTTTTTGGATTGATTTGGGAGAACATTCTTTCGCATGAAGCGTTAGACATTGGTAAGCATAACAATCCCTTTGAAACATTTAAACTTATTATACCCCAAAAAATATTATCTACACTTAAAACAGAATTTGAATTATACTACTACCAGATTCTAATAAATCACTGACTTCTTTGATGCAAAAATAACATTGTTCATACCCCAATCCTGCCAAAACCTGCCAAGTTTTTAAAACGTCAACCAATCATGCCATAGGCCAAAATAAGACGCCAATCCTGCCAAAATGGCAGGAACCTGCCACATATGGTCACCCTGCCAACCAATTGAAAACTAGCGCTACTAATGCCATCTAATGAATCCCGCTTGAACGAAATCGATTGCTGCTTTAGCAGCAACGTGGCGGGAAGTTTAAACATTTTTCCGATTTGAGCCAAAGTTGCCCGCAGGAGCTAAAGTAACCCGACCTTACCATATTTAATTTATCTTATGGCCTTATTTACTTCATTGAATGTTTTAAATATTTCAGAAAACAGCTGTCGTCATAACTCAAAGATGTTACAGTTTAGATATTCTGATAAAATCTAGTGATAAGCTTAACACTTGTTTATCTAATGACATTATCTAAGTTTTTGTTACTCAACCCAGATAACAGACATGCACAGAGAGAATTTATGATCTGTTATTTGGATTTTCTATCCTTGAAAATAAAAAAACATTAAAGAAAAACTTACTTATGCTGTGGCATACTATGTACTAAAAACTTAAAAACGGTTATTTATACTCCCAAATATATTTTAAAACAATTTTATACAACAATAATTTAATACTTTAATTACTATATTATATAGATTATAGTATAATGGCGCATTTTCACTGGTCGATAGGGCCCGCATGCGGGGTGCGGGAGATCATGCCTCGACCAATCAAAATGCGCCATTTGTTGTCAAAGACTCCCCGTATGCTGTATACCGCACGAGTTAACGACTAATGAAAATGCGCCCTTATACATTGTTTGAATTGAGTTTGTCTCTTACATCCAGCGGATTGGGGTGGAAAGAGAAAAAAAATTAGTTTGCTAAGTGTCATTCAAGCAGGAATGTTAAAGAAATAAAATTTTCTCTATCCTGTGACCAAACTATAGCAAGTCATGATAAAATAATATAAATTTACTGTTTTATAAAATGATATCATAATATCATATCATTGTTTATGCTCTATCACAATGTAAGTCATTTTTAGAAATTTTTCTGAAGACATGATGTAGGTTACATTGTACTTTGAGTATACTTCAAAAATAGTATAAAACAATTTTTTGTAAAAGTACAAGTAACATAGGTCATGTTTTTATCAAATTAGTTGGTGTTTGTCTCTACTGAAAAGTTCCTAAATATAACTTAAACAATGTTTCAAATAACTGATATAAAGTGATTCTTGTGAATTGCTTACGTAATGGAGTTATAAAATATTTTTTCATAGTTTCATTGTTTTCCGAGTGACAATAATATTAATATGATTGTTACACAAGACAATTACTAAGTCTAGTCCATAAAAAAAATAAAAGCTGTGTTTCCACTGAAGCCGAGTGGAGCTTAACAGTGCCCGAATTGACCAATCGTGCTATTCGAGCGGAATGACAGCCAAGCAGAGCAAAGATTTCGAGCATGGTGATTGGTCAATTCGACACCGCTAAGCTCCGCTCCGCTTCAGTGGAAACGCAGCCTAACACTAATCTTTTTCAGACAGTTCTTAGGTTTAATAGTCTTTGCTGTTGTATTTTGCTGGAAAAAACTATCCTTTTCTCCTGATGATCAAAGAATTTTCATACCAAATTTCAACTAAAACAACTCCGACTCACCCATTTATAATATGAGTAGAATATTAGATGTATCTTTAATAACATCTATTGATACAATAACACTTTACTGTTTTAATGCTTCAACTCCCAAGTGGTCGTATTCAACCGCTATAACAATAGATTTCCATGAATCCACGATCGAGGGATTAATTGGTCAGGACATTATCAGGAAGTAGCATAAGTGATACAATATTATTCACTCACTGATAAGTGATAGCGAATTCTGTGATTGGGAGTAGGTCACATACATTCCTTACATAAATTACTTGAAACTGTAATATATTTAGTTTGCAGTAACAACTTACTGCAAAGATTACAGCTAGTGCAAATTTTTAAATTACATTTTTATTTTGCTTATTTATTTATGAGGACTACTCACAGATATCACAAAAATTTTTGTGCAAACTTTGTAGACAATGAAATTTCTTAATTTGTCTTACATTTTTCTGTGTGTAAGCAGCTATATCCTTTAAAAAACTCCTACCATTCTTGTGTCATATTGAGCCTCCCAGTTTATTGTACAAGACATGTACCTAATTATATTTAAAAAAAAAACAACTATCCTTTTGCTAATACAGAAGCAATGCTGCGTTGGTCACCATGTGTGCCCATGTGGTTCAAATACCTCAGTACTAACGTGAACCTAAACATTGTACGTAATACTTCATTTGTCAATTGTCTCTTATAGTAAGTTTGGGTCACCGTTCCTCATTGCTGTAAGACATGCAATAGCCACTTATTGGATAACAACATAACATTACAGTTTTGATATTATATTATAGCCAGAAGGAACAAGTAAGATGTGTATAAAATTTTATTGTATGATTTTTTGTCTCCTTTTACATGGTAAATACAGATTTTAGTGTTTACATGTTAGATAACACATAATAATATTATTATGCTAATTCTAACATGTAGTAAAATGTACCATACTTTTTGCGGTGGCTAAAATTATTGTTGAATACAAGAAAGAAGTCAGTTTTCTGAAAAAAACGTGTAAGAGGGTACCGGAGATAAATGATACTCGACTGTAAGTTCAGATTCGAGTGACTTATTTACAAAACTTACGGCTATATATACAAAATTTGATTAGTTAGAGTGAGACAATATAATACACAAAGATAGAGACAAAATATGACACATATGAAAGAGATAAAAACTGAGAGTGGAGATCTTGAGAGGGACATGTGTGAGCGAGATGAAATCAGCGAGGGAGGACATGTGAGTGCCTGAACCTCAGCAGATTTGGACCCAAAGAAATGTTACCACAAACCCTTAAAACGATCAAATTTAACCCTGAGTTTAATATCATGTGATTTCTTTCATTCCTAGTATTAATTAATGAAAAGGCAAGACAAGTAGGTGTTTTAAACTTAAACTACGATTCGCACAAGTGGGCCTAAAGGGACTCTCCGATTCGCGCGGCAAGTGACCACGACCGACAAAAAAAAGTTACTTATGAGCTAGGTTCTAGGTTTCATTTTCTACTGACATTGGTCTTGGGACCTATGCTGCCGCTGCTTTGTAGTGGCGTAGAGCACAATTAGGGTTGCCATCACCTAAATTGCCATCGCCGGTCAGGCACGACAAAATTCCCGGACATTTGGCCGAAATGTGGTTATTTCCCCGGACACGTCCTCTTAAACTGTTAATATTACGATTTACGTCTCGCCAATTTTTGCTTTTCCAACAAGTATTTGTAAAAATCTGATTAACTCAAAGTCCGTACAAGAAACCGCGTGTATGCTTAACGTGTTTTTATCTTTTGTTTATTGCTGCGTCATGACTAAAAAGTTAATTTCTCTCAACAAAAGTGTCCGGATTTTACCCGGACACTTTTCAAAAACACTTTTCAAAAGTCCGCTCCCCGGACGCCCTTTAAACTAGGACAAATCCGGGGAAATCCGGACATCGGCAACCCTAAGCACAATAAAACCTATATAGGCTATAGTCTATACCCTTGGTCGTAAAGTGGTGTGGGATATGCGTGTGGAGGACTGGAGGCCACAAAGGAAGATCTTCCGACCGAGCGAGGTGGTATGCCCGGTCAGGCCGAAGCCCACGTGATACATTTCAGCTGTCGTATATATACCGACGCGCTCAGAAAACTTCGATAGCGCGATGCAGGAATGTTAGGCGAATTGTGGGTACCGCCACAGTGGCATTTTTTTCAAAGTTTGTCAGTTGCGGTCGCTTGCCGCAAAGATAGGACATAATTGAAGTGTCGTCCATCGCACAGGGCTCGAAGTGTGTAAGTGGCGAAGGGATTTGCCTCACAAATACACCGAAAGCGTGTCAAAGACGTGCGATGCGTTTCGCTTAGACGTACTGACGTGTACAGATTTACAGAAGTGCCTTTGCTCTATTGATAAAAATCATCACACTAATTATGATGATATTATTTTGGGCATTAAATTTATTTTCAAAAATGGTTTGGTTGCACTTGTACCAATAAACAAAATAACAAAACTGGAATGCAACATGGCTGAGGAACTACAATTTTGTAGTCGAAGTATGTTTGTTGTGTTGAATTGTCTTTACGCCTCAAACAACAAAAAAATTAGCATGAGGCCTCTTCTTATACAAATACAGCGAATCGCCAAAAAGCAAAAGGCAAAGAGCCAACTGGTACCCGATTTTAATACATCGAATGTCGCTTCGATTTAGGGAGATCGCACACGTCACACTTTTTGTGTGATCGAGTCTGCGGCTTACATACAATCTGCATGGCGCGCGCCATCAGACTGTATGGAAGCCGCAGACTCGATCACACAAAAAGTGTGACGTGTGCGATATCCCTTAAGGCAGTCGTACTTTACCCAGGAATCATCATGGGTGCGCTCGAGTAACGGCATGCAATCAAAATGTCATTCTATTTTTTATTCGGTTTAACAGATTCGTCCCCAGCTCGTTGTCTGCCTGAGAATCGAAGGGACCTCCGAGGCGCAAGAATCGAGCCCTTGTTATTGACTTGAAGCACTTGAGCACGCGACAGTATTCGATTCTACCGTTCGGAGCTAGGCGTGTCGCATACCGCGATGATAACCTCGCGAGTGTACCCAACTACCCATGTTAAGTCGCACGAGGTGGCGCGCCCGTGAGGAATTCCCTCACTAATTTATACCGTTAAATTATTAATTAGGTATCGATTATATTAATTAATCGAAATACAAAACAGGCAAGCTTGTAATAGGAGTATAGACCGATTTTGATTATGTTCAAACAAACTTTAAATATAGTTGTATTTATTATATTAGTTTGATTTGATATATTTTTTCCTCTAGTATATTTTAGTCCCATTGAGATCGGATTGAGCATTACATTTACAAATTGTACCTTTTCTTTTTGGTGGCGGCACCCTTTTGAAAAGTGCTGACCGAACTCCAAAATAAAAGAAAAAGTAATGTGATGAAATATGAATATTTACGTAGGTTTGTTAAAAAACTAATCTGGAACGCTGATTCAGGCTGATTGATACCAAAGGTGTATTTTTCTCACTATTTCTGGTATGTACAATTGTACATATTCTAGCGAAGCTCCTAGTTCCTACAGAGGCTGTTCAGAGCCTCAGGGCTCCGCAGAGTACACTTTGAGAATGGCTGGTTTAGTAAGATTCCAGTAGGCAGTATAGTGCTAATTTGTACACAGCTCAGGTTAGATACAACTTCACACCTCATTGGGTCAAACACATAAATACAGGCCACAGCATGTAGAAATCCATTTTACATGTTTATAGACTTGACATCCAAGTAATTGCCTGCTTGTAAACACAGAAGCTATTTTCACAGTTACTTTATAGGCCGCGCAAAAATTAAAGATATCTTTGTGAAACTGGAGGGAAAATAGGCGCATGAGTACAGTATCTACTATCCGAAAGTGATGATGGATCACTGGATTGGAATATTATGGCCGGCTTACGTTATTCCAATTCAGAGTTCCAGTAGTTTTTATTATTCGTAGAGTCCAGCGCTTTTTTTTTGCAAAATTGCATTCCAGTGACTGTTTAAATTATTCCAGTAGCAATCCAGCGAGTGACCTTTTAGTTTTGCGCGGATTAAATACTTATTTCTTCGTCGCCAGTGGCAAAATATCACTGAACGCAGTGTAAGTAATGTCTAAGCAAAATTGATGTCATAATGTTAATATTTAGCATACGAGGAGTAATTAGTTAAACGGTGTTAAGTGGCCGCGTGTCCCCTTTACGTGTGCCACAAACACATAGGCGGAGCGTTTTGTGTACTGGATGTTCCGCGCGGTTCCGCGTAAATAAGATATTTCGCAGGAACTGTATCTCCCAGTGGTCTACTCTATATCTGTGACAAATTACATAAAAATCGCTTCAGTTGTTCATGAGATTAGCTCGTTTAAACAAAGCTTTATAATAATATAATAGGCGGATACAAAAAAAAAATATAATTCGTAAAGCAGAAAATCTGGGTGTATGCTTTAATATAATTAATCAAAGACATTAATGGCGCATAAATAAAATAATAATTAAAAACGCTACACGCTTATGATTCAATTGATGTAAGCATGATATCATCTTAGTTATTAAGATGTTGGACTTGTGAGTTGTGATACATGAGTAATCTTTAAAAATGCACATGCCATTCATGTATAAGAGGAAAACTAAACAGTAGATACCTGTTTAATGTCGTATGCCAAGTTGTATATCTATTAATAATAAGGCATGAATGCAAAGAAATATATTGATTGTTAATTATGTCTGGCGGTCCAACTAGCGCTATAATCTTGCATCGCGCTATCGAAGTTTTCTAAGTGCAGCTGAATTAGTGGGATCTCGGCCTGACCGAGCATACCACCTCGCTCGGTCGGAAGGTCTTTCTATACGGCCTCCACTCATATTCCACATTGGTGACCCAGTCGTGATAATATTTCCAATACAATATACCTAGCACCTTCTATATCTAATTGGTACTAATATTCTCACCAATACTGATATCAGCATTACAATTTAGTCAAAGCTAAATTTAAGATCTATTTTTATTTAAATTAAGGTCAACAACGAAGGTAACTTATATAAGTTATTTTGTTGTAGCGAAGAAAATCAAGTTTTTAGACGCAATTCGAATGTTAATCGGCTCTTCTGGTGACCTCAGTCGACATAATATGGTAATGCGACCTAAAATGCAATATATTTTATCAGAATATATATATAAATATTGTAATTTGTTAGCAACGTAAGCAAAAATATTAGTTCACTTTATTATTGCTTACATCATACATGACATGGAATGTACATAATATTATTAGTGCTCGAATGGTTGGTTGTTTTGTCCCAATGAAGGTACGTAAGTCTGTGACTGGGTCAGATTAGAACTTAATGATGCTTCGGCTGTCATAACTCGCTTGATAATAATTGGTTTTTAAGATTTTGTATTATTTATGTAGTAGGATTTTTTTACTTATCTGGCTTGTAACAAAAATTCTTTACAACTCAACACATAATATACGGATGCTGTAACAACTGTTGTATGTGCGATGTCGCGATTGCGCTATCGGCGGAAACACGTCATGTGCGGTGATAAAACTATGGTGGACGTACCGCGTACGGCAATGAATCATTTTTATTGCGTGTGGTCCAAGTGGGAGTGGAAAGCGGGTGTAAATTTTGACGTGATAACGTCTTATAATACGATATGAGGTGCGCGCCCGAAAAACATGACAGTTCATGCGGCGTTACCTCGCTGACAGCTCTGAGGCGTTCCATTTACACTCTCAAGTCTCTCAACAACCGTAAGGCCCACCTGGGCCGCGCTCTTTGTTTCGATTATATTACGTATTTCGATGACTTAGAGAATACTTTTGTATGAAGAAGTTTGGTTAGTTATGACCTTTGATACATTGACCACACTCTGAATGAAAAATAAATAAACAATCTGTGAGCTATTAGTATTATTTCGGCTATTCAAAATTGTGCTCTATTTCCTACGTGTCAAGGTATAACTTAATATATGAAGAATAAAGTATTCGTTTATTTCTTCTGAGCAAGTCACTAATTATAGTTTCGAAAGTTTATAATTGAGAAACTAATATCACATCGGACTAAATACTATATTATGATGGCTTGATAGATAGAAAATTTAACATAATATATTATAATGTAGTTCACACAAACATAAAATATGGATTATATGTAAGGATATTTCATATTACATTAATTTTACAAAGAGGGTAGGCCGGGCGTCATTAATTTGCACATTGACCTGCCAACTTTTTTGCATAGATTTTTCCCGGAACTGAGGGGTTAAGGCTATGACGTTGTCACGTTCAACTATCGTCAGTAAACCGACTTTACAGACAACCGATTTTTATTTATTTATTGTGTGTGGTCCAAGTGGGAGCGGAAAGCGGGTGTTAATTTTTTTTATTCTGATTAGGGAGGATAGGAGGAAGTAGAATAAGTTTCAAGTAGAGAAGTAATGGGGATGTAGTTTTAGCAATTTAGTAATGTTATGAAAAATTTGAATAAACTTTTAAATAAAATTAACTGATACAATCCTAGATGCATTAGCCAGAGTTTTGAAATAAAATACGAATTACAACTTGTGAAGCTGTAGCTTTATAAAAATACTTGTGCTTAGCATTTCCATTCTTCAAGTCTTATTATTCCAACACATATTTTAATATGTATTATATCGTAATATTATGTACATAATATAGGTACCATAATCGTTTAAATTATAAATATAAGCATGACCCAGTCGTTCTATTAGATCAATTTAAAATGATACGTTGTCATCCTGGTCCCATAACCTACCCATAAATTCAAATGACACGAGGCACTGTCAATTACTGTAGTGTGAAACACAAAATGTTTTACCGTCAAGTTATATTTTACATCTAGATAATATTGCCTGCGTTGCGACGAAATACATAAAAAATATAATTAATATTTTATTGACCGACTTCCAAAAAGGAGGAGGTAATACGTTCGGCTGTATGTATATATATTTTTTTATTTGTATGTTCATCGATTACTCAGCCGTTTGTGCTCCGATTATCAAAATTATTTTTGTGTTGTATAGGGTTTAACTCGAATTTGGTACCATGATCACAAAAGTGGTGATCTGATGATGGGATGAGATCTGATCTGATGATTGAGGAATCGAAGAGACTCCTTGAAATTTGTATGGAAACATATAGTGATTTTGATTTTTTCTGGAGCATTCAAGGTAGATGCTACCAAAAAGTAAGACTTCGCACCAGGTTGTACCCTGGATCCGAAGGTACCATTCAGAACTTTTGAATGCTTATAGGCATGGGCGTAGCCAGGATTCGATATAGGGAGGGGCCATAGGCCTTTGGAGGGGGGTGTAGATTGAGAAAATCCTATCCGTATAATCCGGAACTAGTTGGCCGCGCCTTAGGTAACATATGTGAGCGGTGGGACAGAGAGGCGGGGGCGCTTGATTTTGACAGTTCTGGCTAGTTTAGACAAAACGCACAAGAGATTACAATAGCAAGATAAGTCCGCCGATAAAAAAGACAATCCAAGGAAATAATATTTAAAGTGCATAGGTTTTTAAAAAACGGAAAGCCGATGTCAATAATTAAGAATATAAAACTGATCAATTGTCTTTAATTTATTCTTTTCAATAATTAAATTATATTATTGTTCACGATATCGCAAGATTGGTCGTCACTGTTTAATCTCATGTGCTTTGCGAGCAGTAAGCAACCCGCCCCCTCACCCCTGTCCCTACCTAAGGGGCGGCCAACTAGTTCCGCGCGGACTATAAACTTCGAATTCGTAATTTTAACATATTGAGAATCTCACAATAGAACCACAAATAGAACAAAATATGAGTGAGCGAACTGGGATTGAATGCCTCCCCTCTCACCACTTAACTCTTGAGCTTTTTAGCGACCGATCGCTCTTCTAGGGGGGGGGGGGGGGGCAGATGCCCCCCCCCCTGCCCGTACCTCGCTACGCCCATGCTTATAGGTACAGGTTCGGGGATTTCGGCGTTGTTTAAACAACTGAAAGCATAACGATTGTTTACTGGCAATAGGTCCTAAGTCATATTCACCAACTTTTCAGGAGGGACAAAATGCGTTTTATATCAGTTTGAGGGACGTTGGGGATTGAAAAAAAAAACACGTCATTTGTTATTTAAGACTCTTTATTTATCGTAATAATTAACTTTTTGGTAACTTTAATGCAATCATCTGGGTGGTACTTAGGACTTATTGTGCGAAAATTTCGTGCACGATAGGACAAATTGAACGTAAGCAATATGTACTATCTAATACTAAAACAAAAAATTGAAAATTTCTGGTAACAAAATACCTGACAGTATTTCTTGCAATTTAAATCAACAAAATATTTAAAATCAACTTTACAATGACATAACTTAATAACTAAAACATTTTACTTATTTGGTGAAGGCAATAGGAACTTAAGCAGTATTGTATGGCACATTATCGTAAAACGAATGACAGTCCCTAGGGATAACAGCTTTTAAATCTTGTAGATGTTGCCATTTAGTTTTAGAAATTTTACATCTCACCCTAAACATTGGTGGGTACTCATGAATTATGTTATTTTTTTTAGGTCGGTGACGTAATTCAATCCAATCATTTGAAAAGTCTGTTTTTACTGTTATAATTCCTTCAGGATTGTAAAAAATTACTTTGATATCGGTGACACACGGATCGCTTACAGTTCGACCAGGTCTCAGCGAAGAATACCTCAAGCATTCTGATCCCGAGTAATCTTTGAAAAATAAATATTGTAACTCTTCAGCCTCATAACGTGATGGGGAAAGCCTGGCTTCTTTAGTCAAGGTTACATAATCGCTCGGTAATTTTATTTCCCGGTTTTTAAGTTTCCTTTCTATGCAGGCATGTACAGAATCAACTTCCATTTGAGTATGGCCAACCTCTAAAAATTTTTGGAAGACTTTAATTCCTGTAAGCATACTGAAATTCAAGAGAGCGTTGGCCAAAATGTTATTCCTGTTCTGCGCTGTACAGCCGTCTGAGTAAATAACGATAGGTATTTTTTCTTCAGTGACACAATAATTGTGCAAGTAATCTAACAAGCAAGATACAAAAGTAGATGCCACTAATTGGTTGCATTGATCCTCAGAAAACCAATAACACTTAACATGTTTGGATACAACATTCATGATGGTTTGGTTGTGGCAAGCTAATTTGGTTTTAAAGTAGAAGGCATTAGCTAATGTGAACGGTGCTAATTTCACGGCCTGAAAATCCATCTGTATAAGAATCAGTTCACCTTTTTCTGCTTTTTCCTTATCCTGTGCTTTTTCTTGTCGCGCTCTGTTTTTTTTCTCAACATGTAAGTTGTATTCAGTATCTGGTAAATTTCCTGTTTCATGACTAGAGCATGTATTACACTTATCCTTCTTAACGCAGAATAAAGATAAGTTTTGCCTGTCAAAAACCTCACAAAACTTCTTGAAACTGAATACTTCAAATCCTTTTTCTTCAGCATGGACTTTGTATAGCTTGTAGACGTCATTTTTTGATGAAAAAATCGGTTCCAAATAAAGTTTCGAAGAGTTTTGACGTGCATAATGGGATGGCATTTTAGGCAGTAAGTCAAAGAATAGTTTCAAACTTGTAGTGCGTTCTAGATTTGACGCACGTCTGCTGGTCTTGTGGTTAGGATCACTTGTAGTTGGGTTTGGTATGCTAAAAGTACTCTTCTTCACCCAAAGCTGCATCATTCTATATCCGATCCCTAGAGTATTTAGAAACATTTCTCTGCATACTTGTAAATTTCCTTCTTTGCATCCGTTACTTAGCCTGTATTCCAAAGTAGAACCTCGCCTGGATTCCTCATTTACAACCGTGTTTTTCTTTGTAGCTATTTGCGTGACTTGTACACATACAAAAGCCTTTCTTTCTTTCCAATCAATAGACCAGAAATGTTCAAATATTCCTTTTCTCTGTTCTTCTGTAAACTTGTCACAGTGTCTATACTTCGATTTTTTGCACACTTCACTTTTGCATGTTTCTTTCATACAACGGCCTTGCTTTGGTTTGTTTTGAACTACTTTTTCAGACTCTCGAGTAAACCCCAAGTATGGTTTTCCTTGCATTCTTAGTTTTTTATTTACGTTGCGCTTCCACTGATCTGGCTCTGCAAATCTCTTTCTTTTTCGTCCTTCGTCCATATTATGATTATTTGGATCTTCATCTATGACATGCAATGGTTGAACAGTGGTACTTGTACTTGGATTTGATGATTCGGGATGATCATTATTCTCATCGAGACATTGTGCATTTGTTTGGGGGACTTCGCATTGCAAATTTTCTAGAGCGGAACTTCTAGTTCCAGCATCCTGACTTTCATTGCCTGTAAGTATAGAAGGAGATGTTTCACCTACAGTGGCATCCCTGCAAACGTCGTCAAGCATAGTGTCATAGTGATCGAAAGAACTGATTTCTTGAAACGTGTTTGGAGACACGTTGAAATCTGAAACATTAAAAAATAAAATAAAATAGTTTTGAAAGTTCTCTTGATCAAAACAATAGCAAAGACTGAACACATCAGTTTTTTAACAAACCTGGATCTTGTCAAACATTGTGGCTTATTAATTTTAGGTCTTCAGGTAAGATTAGATCCTCATTTTGAATATTTACTGACTTTTGGATCAAAATTTGTTGTGTTTTCAGAGAATCACCTTCTAATACCATCAGTGTAGCGGTCTCACACTCTCCGATTCCACTCTGAAATATTAAACATTATAACATAAATTAACTGTACCTAAGTTATTATATAACTTGGGTGAAAAAACTATTAGGTACATTGCTAAAATATCGGTTAGACTAGGTACCTAACGATAGACACAGAAGAAGGTAAATACGTAGTAAGCTGTAAGATAGATTAGGCAGGTGATAGTTACCTGCTGCCTTTCATCGGGATGATTTTCTTTATTGGTCTCATTTTCTTCTGTTACCTCTGTATTTAAAACCAGAGCAACTAACTGCTTGGCGCGACCACTCCGTGACATTACTGCCTATAAGAAATTAAATTAATAAAAGAAAAATGTATTAAAAATAGACAAACTCATACATTTTCAAGATGTAATTAGTCCTATCTGATAATATTTCGTCTACAAAAGTGAATTCTAATAAGTCTTATCTTAATTTTTTTTCTATTAACGGATTTTGACATTAAAACATAAGTTATCTTACCTTTGATTTATATCCGATGAAGTGAAATACAGTTATCTAGCACTGGCATCAATCAGAATCACGTTTCGCGAACGATAAACTTAAGTTTTCTTCAAATAGTCACGAGCACTTACGCACACTGCAGGAAGAACAAGTAAAAACATGAAGATAGTACTTTTTGCTTCTTACTCCAAAAGGGGCTCTGATAGGACGTTACGCTTGACGTAGATTTTAGCGCGAATTTCAAATAAACCAATATCAGCTTAGAATCTCCTCTGAATAAGGGAGTCAGATAGGATCGATTGCAGTAATATTCCCAAAACCTAAAAAAAACTGATAGGACCTATTGCCAGTAAACAGTCGATAAGCCAACACATCAATTTGATTGATCATCATCATCACAACTAAAATTATACCATGGGTCATCACACTATGACCCAATTATTGGTACTTTTCGTGATATTTTGCATCTAAGCAGATGTTTTTGATGATGATTTCGCTGTTTGTGGACCGATTTTCAAAATTCTCGTGTTGCTGTATAGGACTTAATCTTAATTTTTGACCGACTTCCAAAAAGGAGGAGGTAATATGTTCGGCTGTATGTAACTTTTTTTTGTATGTTCCACGATTACTCAGCCGTTTGTGGTCCGAATTTCAAAATTCTTTTTGTGTTTAACTCGAATTTGGTACCATGTTCACAAAAGTGGTGATCTGATGATGGGATCCTTGAGGAATCGAGGGGACTTCTTGAAATTTGTATGGAAACATATAGTGATTTAGATTTTTTCTGAAGCATTCGAGGTAAATGCTACCAAAAAGTAAGATTTCGCACCAGGTTATACCCTGGATCCGAAGGTACCGAACAGAACTTTTGAATGCTTATAGGTACAGGTTCGGGGATTTCGGCGTTGTTTAAACAACTGAAAGCATAAGCTAATACATCAATTTGATTAATCATCATCATCACAACCATCATTATGCCATGGGTCATCACACTATGACCCAATTATTGGTACTTTTCGTGATATTTTGCATCGAAGCAGACGTTTTTGATAATGATTTCGCTGTTTGTGGACCGATTTTCAAAATTCTCGTGTTGTTGTATAGGATATAATCTTAATTTTGTATAACAATTACGAAAGTGGTGAGCTGATGATGGGATCTATGAGCAATCGAGGAAAATCCTTGAATTTTATCAAAACACGCATAGTGGTTAAAATGTTGTTTCTAGTAAGTTAAACATAATATGTTACGAAAAAGAGAAATTTTATACGAAGGTGTCTCTTGGTCCAAAGGCACTGAACAGAACTCCTGAATCTTTAAAGATAAAAGTATGGAAATTGCAGCATCGCTTAGATAACTGCAAGCATTTACCACAATTTCGCTTACAGTGACATAATGTGAATAGTTAACATTCGTATTGGTTATTTACGCATAAAGCCTAATTTTGTAGATACTTAACTAAAAAAAAATGAAATTATTATTTTTAACAAAAAATTAAAACCGACTTCCAAGGTGAAAACAATAGTAATATGAACTAAAAAGTATTAAATAACTCTTACCCTTTAATAGTGCCTTTTTCAGAAATCGTCTAAATCTCAACTATTTCTGTACTGTATACTACAATCTTCATTACTTTGAAGTCGGTACCAGTCCCAAAAGTTTCAGATAATCTGACATTACTGAACTCACGATTAAATTAGCTGGTACCGACTTCAAAGTAATGAAGACCGTAGTATGTACAGAAATAGTTGAGATTTAGACGATTTCTGAAAAAGGCACTATTAAAGAGTAAGAGTTATTTAATACTTTTTAGTTCATATTACTATTGTTTTTACCTTGGAAGTCAGTTTTAATTTTTTTGTTAAAAATAATACATAATATACAGCTATTTTATATTTTTAAATCCCAGCAGACTGAATATCAACAGTAGAAATGCGTCAGACAACGACATGCATATTTTAAGGACACAGATTCCTTCGTCAATCTATTTTACAGAAGTAGAAAGAAACTCTTTATAAGGTTCCCTGATTAACGTGCAAGACTCAAAGTATCTACATAGTTCACCGGTTCTCAAACTTTTTGGTGGCGCTTTAAGTACTGACATTTTTGATGAACTCCCAAAAGATAATGTTTTGCACTTGAATTGCTTGTACTATGCTGGTGTTAGGAAACAATTAATGATGTCATTTCTAAAAACAATTCCTGTATCGTTCGCGAAGCCCCTACAAGGCCTTTAGGAGCCCCAGGGCTCCGGGGACATTTTAAGATGCAATAGTCCAAAGTTCCAAACCAAACAGGCGGTTACTGCTTAGCAACGGAATTAAGTATGTAATATATTTAGTGAAAGTTTTTGACAAATAGCAGGCGGGGTTTGTTTACATTTGAGGCTTGAGAAATAACTTGTTGGTATTATAAAGGTGAGAGAATCGCCGTGATATAATAGGTAATTGAATTATGACACAAAAAGTTTGAACAAAGCGTCATGACTTCAATGACTGATGTTAGTCATCTCGTATCAATATTTATATTATGTAAAAAAGTTATCTTTTCGCTGAGGTTTTTCTAGGCCATTTATGTACTAGGTTTTCATAAAACTAGGCCTTATTGTAAACAAATGCTTCTACAAACTTGAAGGTAGGTACCTATTGATAGTGAAATGAATGACACGTAAATTAGGTTGATTATTATTTACCAATTCGTGGTATAGTACCAATGGTGGTTATTTTAGTATACAGTACTCCATATAGTATTAAATAATGTGTCAGGTATTTTATTATCAGGTACTATGAGTTCATACTCTATTTATGTACTTAATATTATTAGTTATTACTGTCTACAATAATAATATCTACATAATATATTATAATTTATACCTATTGTAACTGCTTACTCTGCGAATGACACAACGGTACTTACTATTCTCAAACCATTTTTACCATCAGCAAAACTTTAAGAAGCGTATTCTCTCTCAAAAGCCCAACTGCGCACTAATTGCAACCCTGCTATGTTGCGGATCTCAATGCGCGACAGTAGCCACTTGTCATCAGGTGATCCGTTTGTTCTTTTGCTCCCCATCTAAAGAACAATGTATTGCACTCTGGCAGTGCCGGCAGAAGTAACTTGAACTTTAGAGGATATTACTTCCTCTACTTCGCCGCGCCTCTACTCTCTCTTCGTCTTACGAATTCTTTTCGTCTTCAATAAGTCTATCTACAGTAAGGCGCGTTTATTTGCACCACACACGTGCCATATATCGGCGACCGGTTTCGGTATTATCCTCGTCGGCGTTTATCTTATGTGTATTGTAATAGTGACGATAATTGTTTGTCAATGTCGCAAGGACGAGCGCAAGGTTGTGTGCACAATGTCACACTAAACAGTCACAAGAGTCAAGAAGATTCACGCCTTTTATTGGCTAGAACAGCTGTTCTCAAACTTTTTTGGTGGTGGAACCCCTTTAAGAATTAGTGTCAAGTGACATTTTTGACGGGCTCAAAAAAAAAACCTGTCTTTGAATGAATTTTCTCCATGCTGGTTTTTTTTTCGAAAGGGTCTAAGCTACTGGTCTGGTTAAGACCATGGTAGTTTAATCGTGGCTATAACTAGTCTGTTGCTAGTCGGTTTGGAGATAAACAATGAGGGGGCCTGTCATTGCCCCATGCTGCATGCATCTCCATGCTGGTGTTTTGTGTCATTTCTAAAAACAATTTATGTATCGCTTGTGGAGCTCTACAACTTACAAGGATTTTTTAAATTAATGGGGTGTAAATAGATTCATAGAATATAAACAGTTTTTATTAACATTTTCAAACTAGGAAATACCTTCTTCTCATTTCTTTTGTGTGCATTCTGCATATTGTGTAATGTGCGATTTTGAGCTTCATTGTACAATTGAGGACCTTGCAGCTAAAGGGGGGCAGGTCCAAATTTCATAATTGTTGGGTATTTAAAAAAAAGTTTTTAATTTTTTTTTGATGAATTTACATCTTATCGTTATATGGTATAATATAATATGAACATATATACACATTTTACTCGAGATTTTAAGGCAATTAATGAAGTTATAGAATTACTACGATTTTTTAAAGTTTGGATCTGCCTCCGTTTTGCACCAAGATGCAAGAAAAATACTACTCTATTTTGTATTAACGATAATAAAACGCGTAAACACGATATTTTTTTCATTTAAAGAATCATTAATCAGTGCACAAAGAATTAAAAAATGAAAAGAAAAACAAAAACGAACGACTTGCTTAACAAAATATTTTTTAAAGGTTAACTTCAGCTTGATCATCGACGTCTTCGCTAGAAATATCATCTGTTGGTCCGACTGCTTCACCCTTAAGGGCCCTGTAGAAATACAGTTTATTTGGTGGAACATAGTTCTTTACCAACTGCATTACATCGTTGGACTTACCTTTTTCAACGGCAATGCATGATCATACAGCGGTTTCATTTGTTGCAAGAAGGAGGCAGGTCCGGACCTGCTCCCTTCTTGCACCAAGCAGAATAAGGTGGCAGATCCAAATTGTGTTATAGAACGCTTGTTTTTCGTCGGACGTGCCTCTTGAATGCACCAAATCATAGCAATTTTTTTTGTTTAAATTGTAGGCGAAAAAAAGGGTAACGGCTAAAACTTGGATCTGCCCCCCTTTAGCTGCAAGGTCCTTAATTAACAAACAATGAAATTGCGGGAAGAAAAAATCGTTGCTAAAAATAAACAAAATAATGTTTCCTAGAATAAATAGTGATTTGGAAAGTTTATAATATTATGTAAATCGACAAAAAGGAAGTCAGGAAGTGATGTGTGATATAAGAGTACTAATGAGCAACTAATAGCTTGGTTTCCCTAAATTAATAGCTTCCTATTAAAAGTTTAATCTTTATTAATCAATAAGAAATACAAAAATACAACCAGACTATCAACTTTTTACAAGTTTTGCCAGGTTAAAAATAGATAACACTAGGTAGACCACCCAGCTTTGAATACATAATACAAATTACTTCAAAATACTATTTAAAATTCAGTAAATTGGGTATAGTAAAATATGGTAAAATTAAATCAAGGAGCCTTCATAATGCTAAATTTAAATTCGATAAAAAAAATATAGAAAAATATCAGCCTAGGCCCATGGACGTATAAAAAAAGGCGGACGGAGTCCCACCATACACAAAACTGTGTCGTTCAGAGTCGGCCAGTTGGCTGTATGTACACGGTCCGAACGTACACATTCTTGCGCTAGTCCATACCATTTGACAGGCGTCAGAACGTGTGCGTGGCCGACTCAGAAGAAAAGTGAAGACACAGTTTTGTATATGACAAGACTCCGTCCGCCTTTTTTTCTACGTTCATGCCTAGTCCATTTTATCTTACACTACTTTGTCCTTACTTTTATTTTGCATAAACATTATTTTTTCTTGTTCGATCCTTTAGTAAGCGCAGTGTCTTGACCGACAAGGATAAGACATTGTAAAACTATAATAAAGCCGTGTTTTCACTAGGGGACATGTCGCGGAGACAAGTCGTCCGACATTTACGTAGTTTGTCCCTGCAACGCGTAGTTTGTCCTCTGCAACTTTGTCCCTCGACATATGACTTGTTCACACTAGTCAGTGGTGAACAGTATGTCGCCAGTGACAAGTCCCGCAACCAGTAAATGTCGCTGCAACGCGCGTCGGGCGACATGTCGCGGGACACGTACATTTCGTGTCGCGCGACTAGGTCGCGAGACAAATGTCCCCTAGTGAAAACACGGCTTAACGTCTGTACGCACTGTAGACCTTTTTATTGGCAAGATGGTATATATAACTAAAGATGCAATACTCATATGATTGTTTTTTCATTACAGATTAATGCAGAGGTGCGGCGACAAAATGTGTAAAGACGGTTGAGAGGCTTGCGCGTCGGTCCACGGCGCGCACATCACAAACATGTCTTTCTTTAATAATCTCAAGAAGGTAAACACTAAACATCCTATCTAATTAACATACAAACTGTATCCATTCGAATATCGAAGGTTCTTGGCAATGCATCGTTGGAAGGTGGGACTTTTGCTTTTTAAAGTATTTCCTACAACACAAAGATTGAAGCCACTAACTTACAGTTAAAGCGCGTGTCTTGTCCGGCATTTTATAGCAGAAAATGAGCAAGGTTTTTGCCACTTCATCTCATTAAAAAACCTAATTCATTCTAATATTATAAATGCCATTGTGTGTCTGTCTGTCTGTTACCTCTTTACGCCCAAACCGTTGAACCGATTTTGCTGAAATTTGGTATGTAGATACTTTGAGTCAAGGGAAAGGACATAAATTATGATACTTTTTATCCCGGAAAAATGTACGGATCCCGCGCGTTAAACGAGTTTTGGCGCAACGGAGTTGCGGGCGTCATGTAGTAAAGTTAATAAAACAAACTGGTGGTCACATTAAAAAATATAACTAGTACAGTGGATAAAACTTACTGGCGAAATGTGACGTTTTCAGGTGTTGCACCTCGGTGGCGGCAATGACGCGAAGAAGAAGAGGGTGTTCAGCAACATCCGCGACAACAGCGACCCCGCCGAGTACTGGGAGATGATCGGCGAGCTGGGGGACGGCGCTTTTGGCAAGGTGAGATGCATGTTGGATCAGTGGTTCTCAATCTGTTCGACGCGACCCCCTGGGAGGTCGTTACGTTTTTCCCCTATCTGCCTATTCAGAATCAACTTCTCTAATAGTAACTGTACATAATGTGTGTACCTATATTAGGGTGTGTTTCCACTGAAGCGGAGCGGAGCTTAGCGGTGCCCGAATTGACCAATCATGCTATTCCAGCCGAATGACAGCGAAGCGGAGCGAAGATTTCGAGCATGGTGATTGGTCAATTCGGCACCGCTAAGCTGCGCTCCGCTTCAGTGGAAACGCAGCCTAATTCGGAAATCGCTTACGTGCGTCTGTGACCTTCCGTATGTGACGGAAAACGTTTCATACGTCTTCCGTATGCGATGTCTAAACATCAGCATCACATTCCAGGTGTACAAAGCGCAGCACAAGACGACGGCCCAGCTGGCGGCGGCGAAGATGTGCGTGCTGGACAACGAGGACGACCTCGCTGACTTCACCGTCGAGATCGACATACTCACCGAGTGCAGACACCCCAACGTCGTCGAGCTACACGAGGCCTACTTCATTGATAATAAGCTATGGGTGAGCTATGGCATATTCTTCCTTAAAGATGAAAGCGTATTCCCTCTTAAAAGGCCGGCAACGCACCTGCAGCTCTTCTAATATGGCGACGGTAGTTGCTTTCCATCAGGTGACCCGTTTGCTCGTTTGCCCCCTCATCTATCTAATCTAATATGTATAAAAATGGATTTTCAAATGTGTTAGTCGCGCCAAAACTCGAAAACGGCTGAACGGATTGGGAAGATTTTGGTCTTAAAATATTCGTAGAAGTCCAGGGAAGGTTTTAAAGTGACACGAAGTTCACCGGGACAGCTAGTTTTATAAAAAAAAAAAAAACTAATAAAAAGTGTGTTGTCCGTTACCTCTTCCGCTTATACAGCTGAATAGATAGATGAAATCGCGCGTTCCAACGCGATAAACGAATTTCGGCGCAACGGAGTTGCGAGCGTGACTAGTTAACTAGGCGACACAATTTATTATGGCTAGGGAAATCGCCTGTCGATCAAATGCTGTCACCCAAAGACACTTGAGGAATAAGTGATAGTGAGGTACCAGGCCACACCAGCTCTCCCAAACAACTTAATATTATATTTATACAATATGTAGAGCGCAATCACACTGGTGTACCCATGTACCATCGAGGAAATTGATTCCTAGGCAGTTGACAGACTAACGTCATACAAGTAGGTTCCCCTTCTGTCTAGGAATGAACGTCTCTGATAGTAGGTTTTGTTAGCCAAGAAGTCATATTGAAAATTACCACATGTACAACATCCGCGTTTTCACCACAGATGCTGCTGGAGTACTGCGACGGCGGCGCCCTGGACTCTGTGATGTCGGAGCTGGAGAAGGGTCTCAGCGAGCGGCAGATCGCGTACGTGTGCCGCGAGATGTGCCGCGGCCTGCAGTTCCTGCACTCGCGCCGCGTCATACATAGAGACCTCAAGGCTGGCAACGTGCTGGCCACCATGACGGGCGGAGTTAAACTCGGTTTGTTAAAGCTTCGACCATGGGAATCGCAGACACAATAGATTTTCATTGTTATGCGGCAGGCGGTTGCCGCTTGGGGCTTGATGGGATAAGAAAAATTGCTGTGTAAAACTTATAAAACCCGAATGCATTTTGATATACTCAGAGTCACGGTAAACATACACCGCGACCTCAAGGTGAATGAGTGTTAGCTATCATGACAGGCGGAGTTAAACTCGGTTAGTCAAACAAGTCATACTAGTATTATTATTTTTTTGCGGAATAAATGCAGGTAAAAGATGCTAGAACCTCTAGAGAAAACGTTAAGAAAACACGTGCTCCATTGAGTTTCACCAGTTATAGCCTTTTGATAGACAAGCGCTTTGTAGATGCGGCTCGTTTATTTTGTTTATAGGTATGATATAGAATAACATGTCAGATTCTACTTAAATTGCTATACACATAGAAGACAGTCTCGCAAGGCATCTCATCATTACTCGGACCCGACATATAAATCACTGTAAGACTGAAATGAAGACAGGTCGTTGTGTGCAGCCTACATGTTTAAAATGTCTCCAATATGTTATCCTTTAATCCAGCCTTTCCCAAAGTAGGCGATAACACCCCCTTGGGGGCGCTGAAGGTCTTAAGGGTGTAGGGCCCAGAAAAAAAATGGGGGTGTTGTGTTAGAGGCTTGGGGGGGTGATTTATTTCATCTGGATGCATTTTAAATTAAAACAAAGTGGGCGCTGAACATAATTTGTACTTAAAGTGGGCGGTAGACAAAATGAGTTTGGGAACCCCTGTTTTAATCCATGTCAATCCGTTTAACATGAGAATAAGTTGTCGCTTACCTCAACTTTTTTTTTACAGCGGATTTCGGTGTGTCGGCAAAGAACAAGTCGACCCTGCAGAAACACGACACGTTCATCGGAACGCCGTACTGGATGGCGCCAGAGGTTGTGCTGTGCGAGACGTTCAGAGATAATCCCTATGATTTCAAGGTATGTGGGATTTTAGACTCGTTAATTTAACGTCATAATTTTTGAGTAAGAATAGCACAAGATCAGCAGGGCGATTCACGATTTTCGTTCGACTCGGATTCGGAAACTTCACCGTGTGGTCATCGGTCAATGCCGATTCGATGCGGAGCGCGGTGAGCGATTGGTTCTCGCGCCGCACATCTATTGGAAGTTTCCGCATGCTAGTCGCTTTTTGACTCTGTGCCCAGGGTTTCGTAACCTTTTATATGTTTTTCCTACAAGATAAGTTGCACGCATAACAGTTGTAATGAAATACTCATGCTCTGTATTTTGTTGTTCCGAAGTCGGGAGTCTATATTAACTCAAGTTCAATAATTTTATTTCAAATAAACTATGTTTAATGCCCCTTTGACATTTGTGGGAAAAATCTGGCTGAGAGTCCTGTTTTACATCTACATGGACATAGTGCCAGAGATTAAACGACTGAATGTTCTGTAAATATTGTCGCAGCAGTTCTTGCATTGCCTGAACATTTAATAACATTTTTTTTAATTACATATCTAATATATATAAATCTCCTGTCACGATGTTTGTCCGCGATGGATTCCTAAACTACTTAACCGATTTTAATGTTTTTTTTAAATGTGTGCTTTTTTCCAACTTGAGAGATAGGATAGCTTAGATCTTTAATTATAGTCGCAATTTTATTTTATTGCAAATTATTTGTCTATAAAGAGCGACCATTGTTTATGTGACGCGGGTCACGGGATTAGGGATGTAAAGCGGTAAAATTACTTTCGTAAAATTCGGTAAATTACGATATTTTACGTAAAATATTATATTTTACGGTAAGATTGGGTAAAAAACGATTTGATTTCGTGGCATAATTTTCATTAATAATGGGGATATAAACAGGTTACTTAATGCACGTCTAGTGCAGTCAGTCAAAACAACATAACTGCCAGCCAGCTGGCTTGCTGTATGCGCTGTCGAGTGTCGTCAACTGCCAAAAAGTCGCGACAGCGCAAAATGTTCTGGCAAACAGCACTAATCGGCAACGTCGCACCGTGCAAAGCGCACGCAATACGCAAGTTGCAACTTGCAACACGCTCGCCCCGCCCGCCGTCATAGTATCACCATTCTACATACATACGTAGTCGGTAATTTTACCGTAATTTATATAAATTACCGTAAAATACGCGTATTTTACCAGTGTTTTCGGTAAAATTACGTAATTTTGCAACCCAACACGGGATAGCGATGGACGTTGCCATGGTGACATACTTATTTAGTCACAAATTCAATAAAATAATACGGGCGATATACTTTATATAATATGGCAAAGAAACGTTTGCCGGGACAGCTAATTTATTTTTATTTCTCCTTCAGGTGGACATCTGGTCGTTGGGCATAACGCTGATCGAGTTCGCTCAGATGGAGCCGCCGAACCACGAGATGACGCCGATGCGGGTGCTGCTGAAGATACAGAAGAGCGACCCGCCCACGCTCGACCAGCCCTCGCTCTGGTCCAAGACCTTCAACGATTTCGTTGCCAAGGCGCTCGTCAAGGTAACTTTGATGTGCTATCAGTATTAGAATATTATTATTTATTGCATGGAATATGGTTTTCTTCTTCCCAAGAAGGGACGTCATTAGTTACGAATCAGAAAGGAGCAATGACGGGTTCGTGCAGATTAAATGGTTTACGATCGATAAACAACGACTGGGAATTATTCGCTTTAGCGTGATTAAATCTCTTCTTAACGCGAGTAGGCTAAATTGATAAAGGTAAAAGCATTTTCCTTTGGAAGAATCTATGTATAATAAATCGGGTATGGTAGAGATAAACTACGATAACATGGCGCGCCCCTCCAAAATTCAAAACGTTTGAAGTGCGTTGTCAAAACGTTTGAAGTGCGTTGTCTTGCGCGGTCGGCTAGTTATGATTAGTTGACCAATAAATCTTGGTAATAAGTGACATTAAGTGAAATATTACGAGTACGTTGATTGGTTGAATACTTACTACATACAAACTCTTTCATAAGGATGTGACTACACACATTAAAACAGTAATTTGGAGGGGCGCGCCATGTTATCGTAGTTTATCTCTATAATGAACAACAGTGTCTCTGGATATATTATGCACTTAAATACCTGTAAGCACGTATTTTATATTTGTAATTTGTATTCTTAAATTATTTTATCAACACAACCATGTTTTGTCAGGATCCTGAGAAAAGGCCGACAGCGACGGATCTGTTGAAACACGACTTCGTCGGTGGTAACCTGGACTCCAAGCCGCTCAGAGATCTGCTGCTTGAATACCGAGCTGAGGTCGTCGAAGAGGAGTTGCTGGATGATGATTCGGAGGTAAGAGACAGGAATTATCTGGGATGGTGGGATAAGATGGGATACCTAAAGGTTCAGCAGCCCTACTACGATACCGTTTTGAGACTCAAACAATCGAATGAGAATGCAGCGTTCTGCTCTAACAACGTCATTTCACGTTTGTTAGAGTAGGACGCGGCATTTTCGTTCGATTGTTAAGTCTCAAAATAGTTTGGTGGTACGGCCCCAGAGCATAGGTTCGACGAGGCCTAAGCCGGTCCCTAGACGAGCAATTTTATTGCGCAATATCACGTATTGCGTAATATTATTGACAGTCTAGGATTAATTTTGAACATCGCGCGCCTTCAATCTAATTCTCAAATAAACTATTCAATAAAATTGATTGCAATATGATGCACAATACGATTGATCGTCTAGGGGCCGGCTAAGAAGATCTGTAGGTGCCCCATTTTGTCCTCCTGACTGATATAGCTGGTGTTATATTATGTAGGATTTGGGATGACACCTGTAGAGCTAATTTTATTAAAATAATGCCGATATTTGACCCTTAGAAGCTGCTCATAAAATGTAGAATACATTTTATTTTTAAACATTGTGCATAAGTCTATTGACAGTCAATCGAGTATCATGTACAGTCAACGTTCAAAAGTCCAGTAGCATCGTAACGACCATATTCGTTTGCCGGTACAGTGCATATTTATGTGTGCGCCATGTTACCGTGTACACACTTAAATGCCGTACAGTATCAATACAAGAAAGTTGCGTGTAGTGGATGAAAGACAAAGATAACATATATGTTTGTCTTCTTCATTCATTTTTCTTCATTTATTGCACTGCACTGTGTCAATAAATGCAAAAATTTCATTAGATACGTAAGATAGTTCGTAGCTCCATCGGTAAATAGTTGGCCTCGCATCATAGCTAGGACGAATAATGGTCACGGTTCAAATCTCAGTTTATCATATTATTTTAAAGTTTTCATATTGTTTTTATTATCTCAGCATTTTTGAAAACTTAATGAAATGACTATTTTGAAAGTTTTATTTAATAAGAATAATATAAAATTATAACATAGTGATAATATATTATAAATGTAAAAGTATTTTAGTTAGATAATTATACATTATAATAAAACAACATTTTCAAAAAAAAAAATATTTTTATTTCAATGACATAATTATTATTGAACAATTGAATTGATTGACGGATGACGGTAAAATCTTTGATTCACAGATCTATCAATATAATAATACCTATATCTATTGTGTTATCAATATTTCATATTGTTGAGGTTATAGTTTAATTATTCGTTTTCCGAGGAAAAGAGGATTAAAACTTAACCTCAACCTTAAAATCTTAAACCTACCAATTACTGGCCAGCACGTTCCTTTGTAGAATGCCCAATTGAAACTTACGAAATATAAATATTATAACAATTACTTTACACTTATTATTGCGACATAGAAATACATTTTTAATTTAATATTAATAATGATTCTTAATATTTTGTGTAACCTCCATTATTTTCGATACAACTAAGAAGACGTCTGCGCATGGAAGCCACAATATTCTTACAGATATCTGTTCCACGCAAATCCTCCCACAACTGCATGCAATGAGATTTGAGCAGCTCCGGACATCTATCATCGCGTGCTCGCCATCTTTGCACCATTAAACCCCATATATTTTCAATCGGATTTAAGTCTATGGATCGTGCTGGCCACGGAATAACTTTAATATTAGAATGTTCACTGAACCAATTGCGAACTATGGAGGCTCGGTGAATTGGACAATTATCATGCACAAAACTTATTTCGCTATCACCATACACATTTCGCACAGTAGGTAACATAATGTCCTCTAACACTTCTACATAATTTGCACTGTTGGCTCGCGTAGGTATAAATTCAAGTTCACCCGGCCCTTGAGCACTAATCCATCCCCACATGTTCACACTTATTCTGCCAGATTCAGTGTTTGACACCACGTTATTTTCACACCAACGGGTGTTATCTTTACGCCATAAATGTAGTCTTCCTTTTTGAGAGGATTTAAAAGTCTTCTCATCGGAAAAAAATGTTGTTTCCCAATCAAAATCTAAATACTCTCGTGCAAAGCGTAGCCGTTCGTCTTTATGCCTTTGAGTCAAAAACGGTTTTTTCGCCGGCTTTCGGTGGTGTAATCCCTCGTCATGAAGTGCACGACGAACGGTGACCAATGACGTGTTAAATTCATCGGCAAAACGACTTGTCGGTATGAAACCACATGTTTCATACTCCGCTGCCATATAACGCCGCTGAGTCTGGTTAATAAGAAGTGGCCTTTCACTTCGTTTACGACTCTGCAAGCCACCTTCTTCCTCGAATCTTTTCACCCATCGACTTACAGTATTTCTCTAAAAAAAAAAAAATTGTAAAAGACGATTTTAACCAATGAAAAAATACACATCACAATAATATTATAATTAATTACTACTTACTGAGAAGCCAGTTTCGTTAGAAATTTGAGAAATATTCAGGCCATTCGAATATAGGGCCACAATTTTAGCTCTTGCTTCAATAGTAATATTTGCTTGCATATTGGATAAATTGTATCGCAACAGTAAGAACACAAACACTCGTAGCTAAGTTCACCAACCAACAACATTTTAATATTTTGTTATCTTCAAGCAATCGTTCCATTTTATTTTAAATCTACACTCACATTCTTTGCTGTGATTAGAATGTTACGTTTCTAAATAAACGTTACTGTGCTTTTAGTTAGAAACGTAATTTTTTATTCTACATAGTTGTATCAACATTAATAATCATAATAATTTTATAATTAATATTTCTCAAAAATTGTTTTACGTAAAAACGACGCAGACTCAATACGGGTCGGATTCGATCCTGCAACTTAGCTGATGCAGATGATCTTAGAATAATCACAAGCACTTGCTTAACCACTAGGCCACGGTAGTGCTCACATGTTGAGACGAAATTGACGATATGAATATACAGCCAAACAAAGTGTATGTGTGTGTGTGAATTGTCTTTATAGAAAAAGGTCACAAGTAACGTTAAGTGTTGACGCTATACCTGCGTACGATTGCTACTACTGGACTTTTGAACGTAACTGTACATGAATTCTAAAAACATAGTCTATTCCTGTCTTCAAATTAAAAACATATTATCACATACTTATTATCTATAATGTACAGCAATGTTTTCAAACCAATAAATTACATTACGTTTGTAAATATTTCATTTTGTGAAAATATTAATAACAATAACAAAGAAATTGAATCAACAATTTGTGCACTTGTCAGTGATTGTGCAAGATTGCAAGGCAAATTATTTTTCGACGTGACGACAAGACTTATCTTTAACTTTATGTCACCATCTTGCTTCAATGTCCCATATATTCTTACGTCACTATATACTGTAAATCGGACACTGATATTTGATATACATATTACAAAAATATACATATAATATTGTAAATAACTAACATACACTCCCCGCTTGCGCACGCTTACTAACATGTACGGATGGTAGTCGAGGGCGAGACGGAGCAAGGCCAAAGTTAATAAGGAGCAGTATCAGAGAGTTGGTTAGTATTTATCGCTTTGATGAACAAACCCTTTGGCACCTGTGACGTCACAAACTTTTTGGCAGCTGTGACGAACACGTCATAAGTCTTATGGACGGCTTGGATATAACGTCACAATCCTTTTGGAGGCTGTTCCAAAAAAAAAGGCTGTGACAAATATGTAGATGTTTCGACTCACTGCATGAAGTACTAAATTTCACATACCACTATTTCAAACATATCAAAGCTAGACAGCACCATTATAATTCTTTATGAATTTTAATAACGGAACATATCCATACTACGTGATCTGCTTAGGGTATCTTCAAAGCCATATCCAAGAATTTTTTTGTAAGAACCAGGTAGAACTATGTGTAAAGAGTAAAGAGTAGAGTGTTTTGTGTAAAGAGTTTATGTCTTGATAGATGACTAACATTCACTAGACATAACTTGGCTATAAATTATAATAAAACAAAGGTCCATCTATCTACCTATGAATTCTTTGGTCTCTGGTGCTTAATACGCTTAATTGTAATTAAACCTTAAGATTTAAAAGGCAAAATGCACGCAGTATGGGTATATTTCCTATAACCGTTGTTTCCTCCTATATAAAAATATTATAGCTAAAGTTAAACTTGTTAATTGATCGTAATGTAGAGATCTACTACACGATAACATGGCGCGCCCCTCCAAAATTCAAAAAGTTTGAAGTGCGTTGTCAAAACGTTTGAAGTGCGTTGTCTTGCGCGGTCGGCTAGTTATGATTAGTTGACCAACAAATCTTGGTAATAAGTGACATTAAGTGAAATATTACGTGTACTGTGATTGGTGGAATACTTACTACATGTACAAACTCTTTCATAAGGATGTGACTACACACATTGAAACAGTCGTTTGGAGGGGCGCGCCATGTTATCGTAGTTGATCTCTACTGTACGTTAATGTTTGTTTGTCTGTGGTTTACATTGCTTGCCAATCGTACGGTCAGCCGCGAGATCATCTGCTGTCGTCGAAGGTATAGTAGTGTAGTTAATATAAGATGCGTCAAGACTAGAGGTGACTATGACAGTAAGTTGGGCCTGTTTCACCACTTACTGATAAGTGCCGGATAGGCTATCCACCTTTTAACTTGATAGAGTATGGAGAATCTGTCAAAAAGGTTGTGGATAGCCTATCCGGCACTTTATCAAGGGCCCGTTTCGAGTGGTGAAACAGGCCCTTAATCCATCAAGCCCCATAACCGGACACTGGTGACCGCGACAATAATAGAATAACAATAGATTTCCAAGAATCCGCGATCGAAGGATAAATATCTACTGTATATGTATATAGGAATCATATTATTATGTCAGGGCATATTATATGTCATTCTTTTTTTCTTCTCCTCATTAATTGTAGCTTTTGCTGCACCTTTATAAAAGTCACACCACGCTAATCTGGACGCATCGTTAGATATTGTGAGCTGCGAGATAATGGAAAATTTGGCTCTCGATTGTCGCTTAATATCTCCGTTGTTGCGACGATCTAGCGCTGGCCCGCACTTCCTAGCCTCCGTTTTCTCGAGATTATATAAAACTTTATGTATGTTACTAACAGTTATCAATTAGTATTTTTGCGACACTCTTTCTGAGTAAATAAGGTGAGCTCTACTCTTACAAATATCTCAGTATATATTCTGTATCTATTAATCCTTCGATCGGAGGTTCTAGGAATTCCCATTGTATTCTTTTGTTCTCGCGATCACCGGTGCTCGCGCGGGGACTGAAAGATTAACTGTCAAAGAGAAGAAAGGGAAATGAAGTTCCCAAACGCGTTATTTTCTTTTAGAATAATTTATCGGAATAAAGAGTACAAGCTCTTTCTAATCACCTAATAAATCACCTATTAGGGCGAAGCCAAGCGAGCGTAATTTGTGAGTTGTGAGTCGCAGAATTTCGGTTCGGCAGAATTCTGATGCATTCGGTTTCATACAAAAGTCCTGTTTGATTCACACGAGCGTAATTTTGTAAGTCGTTATTTGTATGAAAAGATATTTTCGCGGCAGAAATTCTGCGAATCTCGTTTGGCTTCACCCTTACTGCTATATTTTTGAAAGCACATACGATCAATTCTAGCTACAATTCATCATCATCAACTCATTCACGGCAAGATTCGGAATATTAACATCTGTGTGTTATTGCAGGAACATCGCAGCTCTCAGATGCATATGGAGATGGAAGATGATTCCACGTCGGTGAGGTCGGGCGACACGCCGGATGTCAAATGTGAGTCAATTATGTTTTTTTTTTAGTATTTATTTATTTAATAAACTTCAAACTATTACAATTGAACCTTGCCGAACCAAGGTTTATCTTCGCTCTGAAAAACAAAAATGAAAATCTCCTTTGCGTCAATATTTATCGCGCTGGAACCATAAATTTTTTCGGGATAAAAAGCATCCTATGTCCTATCCTCGGACTCAAAGTATGTCCATACCTAATTTCAGCAAAATCAGTTCAGCGGATTGGGCGTGATGAGGTAACAGACAGACAGACACACTTTCGCATTTATAATATTAGTATGGATGGGCTGATTTATCGTCATCATCAGCTTCGAGTGAAACCACGTTGCACTGTTGCGCTGCGTCGTCGTACAATGCATAATATATGCCACAGCACAATTACACGACGTCGTCGACGTCGTCTGCACAGTCATCCTACTTTCATACATCTTCTGACTGCTATTTCGAAACATTGCCTTCAACGACGTAAGTCTTAATGCACCAATGTAGCATAGAAAAAAAATAATTGCAATATGGCCCAGTTGTTAGTCCCTGTATCAGCAATATATTATTATGTCAGTAATGATTTTTGTAGCGTTATTGTAGAAGCCTTATTCAATAATAATAATTGTTATCACACGTAACAGCGGCGGAGCCTGCAGCCCCGGCCCCACCTGTCCCCGCAGCGGCCGCCGCCACGCCCGCAGCCCCGCCCGCAGCCACGCCCGCAGCCCCGCCCGCAGCCGCCAAACGACCCATCGAAGACCCGGCCCCCGCTGACAAGAAACTGGTAAGGCATCGAGTTACTTCCCACCCGTATTTTAAGTCAGTTCCTCGAGATCTCCAGTTATTCTCCACTCGACTCAATCGCAATCCTCTTAAATTATGCCATTTGTTGACAAAACGTTGTCGTTTGACAGTTCATTCTTCGCCTCGGATAAGGAAATGGGCATTGTCCAAAAAAAATCACATGTACTTTTTATATTTTTTTTCGTTAAAATAGGGTATTTTAAGAACAAATTAAATAATTTTGAAATTCATTGGCTAGTTTTTTCTCAATAAATTTTTAAAGTTTCGCTCTGACGTCATCATTGGCGGCCAATTGACCTCTGCAGTATGTTTTAATTCCTTTCAATCTTATTTATAATGGCTGGTTCGTCAAATGGAAGTTTTCACTATGTGAAAACTGATACGAGAAGCTTACCAAAAGTTCGAAACGTAATGTTGGTCGAATTTATTGCCAATTTAACGCCATTGAAGGTCAAACTAAGGTTAAACATATTTGTTCAAAAATATAAGTAACTAATGGGTATTTTTTTCGTTTATATACAGAAAAACGATCACTGACCTTATTCCTCGAAATGTTTTTGTAATGAGCAAAATTAAAAAAAAAATGGACAATCCCCATTCCTTAGTCGAGGACGTTTTGTTTAACTAATGGAGTTCAACTCAAGGCTGTCACAGACAGAGCAGGTAATGTAAATATGTATATTATAGCACGATACATCTTTCTATAGAAATCGTATACAACAGCTATAATGTAAAAATATACATTATAGCTGTTGTGTGTGGTCTCCTGACGATTTCTATAGAAAGGTGTATCGAGATGTATCGTGCTATAATATACATCTTTATGTCGCAGTCATTTGGTTTAATCTGCGATTCGATCGAATGAATAGCGCATTCATTGAATGACAGCATTCAATTGAATGACTAAAGGACAACTCGTCAAGACGTTGACTGTAACGTTTAACGTCTTGACTAAGAGTCATACAGCGAAGTCGTTAAATGGGATGCTATATTTTTTTTCAAGTAGCCGTTGACGGGGTAGTTATAGGAAAATTCACGCTTTCATATTATTTTATTAGTTATTACAAATTTAGAGCACTTTAATGTAAATGTAATCGATAAAATATCAAAACAGTGCTATCAGCTGTGCGAGCTGTTTGACGCCATATTTGTTTTAGTGACTAGTAGCCCCGCAGTAGGAAGAAAATGAAATACGTTCAATTGCCTGACTGATTTCATGTCCGCTATCTTCAAAACGCTATGCTACAAATCGCTAACTAGTTGAACGATCGTTCAATCGACGTTCGGCCGAGTCATTCAATGAATGCGCTAGTCATTCAATCGAATCGCAGATTGAACCAGATGACTGCGACATTTACATTACCTGCTCTATCTGTGACAGCCTTCAGAAAGAGTTGTGACACACACAGATAAAATGACTTTTGATAAACTTCAATTCCTAATCTTTCTGTAGCTAGAAGTTACAAAAGTAACGTTTTTTCAGCCTCCAAAGAAAGAGAAGGGTCCGGCGCCTCCTCCTCCCGCGGCGTCAACGCCCTCCGCGCCGCAACATCCGGCGCAGACTCAACCCCCGGCGGCTCAATCCCCCGCGGCTCAACCCGCCGCTGTTCAACCCCCCGCGGTTCAACCCACCGCGGCTCAACCCCCCGCGGCTCAGTCGCAGCCACCCGCGCCGCCGTCACCCGTGCACAGTGTGGCGTCATCCCGCGGCCGCAAGCAGCCCGCGCCGCCACCGCCGGCGCCCGCCGAGCCCGCAAGCGTCCCCGCGCCCCCCACGCCCCCCACGCCCCCTACGCCCGCCACGCCGACCACGCCCACGCCTGCCGCCGCCGCCGGACTCATTGTGGATCAGGTGAGGGTCCATTGTTATATGAATGCTTTGTCAGTTTACGGTTTTCGAATACTAAAGTAGGAAACTCTTGTTAGTTAGGCCCAGAGAAGTGGAGATTCGGATCAGCTCTCGTCCATTCACTCACCATGTAGAAATGGACCATTCAGTTTGCGGTTAACAATTGTTAGTTTGTATCGTAATGTTAATGATGTGGATATAGACCGTGGTTACATTGTTTTCACTTTTTTTCTCGCAGGTATGTCGGGAAGCAGAGAAAGCCGTCGAAGAGAAGGTGGAGCATAAATCGGAGAAGGATATTATCGATAAGGACGTCAAACCAAAGCGAGACGAGAGAGACGAGAAGCCCATCCGAGTCAACGGCACACCCGAGCTCGTAAAAGAGAAACCCGAAGTCAAATTAGATAAACAAGCTAGTGTAGAAATTAAGGATACAAAGTTTAAATCGGATGTAGTTAGCGAGAAACCTAGTCTAAGTAAAGAAACGAGGAGTGCGGACGATTTGAGAGTGAACGTTCCGGTTAACGAAATGAACAGGCGAAGCGCGGACGTCACACAAATGATACAAGACATCAACAAGTCTAACATACAAGTGACGGAAGTCAGAGTGGAGAAGCACAGGTCCAGCTCGACGGATGACATAGAGAAAACGGATAACAAGAGAGTCAGCGCAGAGATAAGTAGGATAGAATCTAGATCCAGATCCGCCGATGACAAGGAAAGAGTAGAAATTAAGAGAGTGAGCAGGACAGATTACTCGAGATCGAATTCTAACGAGGAGATGGAGGACAGGAGAGAAGTGGCAATGTCACCGAACACAGTAGAAATAAGACCAGTGACGGTAAGTTTTTTTAATAATTTGACCACTTAAGGTGATCGCACATTGTTGTGAAACCTCGCACATTCGTCCGCACCGTTCGCACCGCATTTACATTTGTCAACACTGTACGGCTTGTACAGTGTTGACAAATGTGCGATCAGCTTTAGTAGAAAATGTTAACTAATTATCCACGCAGGGACAGCTTAACTTTGTTTCTAAAGTTTGCAGTACAAGAACCTACAATTTAGAGCGCTTACAGACGAACGGCACTTGTCGACGGCAGTCGGTGGCACGCGTCGACCAATGTCAAAAAAATCAATGAACAAAAATTCCAGTGACTGCCGTCGACAAGTGTCGTTCGTCTGTAGAAGCCTTAGGGCTAATTCAGAACGCAACGTGATGCGTAGATGCATTTCTAAATTTGCATGGATTTGATAGATCTGCAAGACTTCTCACGCAATTGAGATCTGTCAATTCAGCACTTTAGAAATGCATCTACGCGTCACGTTGCGGTTTGAATTGACCCTTAATTAGTTAGATTTACATATCAAACTCATGTTAATTTTGTTATAGCCGAGCCGCGACCACGCGGTGACGGTAGTGTCCGTGTCGGCGGAGCCCAACTCGCTGGCGGCGGCGCCGGTCGGCCTCGTGACGGTCACCACGACGCACCCGCCCGTACTCAACACCGCTGCACACGTGAGTATTGTATTACGCTGTTTGCAAGTACTGTTTAGATTTGGTACAGGAGGAAATGAAGACGTGAGAGGATGAAGCGGGGTTGTAAAATGTTAGTTACTCGGTTCATCCACACATGTCTTTAAATGACAACTCAACTGTTAGATCAGAAATATGTTCATTTCACGAAACTTTCGGCTATAATATAATATAATATACAACAATTTACAGAGAAGAAAGGGACGATACATTTTTACATGATAGAGACGAAATGTAAACTAAACGAAAGAGATAAAAATCGAGACGTAATGTGTGTGACGTGTGTGATGTGAGATAGAATAACGTCGAGATATTGGTATGAAGGGTTGGTATAAGATTGGTTGAACCTCACTAGTAGTAGAGGAGGGGAAGAGGGGATTTTGGGAGTAGCTCGAGCGTGTCAGATTAAGCTTGTATAGGCTTCCGACATGTGTCTAGTTATCATGGTATAGAAATCAGATTTCTCACGTGGTGGGTTAAAAAAAATTTTTTTTTGAATATTTAAATGTCATCCGATCTGTCAGATTAAGATAGGGGATGTTTAGTATACCCCAAAGAAGCTTCCATAAAAAGCACTGACGATTCAAAGATAAGGTAAGCCTGTTGGAACATTTTAAAATATAAAAAAATAAACCTTCATATTTTCCTAACTAAACTTCGCAGATAATTTATTTTGCACTAAACTAAATGATTTAGTCCTTGTTATCTAAAATATAATAATAACTGACCGAAAAATGCAATTTTCTGAATATATTTTCTTTTTCAAAACTTTAAAATGGCCGCAGTTTCTGAACCCACCGCTAAAATAAAAAACGCTCTTATTATTTTTTTATCAGTTTTACCTAATGTAAAAAATCTACTAGGTCTCCATCGCGCTCGAGTGACTGAGTGACTACAAAATTATAGTAGGGGAGGGAAGGTGCTAATTTTGTAGTCACTCGAGCGTCAAGGAGACCTAGTAGGTTTTATTATAGACAACAAGGACTAAATCATTTAGTTTAGTGCAAAATAAAATATCTGCGAAGTTTAGTTAGGAAAATATGAAGGTTTATTTTTTTATATTTTAAAATGTTCCTACAGGCTTACCTTATCTTTGAATCGTCAGTGCTTTTTATGGAAGCTTCTTTGGGGTATACTAAACATCCCCTCATCCCCATATCTTAATATGACAGATGGGATGACATTTTAATATTCAAAAAAAAAAAAATTTAACCCACCACGTGAGAAATCTGATTTCTATATCGTACCATGATAACTAGACACATGTCGGAAGCCTATACAAGCTTAATCTGACACGCTCGAGCTACTCCCAAAATCCCCTCTTCCCCTCCTCTACTATTAGCACCTTCCCCTCCCCTACCTAGCCTCTTACCTAGTGATGGGTAATTTTCCGAAAAATTTCAAAGCTCGGAAATTTTTCAATTTATTTTTCTGAAAAATTGAAAAATTGGAAAAATATTTTTTTATTGAAATTATTAGTTTAAATGAAATAGTAAATAGTAAAAATGAAATGAAATATCAAATATGGTTCATATTAAGTTGAAATTCAAAGGCTTGAATGACTTTAGGAGTTGTTTAAAAAAAAACAATATCTTTTTTTAGCCATATCTTCTTTATTTTTTATTTTTTACGAAAATGGTAAGGACCAAAGCTGTCGCAAAATTGATTATCTACAACAAGGACTAATCCTTATAATTTTCATTTTAAAATCACTATTTACGGAAATAACTGCAAAAAACAAGTCAAAGTATAATTTCGCCTGTATCTCAAAAATTAAAATCAAATTTAGCGCAAAAAATTGAAGTAACAAAGTTGTAGATGATAGATTATTAAATTTCCCACAGATCCTTATGATTTTTTCTACGGCTATGGTAAATGTACCTACCGGGAGTCCGCGACCCAAGCGACTAGATAAAACTGGATATTTCTAATCATGGCTTAGACCCTATAATAATAATAATTATTATTATAAATAATTATTATTAAAAAACTGGCCAAGTGCGAGTCGGACTCGCTCACGAAGGGTTCCGTACCATTAAAAAGCAAAGATAGGCAAACATTTGTGCTTTCTGTATGGGAGCTAACAAAATCCCCTTAAATATTTATTTTATTTTAATTTTATTACATATTAATTATTAAAGTACAAATACAGTGAAATATTTTATGCATATTTCAAATGTTTTAGTGCAGCTTTTTGCATATACAGCAAAAAAGGCCAATAAAATTGTATTTGTTAAATGGAAGCCCCATCAAATATTAAATTTATTTTGTTTTTAGTATTTGTTAGGAAAAAATTGGGAAACGAAATACATATAATATATTATAAAAATTTCAACTATCTATCGCTGTTTTTGAGATACAGCCTGGAGACAGACAGACGGACATACAGATGGACAGACAGCGAAGTCTTAATAATAGGGTGGGTCCCTTTTTAGGGTTCCGTACCCAAAGGGTAAAAACGGGACCCTATTACTAAGACTTTGATGTCTGTCTGTTCGTCTGTCTGTCTCCAGGCTGTATCCCAAGAACAAGGATAGCTAGAGAGTCGAAATTTAGACGGATTATGTATTTTATATAAAAAAAATTTAACCCGCGAGCACTCGCGATATGAGCATTTTGCTCACGGTAAATTTAAAACACGTGCCATTTTATCAAAAATATGTTTATGGCCATCGTTTCTTCAGTAGCTGAGTTTTGTTTCGTCCCCCACCCCTGGATACAGATAACTTCTCGCCAGGGTGCACTATTCGCTCGTACGAGGAGGTTTGTTGTGCCGTATACCATCATGCGGCATTTTGCTCAACGCGCGGGTATCGGCGTAAGTACTTTTTTTCCTTATGAATACATTATTCTTCATCACATAAACAGTTTTACTGCTACTTTTATGTAATATTATGGTTTTAAATTACTGTTACGGAAAACTATTACGTATTTCTATTATAGATGGATCGGGATCAAAAAGATGAATGAATTTTGGTGTGGTCATATCCAAAGCAGAGCACCTTGCAAACCTTGTATATCCTCTACACAAACATCGTATTTTAACGTGATTAAATGTTTATTACTAGAATCGGAGTTACCAGGACAAGAAAAACCAAATAGAATCTGAGTGGTTTGCCCAAGACGCAAAACCGGAAGACCAAAAAAGGCCTGCATTTACTGCCAAATTTTTTTATGTACCGAGCAAAGTCCTACATCTAGTGATATGTGTAAAGCTCGGAAATATAATGAAGATTAATACTTCCCACTTAACCCTTCAACTGTTGACCGCGCTCCAGGAGCTCGATGTCAAAAATGCGCGCATCTGTTGACCACTCTCCTGGAGTCCGATTATCACCTTCATGTTTTATTTTCACCACAGTATATCGTAAACTATATCTTTACCGCTCTTACTTGCACAAAGTGTACCTAATATAACAAAGACGGGCTATAGTCACTTCTAATGGCTCTAACACACACTTACAACGATTGCTAGAAGTTTCAAACTTGACCCTTGTCATAAAATTTGTTTTTTTTTGACGATTTTTGTTTTTTGTAAAGCTTGTGGGTTGCAAAAAATGTATGGATAAGTGTGTTTTTCTTATTGATGAATGTTATATAACGTATATTTATGTAAATTTAATAAAAATATTTTAAATAATTTTTCATTTTTTTTATTAAAAGGACAAAAAACTGATTTTTTTTAAGTCCGATTTCAAATTAAAATTAATAAAACTTAACATAGCAAAATTGGATTAATTTATTTTTATTATCTCAGCTTAATTCATACAGATTCCAATGACATAGTTTTATTATGCATCCCCCATAAGGAATTTTAGAGTTATCGTCATTTTAACGCGTCACGCGTGAACACCCAGAAGTAGCCCCACAGATGCGCTTTTTTTTTTCAATATGGCCGCCACAGCTGAAGGGATATAAAAGTTTTCTTTTTGAAAGCATTTTTATTTGTGAATTTTTTTCCTTCATACCACCTTAGGCGACCGAAAAATTTCTTGTCATGAATGTTAATGAAAATTAAAAAGATAAATGTTGATAAAGTTTTAAATGTATACTTTTTATAATAAATAAAGTATACTTTATTTAATAGAATGATAAAAAGTAAAAATATTACTTTGTAAAACCTATATTTATGACATATATATAAACGTGAGCAAAATGCTCTACGCGCGAGTGCTCGTGTAATTTTTAGGGGCGCGAGTGCTGGCGGGTTAAGGGTCTCATACAACAAACTAGATTTTTTGGCATTTTTTGCTCTATATCAATAATGGCTACACGTAAGCACTTGAAATATTCACAAAATACTTAATGGTATTAGTACTTTATTAATTGATAATAAAATAAAATTAAATATTTAAATCCCAAATAAAAACACATTTTTTTGCCTAATTTTGCTCATATAAATGGTACGGAACCCTCTGTGCGCGAGTCCGACTCGCACTTAGCCAATTATTGACCCTCTGTGCGCGAGTCCGACTCGCACTTGGCCAATTATTTACTTTTTGGGTATGGAATGATTTCTTGTAAATGCAAGGACAATAATAATTATTGTAGTAGAATGTGCGGATATCGCAAAACCTCGCAAAACTGAAAGTTTCTGTTGTCAAAATTGTAGGTCATTCTCGCGAAAAATGTTTCGAACTTCCAGAGTTATACAGTGTGTTAGTATAAACAGCGTTATCCTTGAAACCATCAAATGAGCCCGTCAAAATGAACAACTTTTTCTATGAGAACAATGCTGGGAACTCAAAAAAAATGCTTTCTTCATACCCGGATACTTCATACGGATGCCCGGATCGCCAATTTGTATGGGTATGAAGATGGATTTTTTTGAGTTCCCAGCATTGTGCTCATAGAAAAAGTTGTTCATTTTGACGGGCTCATTTGATGGTTTCAAGGATAACGGTGTTTACACTAACATCTTGTATGGTGAAGAAGGCGCTACTCAGATCTATAACTGGGGATACCACGTAAAAGAAAGGCGCCTGGAGGTGTAACCCAGCGTTAGTGCGAAAAAGGGACTTAAATATTGATTACTGAAAAAAATCATAATAATCAAAGTTGGAGGAAATTGTGATAATGATTTTGTAATTTTTTCTTTTGATAATAATCGAGATACACGTCTAACAGGCGAAATTATACTTTGACTTGTTTTTTGCAATTACTTCGGCAAAAATGTGTAAGAATCAAACATGTAGAGAATTAAATTTGCAACAATCTTATCAATTTTGTAAAAAAAAATGAAAAATAAAGATGTGGTCAAAAATAGGCACCTTCAAACCAATATGGTGGCTAACGCACCCGTCGGATTTGGTCGAGTTTTTGAAATTTGAGCTATTTATGACCTCTTCTAAACACTAGCGCAAAAAAACTTTCTATAATTATTATTTAAAAAAAAATCTGACGCGACTGTTATAATAATACCGGTGATGAACGCTATAATCTTAGCAACCCCTACTAGACGAACAATTTTATTGCGCCATATCACGTATTGCGTAATTTATATTGACCGTCTAGGGTTGATATTGAACATCGCGCGCCTTCAATCTAATAATTGTCAAATAAACTGTTCAATAAAATTGAAGCGTGATATTGCACAATACAATTGATCGTCTAAGGGCCGGCTTATGCAACAAATCATAGAAGTTTTCAAGAAAAAGAATAAATAAAAGCCTCAAAATGTTGTCCCGTAGCTATTTTGTTTTATTTTCTAGTTTTGGTTGACATTTCAATTTGGAAAAATATTTGAAAAATTGGAAAAATATATTGGAAATTTTTCTTTTTTCTTTTCTTTCGGAAATTTTTCCATTACCCATCTGTACTCTTACCCGAACATATGTCACCACAGTACAGATTGATTTATGTGTCTGGCGGACTTGCGTCATTCGTTTGAGCTTCGTCGAGCTTAACTAAGGCTACTTAAGGGCGTTCCTTACGGAGATACCGTAACTTACCGTATTTCAAGCCTTATAAACTCATAATTTGAAAACTACAAAGTTATAATAAAAATACAGCAATAATCTTCAGTATATCAACATTCCTTTCCCCGTTTCAAATTTTCTATTTTTGTTTATTATACTCATGATATCAGCTTCCAAAGTAAAACCAATTTATTAAAATTCAAGCATACATTCAGTATCTCCTTAGGATTTACAAATTACTTTTATTTGAAACACACGCCAATAGATCGACAATATCATAAACTACATATTGCCCGTTTTAATTTTTTTTAGGACAATTTTGAACTAAGATAAGAAAAAAAAATAGGGGTTTGGTGCGATCTCGGCAACGCGGCAAAAGTCGTTTGCTCGGGGGACGGCCTTAACATGTAACTTAGGCTTTGTCCACATCTGTATCATTTTCGCGATCAGATCTCCGATCAGATCTCCGTCGCGTAGCATCGAAGCGTATCATGATTGGTGGTGTGGACGCAAAATGATCGCGATCATCGGGGCGTATCATGATACGAAGTGTATCATGATCGCGATCATTTTGATATATGAATGATACAGATGTGGACAAAGCCTAAAGTACCCTGCAAACGATCAAATTATTTGTCAAATTTTACGTGTTTGTCAAACAGTTTGATAGTGTAGAGCTTTGTTTGAATCGTTTGTCAAACAAACTACGTGTTTGACCTGTTTGAAGAAAATTTGGATTTGCGCAGCGTTTGACAAACGTGTTTGAACGTGTTCCGCTGTATTTGTCAAACAAGATCTCATGATCTCAAACCGATTCTAGCTAATTGTTTGACAAACTTGTTTGATGCACGTTTGTTCGTCTGCGCTGCTGTTTGATGAAAACGTAAATTACGTCAAACATGTTTGTCAAACAAATTTGTTCGATATCAGGGTACTTTACCCGAACAAATGTCACCACAGTACAGATTGATTCATGCGTCTGGCGGACTTGCGTCATTCGTTTAAGCTTCGTCGAGCTTAACTAAGGCTACTTTTGTGCGGAAAAATGTACGTTTCCCGCAAATACCTTATTTGCGCGGGCGGAGCCGCCGTGAAATGTAACTAATAGAAGATCGTTCGTCAGTTGCCGCCGAACGCCGTGACGATATCGACGACGCCGCCGATCGCGGACGAGGTGGTCATCGTGGGCGCCGGCTCCTCATCAGACGACGACGCCTTCGCGCCCTCCTCCCTAGACTCGCTCGACTGCAACAACTCCTACACGGGTAAGTCATACACAATAACATATATCATTTGTGACCAGAGGGACGGTAGGGCAAGAGTAAACAGAACTAACGAGTAGGCTGACTCAGAAGAGATCTCGAAAATCATTTGACGTAGTATGTCAAATCGGCCGGCGCGCGCCGTACTAATGCGTTACCGGTTACTCAGCATTGTGAAATGTGTCGAAAGTGGTACTCGCGCCCAACTTGCGTACATTCGCCCGTTTGTTTGAAGTCGAGTACTCCTTAGTTTTGTCTACTCTGGTAGGGCCTTTCGTGTTAAATGTCGTGTCACAGACATATGATAGCTATATCGTGACATGTAGAAGCTATTTCGTGACATGACAGCTATTTGACACGATAGACCCTACGGCTACATAGCTCCATTTGTCCCTCATTGTAGGAATGTACTTGGCGGCCGAAAAAAGGAAGATCTTCCGACCGAGCGAGCATGCTCGGTTAGGCTGAAGTCACAAGTGATAGATTTCGGCTATAGCTTATATTAGTCTAAGATCCCACTGCAAAACTGTGCAGGTATCGAGTACACGCTTAAAACCACATTTTTACAAATATGATAAGGAGAACCTATTTCTACTGGGGTGCCAGTCCAAATGTGGCCGCAACTATTTGTATATATTTTTTTTAAAATTGAGTTTGCGGGATAAAATGTTTTCATTAAAAATTGAATATTCATTAAATGGTCTATATCAAAGAATGAGTGGCTTTGTTGAAATCCTCTTATTTTTTTGACATAATACATTTTTACATACATGCATTTATTTATATAATTTTGGTGGAAATATTTGTATCCACCAAAATTAGAGATTTAGAGTGGGTTGAACCCACTTACTTTAACTATAACTTTAACCATAACAAAATGTCTAATGAACTGTCAAATCCCTAGTAAAAGTTCATAATGGACGCCGTATTTGACGATAACCTTAACTAAGAACAATAAAAGTCAGCTTCCATTTGATATATAAAAGATCAATGTACGTTATGGATGCAAAAATGTATCGGAATGGTACCTGTTCACACCTGGTTACGACAGAGTTGAGGCCGGGTCCTCGTTAAACGCGTAATATTACGCGCTAGCTCCCTTTACCTCAACCATCGATAGTTTGCCATCTTTGACAGCCGGCACCCCTTATTTGCGGCCAGATTTAATTAGGCACACCTTTATTATAATAATAAGAGGAAAATAAGCTTCCATTTGATATATAAAATATCAATATACGTTATGGATGCAAAAATGTTTCGGAATGGTACCTGTTCACACCTGGTTACGACAGAGTGCGGCCGGGTGCCTAACGGCACACCGGATTTTTCTAAATCTCTACTCATTGCCGTGAAATGAACCATGTTTGCTTTCAATACCCGATGAAAACATTTTATCCCGCAAACTCAATTTTTTTAAAAATATTTAAAAATAGTTGCGGCCACATTTGGACTGGCACCCCAGTAGAAATAGGTTCTCCTTATCATAGATATTTGTAAAAATGTGGTTTTAAGCGTGTACTCGATACCTGCACAGTTTTGCAGTCGTATCTCGTACTATATTATACTGACGCACTTAGAGCACATTGTGGATATCGCCATTTTGATAAGACGAACAACAAGTTCTTCTGCGAAAATTCTCGAAAGTGGTATCTGACCGACTTTAATCTATAACTAGAGATGGGCAATCCACCTGGGTGGGTTTAAAGTCTGGTGGGTAAAAACCGGGTGTTTTGGGTTTATTGGGTTTAAACCCCATAAAGACCCAAATTTTTGGGTGTTTATGATTTTGTACTTCATCATCGTCATCTCAGCCGCAAGACGTCCACTATACTGGACATAGACAATATTATTATGCAGCCTACAGAATAAAAAACTTTTAATTTGATTTTGAGTTTATTAAGAAAGAGATGAAAGTAAAATGTAAAACTACAGTCAATCACTGTCAGATTCAGAGTTATTACAAGCGATGAATTGTATAGGTTCGATAGGCTCTATTTCGTCTAAACTGTTATGTTCATTTACTTGCTCAATGAAAGCTTCTAAGGTATTTTCTTCATTAAACTGAATGTCCTCGCATTCAGCTTTATGTTTAAGATTCCAGTTATAACAAATGAATGAAATTTTTTCAGTTCTTTCAGTTGTAAGTCGATTTCTTTTGTTATTATGTATGTAGCCTTGGATACTAAAGGAACGCTCAGTGGCTGCCGAAGTACAGGGAGCTGATAGAATACGAATCGCTACTTTGCTTAACTCAGTGGAACCACAAATACCTTTCCACCATATTAGGGGCTCAATGCTATCTAATGAGCTCCATACAAATCCTCTGGCCCAAAAGTTTTCTTTAGCTTTATAACACGCCAAATCTGCCATTACATTTGACAAACTTAAGTGTTGGCTTAAATTGTAGATAAACTCCATACCCTTAAGTTCTTCCTCTTGAGTAAGTTCGACTCCTAGAGTCCTGGGGTCTAGAATATATGCTGCAAAATGTATTGGCCTCATTGCCATATTGCATCTTGAAGATACTGATGTTAGAATCTGCTGTTTGCTTTCTTCGCTCAATGTCGAAATCTCATTTAATGCAAAACGTATCTTAGCTTGTACATCTCTAAATGTAATGTATGTGCGATGCAAACGATTCTGGTCGCTCTCTAAGTAAAATATGCTTTCAGTGACTGGTTCCAAAATACTTATACATTCCCCTGTCTTCGTCCAGAAATCATCACTTAGAATTAAATCTTTAATATCTCTTGAAATTACCACATCTTCTTTAACTGTTAATATTTGCAAAGCTATCTTATTTGCTTTCAAACTTTTTAACGAAGTAACATGACTTCCCCATCTTGTAGCACAAGGCAATTTTAGTGTTTGTGTAGAATCTTCACCCTGCCTTGATTTTATCAACAAGGAACTTAATCGTTGACTCCTTTTAACAGTTTTTATTATATTTATGGCTTGCATAATAAACACAGTTACTTCTTGTATCTTTACAATATCTTGGCACAACAAGTTAAGGATATGTGCACAGCAACCGAGAGGAACAACATGTGGATATTTGAGTTTTGTTAATTCGAATGCCTTTTGTATATTTCTAGCGTTATCGCCAATAAGTACAAGAAACTTATTTGCTCCATATACTTTCATTACTTTTTCAACTTCTTGGCTAAGGTATTCACTAGTGTGAGGATTACTTTATGTATTCAAACTTTTAACGTATGCAGGTTGAGGTTTTGATATAAGAAAGTTTATTATTCCTTCATTTCTTAAATTAGACCAGCCATCGCACTGAAGGTGTAAGTAACTACAAGCATTTAGTTCCTCATTTAACTCAAAACGCATTTCTCTATATATTTTATCTAAGTATTTTGTCGCTAAAGCTTTACGTGAAGGTATTTTAAATTTTGGTTGCAATTTTTCGAAAAATTGTATCCATAAAGGATGTTGCACCATCGATAGTGGCGTCCCTGTTACAAATATAGCTCTCGCTAATTCTGTTTTTATATGATCATCGGTGTCTTGAAACTCAGCATTTATTGTAGTGTTAGCAGACGACGAGGGGCTTATAAAAGAATCATTTGTCTCTATCTCTGACAGTCCAGACATTTTGGTTTTGGACGAGCTATCTTTTATAAGTTTCATAGAGTCTTTTAATGTTTCTGGAGATTTTGGACAAGTGATAAGATGTTGAAGCATTTTGGCAGCATTACTGAATTTGTAGACCTTATTACAAAGCTTGCAAGAAACAGACTTGTTTGGTAAAGTACGGTAGTGCTCCCATATGCGTAAATCTTTAGGTCTCCCCATTGAACCTAAAAAAATGAACGATGATTAGTTGGTCTGACGAAAATTCAACAATAGAGTGCCTATTTTTTTACAATGATTATTTCTTGTTATTTACAATAAATTTTTAAAAAAAAATTAAAATAAATACAAAAAACCTTTGTAAAGTTACATCTCCTCGGAGGATTAAACGCAGACGCTAGTTTATTATCGTATTGTTCTGTATTTTTCTCAGCAACTTCTTTAATTCGATTAGGTACTTACGCATATTATGTTAAAAATAAATATCTAGTACACATCTTAGGCTATCCACCATTATTATCCAAAGACGACTCTCAGCTAACTATGCACTATCATCCAAAATAAACGTGTATGGAAAATTTTATCCCAGTCGGTTGAGGATTGAGGATAATTGCATCAACATACGAACATACCTACATACTTTTATTTACATAACGCAAGCTAAATAAAAGCTTGTAATAATACATCTAATTTTAAGTTAAAATTGTTAAGTGATCATGATATAATTGTATCATTCAAAAATCCACTTACCTTTAATTATTTCTTGTTAAGTATAAATATTATTTCAAATCTGCTCCCTTAATATGCACTTTTTTACTGCTTTTCCTACCTAACACGTTACCAGGAAGTCACGTTATCAGAGTCAGAGTAATAGTGAACACGTTTGACAGTGATTGTCGTCGCCTCATATTCAGCGTCGACGAATAGGGGAATCCCCAGTCATAATGTATTGCATGCGTGGCGGTCTTACTTCAAATCCATAAACAAAGAGATAATTACAGAACTCGATACTAGATGGCGCTGTTTTTGTTTGAAGAAAGTTTGCGGGCTAAAATACATAGAATTTCATCAATGACTTCCACAAAGAACAACATTTCTGTTTTTTCTAAGTCCGTATCTCTTCCGTATATTTCATAAGATATAAGCTTGGGCTACATTGTTATGCAACGTGATTTTGTCGCTGTCTTGCTAGCAGGGTTGACAGATATACGATTTAAATCGTACTCATACTATTATTTGTCTATTTTTTAATGTACGATCGTAAAGATTATGATCGTAATTCGCACAAAAACATACGACTTTTTGGTTACCTGGCAACATTTTTATTATGAAACGAACATGCTCACATCATCAGTCACATGCAACAATTTATTGGGGATTTCCCCTTCACATCTGGCAGTCCTGCTTGCTAGAATATAGGTAAGTCAGCCACAGTTACTGACGATCGATATTTAAAGGGTATTGTTTTTGTGCTAAATATTTCATAAAAACGTTATTTAATACTTTGTGGATTATTAATTTAGTTGATAATCACTGGAAGTAAAATGGATGCTAATTTGAGAGATCAAGATCTTCGTATAAAACAGTTATTAAAAGAAAATCTACGTAAGTACTCTTTTTATACCTAGGTAGTTAAGGTATAATAAACACAAAAGGTACTTAGATCGCGTGAGTTCGAAGCATTTATTCTAATAAATTTAATTTAAAATTGTAGAAAGAAAAAAATGTCTGCCAAGCCGTAGCCGAAGCCGATCTCCAAATATATTTGGCGATAGTGAGACCCAGTGTCCAGATGATTTACCCAGCGTCGTCGCAACAAAGAAAAAAAACGAGGATAAAGTAAAAGAAAATTTACTGAAAGAAGAAACAAACTGTTCTAAATGCTTAATTTATGGAGAAGAGGATAAAAGAAATGAGTATTTCGGACTGTTAGTGGCTCAAGAATTTAAATATATACGGCCATGTGTGCGAACGAGGTGTTATGAAGAAATTTTAAAGTATCTACGGGAAGCAAAAGGCCAACATGTTGATCAACTGCAACATGAAAACACTGAAAATTAATTACTTTCATTTTATTATATATAGATTTTTAAAATTTCCTGAAATATTATTAGTTAACGTTTTATTTAATATTGTAGAATTCATCAATACAATTTATAAAAATAATTTATTGGTATTACTTACATATTTTCAAAAAAATACGTAAAAACCTATTTTTTTGGGTGATTATGGGAGTTTATGGGTGTTTATTGGGTTTTTACCAAAGCACCGGGTTTAAACCCGGTGCTTTGCCCATCTGTATCTATAACATATAATAAAACTGTAGAAATTATACATAAAAATATTGACCTATTATATCAATATACAATTAATCTTGTAAAATCCTGTAGTCATCAAGGATTTGTTGGCTACAGAACCCTTTTGGTCCCGAAAATACCAGGTCTTTTTGGGACATATCGCACGTTTATTAATAAACCGAAATAAGCCAAAAAACACTTTTGTGGGAAATCGCTATCAAAGTTTTAAACCTTTACCTCGTTGGAAACTTTTTGATGTCTTTCACTTATTTACTATTCTATCTTTCGTTACTTAATCTTGAATTGTTGGGGAAAGTGCAGCCATTCTAAATAAGTACATATTCTATGCCCGATCCGAGTTAACCGGTTAAGTAAATCACACAAATAAAGTAACCCAACTCTGACAATTTAACTCTGACTTTACTAAAACTGATACCACCCTTAGTTCCTGAGATAATACGGTAATTAAATAACATACGGACAGACGGACGGACAATTAGGTGATTAAATTTTAGTTATTTTTCTTTTAGAGGGTTTTTAAAGCTTAGTTGATAATGTTCCAAAATATTTGATATTGTTCATAATTTAAAAATTAATTGTGTCTCCATTATTAGTTATAACACAAAAAAAAATCTTTATTATTTATATCTATTCTATACATCGCACATCCGGTGCAAGAATGACGTTATTGTAGTAAACATGGTTTTTCAGGAGAGGCAAATAAAGATTTGAACAGTAATATTTTTATTTTGCTTGAATATCTTTATTATTTTTGTTGATTAAATGATGATTTGGATCATACGCTTGTTAATGAATAGGATAAAGTGTCAAATATTAGTGTTAATAATACCAAAAAATACGATTAAAAAAATTGCCGCGGTAATTTGCGTCGTTATTGTGCTAAGATTTTGATTGTTAGTCAGTTATGACACATGTCTAGACACTAGTCTAGATGTGTCTAGTCACACTATCACACTAATATTATAAATGCGAAAGTTATTAGAATGGATACATGGATGAATGGATGGATAGATGGATAGATGTTTGTCCCTTTTTAACGCCAATACTACTGAACCGATTGAACTGAAATATTGCATAGATGTAGCTAGCTATGTACTAGACCTGGAATCAAACATAGGCTATCCTTTTTATCCTGGATAAGGGAGTGCGAAGCCGCGGGCAGCAGCTAGTTATGGATAGAAACATTAAAACCAATATTTTTATGGCTCATTTATTTTAATATTAACTTTGGTCTTTAAATCACATTTTTAAAAATAGTACTAATTAATTACGAGATCTTGCTTTTAAATCACTATACCTTTAACTAAAATAGAACTAAGGTCAACCTCACTTAAATATACTTAATTAAAGTAGGCTCTTAAAAAATCCTTCGTAGAACTTGGGAACTATGTTAGTTTCCACCAAATGCAGCAAATCTTTCTTCTTTCGCTCAGCTACACTGATCTTCGAAGTGTATGCTAGTTTCAAAGTGATTTGATTCATCAAAATTGAACTCCTCTTATTAGAAAATCGCCCTTTTACGATTTTGCAATCGACTTGAGTCCAATCTTCGTCGTAACGCATCTTATACGTATAAAAGTCAGCTTTGGTAAACTGAATAAGTTTGACCTCTGATAATTTTATCGTTGCTGTGTTTAACCCTATTTCTTCGGACAGTGCTTTCAGATCAAAGAAATCGCTATAATTAAGTTCGTTCACAATAAAAGGTTTTCCGGTCTTTTTTGCGTTTCTTATTAACTGTACGTAGTGATCTGGCGTATATATCGGACCAGATTTCTTAGCCCTTTTGATTGACTTTTCAATTATAGAATGGGCACTGTCGCCCTCATTTTGGGTGTGGCCACGTATTAAAAATTTGTGCGTTATCGACTTTATTGGCAGTGTGTTGACTACAAAGTAATACATGGCCATCAAGAACCTAAAAATTTTACACAATCAATAATGAAACAAAAATTATTGCTTCTTTTAGTCATGATAGTATGGTGTATGTAAGAAGACACAGATGAGAAAAAGCAGTGAAGGAGATTGCCTAAGCCCGAGCCTGTATAGTTCTACAAAAAGGCTTTACTGCAGAGTATTTATAAAGTACTTTCTAATCTCTAAATGCTTACCGGTTCTTTTGTTGCCCACAACAGTTGTCCGAATAAAATATAACATCACAATTTGGGTTATTTTGGGCTAAGTTTTGGAGGAATTTATATACGCAAGTCCCAATTTCGATGGCGCCTCTATTACCTAGTCCTTCATGCCAAAAATAACACGATGTGGTCTTACTTTTCATGTCTGTTATCTGAAAATTAAAAAGAAATGAACGTAAGTAAACTAAACTATGAACATAAAACCTAAACTACCTTTAAAGTTAAAGCAAGGCTGAACATCTTCGACTCGCCAAGGACGAATGCAGGAAGTGTATACTTAGCACGGGATTAGATCGACGTGGTATATATTATTTAATTATGTATCAATAATGTCTGTAGGTATATATTTTATGTGTGTGTAAATAAAGAATTTGAATTTGAATTAGGTACCGTGAAATTATAGCAATTGAGCTTAGATCTGTAAAAGAATGCTGAAGATTCTCCTATCGGCACTGGCATAACTGCTTGCAAGTCATAAATTGCGACTACTACATTACTTCCTGTTTCCGTACACAATCTTATATCATCTGACTTCTCTTTCCGGCTTAGACTTTTTTGTTTTAAATGTTCTTGGAAGTTCTGCTCTACTTTTTTTTACCTTCCTCATCGGCATTTTTATACGACTCACAAAGATCGCATTGGTCTTTCTTTGGACAGAAAAAAGAAATATTGAACTCAGTATTAAATATACGAGCGTATGTATCGTAAGTGGCTGCTTCTTTATTTGCAGATGCCCGCTGCTCCTTGTACAGACGATGAAGTTGAGCAATAGTTAAACCACCATCGATGAATTCTCGAGAAGTGTTTGCTCTTAGGTAGTGGCTTTCTACTCTTGAAATAGAATTAATGTGCAAACGAACCGATTCTTTAATCTCATCATCCATCTTAGTTTGTTTGCCGTGTTTGCCTCTTTTATCCTGTGGAATAATTCCTACATCGCTTACTTTGGCGTCAATAACTGTACGTACAGTTCTTTCTGCAATTCCTAAAGTGTTCAAAAGGAACATCTTGCACACACGTATACTCTTACCATCTTTAATAAAATAGAACCCACAATTGGCTTTTCTTGGTCTCACTGCATCGGTCCTTATACGTCGGCAAGCAGGTATCAAAGGTGTGATGCAAGAGCTTAAAAAATCTCTCTGTCTTTGTAAACATCCTAAGTCCCAATAAGACTTAAATATTTGAAGTCTTGATTCTTCAGAGATTTTTTTAGAACAAGAAAGTCTGCATTTATCTGTGCACGGTGGTTTCATACTTTTAGCATTAACAGTCTTGCCAGAACTGGATTCATACTCATTGCCTGTATTTTTCAGCACCTTCTTTTGATTTCTCTTCCAAAGATGTGGATTTCTTGCCTTCTTTTTTCCTGTTTTTACTGGTGATGTCAATTCTATATTAGTATCAGTGTTACTATTATTTGTCTCAATTTGTTGACTATTTTCAGAAGTGATTCTGTCATTTCTGTTTGGTCCATTGCATTGAGTAGTTGATTTATTGGTGCTAGAGGATGAGCTTGAGCTTGATGATGAGTTTGAGCTTGATGATGAGTTTGAGCTTGATGATGAGTTTGAGCTTGATGATGAGTTTGAGCTTGATGATGAGTTTGAGCTTGATGATGAGTTTGAGCTTGATGATATTAGGCGTCGGCGTTTTCTTTCTACAGGTTTATATTCATCACCACTTTCATTTGGCGAAAAATCATCCTGAACAGAACCATCTTTATCAAGATGACACTCATCATGTGTAATCCATTTGTCACTTCTGGATTTATATAGGATTTGTTTATTATCAACTCTTTTATCATTTCCAGCATTACTTAATGTGCAAGCCACTAAACTATTCAATTTGTTGTTTGCCTCAAATAATTTTTTATAGTCTTCCATTGGTAATGAAATTGTTTTTTTTTTATTTATTTAAATCAGGCATCTTGGCCCATATTATAAATACCTTATAGACTAACATACATACAATTATACTAAAACTAACACTAACACTAAACACGTATTGTCTGCGACTTGGGGCGCGACGTGTTCGGAAGCCGTCCTCGGAACCTCCTGTAGACGACTCCAATCGGCCAGAACTCCTCCTTCTCGAAGATCGGTAAATGATGCGTCGGGAGCTAAAATTCACTCTGTGGTGTGTGTTAAAGACTATCTGTTACTGCTATATGGTTGGATATGGCCTTGAGATATCTTTTGTTTGCTATATTTTTCAGCTACTCTATTATCTTAGGTCTTTTTAAAAATTTTCGTAGTGGTTTTCTTAAGATCTTTGGTTTTTATAATTTGTTTATCCATAATATTGCAGTTATTACTTTAGCGCCCTTCGTAACTCTTTTTTTGGAGTAACCTCTTTTTTGTCTTGCTGAATTTTTCTAAGAACTAGTTCTTCGAAAGTGCACAATGATTGTACTTTCGATAAACTAGTTGATGGTTGGACATGAATCAGTGTTTGAAGTATTTCATCTGCTTTTTTTATTAATACGATGGAGATTATATTCATTTTGTTTTGTCTACGTGGTTGGTTAGCTATAAAGTTTGGTTCTAGTATTTCGAGGGTTGGAGTTCGTGGGCTGAGATAATTATTTTCATTAAGAAAATTTGCTTTCGCATGTGTAATAAACAAGTTATTCAACTTCTCAAGGCAAATTTCTTTCAGTGTTTGTAGATTTTTGTGTCTTTGCAAATCAGACATCTTTTGTTGGTATCTTTTCAACATTTCTGGATTGTACATGTTAACAGGTATTACGTCTGCACTAAACGGATGAATCCCAACTTTTCTGAAAGCATTTTTTATTACTTCTGGTTTAGTCTCATGCCAAGTCTCTGCTAGCGTCTGAGCAAATATATTTTTGGGAATTTTTAGCCCAATATTTTTACGCTGGCATTCCACTAACTTAGCATTCCATAAAACTTTCAGTGTTTTATAAACAGCAATATCCAACGACTGCAACAAGTGTGATGTATGTGGCGGTAGTTTTAGAATTATGATGTTATTTCTCTTTGCCAATTGTATAACTCTGACATCCACATGTGTAGAGCGGAAATACTTTAGTTCCATAACACAGCATACGGTTTGTTATCATCACCTGCGGGCCCTAGTGGAACAAAGCTTTAATTGAAGGCGATTAACCGCGGGCAAAATATGGCAGATTTAAATTGATCCATCCTTGGTAGCATAATAATTTTTTTGTAGGTCAACGGAATAATAAGTAACCTCTGGAATGGCAAGAGCGTGTAAATAGCTCTCGCCTGCGGTTAAATTACAAGATTCTCAATTTGAACCTTTGAAAAAGGAGACACTAAAGAATGAGTATATTATTTTATTAAGACACTCAAATTAACTCTAAGAAAGCGATTGTGTGACCACTGACCTGTTGCGTAGACAGTAGGGCTCCGTAGATTGCAGCAATCTTCTGTCTTGACGAAAAGTTTCGACCGGTCGGCCAGAGAAAGAGTTCACACACAAGAGAAAAAGTTCAGAGATCTGATCACACTAACTCCACAAGCGTTTGTAATAGAAAAAAACACTTGAAAATTCCAGCTGGAATACTAGCCTTCTTTAGGAAAATTATCAGAACAAAATCTTCTCGTATACCATCAAGCGCGGGCGGCGGCAAAAAAGCACTCGAATCTTCTTGTCATCTGTGCAAATGACGTATCTTCTTCGTCTTCTGATAATTTTATTTATTTATTTATTTATTATACATTCTTACAACTATCATTACAGACTAATATCCAATTCGATAGCGTAGTAAATTATATATTATTTATATCTAATAAAATAAATTCATGTATAACATATGACCGATAGTGCCACTTTTGTGAACTCACTCAAAGGACATATGAATAAGTCCAACTTGTTGTTGACTTTGTTAAGTATTCGGATTGCTTCTACAATGGGCGCGTATTTTAATAAGTTTGTTCTAGAGTGCGGCGTTGCGAACAGCTCGGGAGACCGCCTCCGCCACACATACCTATCGGGGACGTTCAGTGCCAGCCATTGCAGTAAACCCGGATAAATTAATTTGCCACGCAACACTTTAAACATAAAGCAAGCCAAACTCAAGTCCCTCCTGGTCTCCAACTTGTTGTATCCCACCATGCCTAACACAAACAGCGTCGGATACATCAGCGGGTAGAAAGGATACACTCCATACAGTTTTAAGTACAGAAAACGCAAATACTTGTTTTGAATGCGCTCCAGCATGAGCTTGTACTTGCTCTCGTGCGGGGCCCACACAGCCGCGTTGAACTCCAGCTGACTTCTCACGAACGCATCGTATAACGCTGTAATCGCCCTAATATTCCGAAACGTCGCGGACCTTCATAGTACGAAGCCTAAGCGTCGGTATGCCTTCTTACAGACGTTAGAAACATGATCCCGGAAGTACAGCTTGTCATCTACCTGGACGCCGAGATCCCGCACAGACTTTTCCCTCGACAAAGTAACATCATTTACCTTGTAGTCGTGGGTCAGGGGAGTCCTCGCTCGGCTAAACGAAATGACCGAACATTTGGAGACATTAAATTCCAGCTTGTTCTGCCGACTCCACTCGACTACCCTCGCCAAGTCCCGCTGGAGGCGCTCACAATCGCTGAGGCCTCTGATCGCCAGTAATAACTTGAGATCATCCGCGAGTAGCAGGCATATAACATACCTAATTATCTCCGGTAAGTCATTAATCATTATGAGAAATTTTAATGGCCCCAAATTACTACCCTGACTCACCCCAGATTCTGTAGCATATGGTGCTGATCGACAGCCCGCAAATTCAACGTACTGCCTCCTGTCTCTCAAATAATTTACAAAAAATTGCAGTAGCTTAGGAGTAAAACCTATTTTAGCCATTTTTGCCAGCAGAATGTCATGATCGACAACATCGAATGCTTTTCGGTAATCCAAATAAATCGCATCTACCTGCAACCCCCTATCTACATGGGGTGTAATGTACCTCATCGCTTCTAACAAATTACTACTAGTACTCCTGTTTGGACTAAAACCGTGTTGGCAATCCGTCAGCGACGATTCAATTTGCACTTGAATCCCCCTTTGGATGGCGGCTTCAAATACCTTTGCTGGCGTCGAAAGGATTGCCACCGGCCTATAAGACTCGACTCTGGTTTCGTCTTCTCCTTTATGTATAGGTACAACGCGGGACGCGGGAGCTAAAGAGAAAGTGGTATATGCTATTACTGTAAGACAAAAAAGGACGACAATATTTTCTCGATACATATTTTGCATGCAAAAACATTGCTACAGTTTTGATGGCGTATGCCTTATCTAATGTATTGACATCGTTGGGTTAGATTATAGCAATTCAGATTCGGCTTATAATAAAAGGAGGATGTGTCACCTTTTGGGCATTGCAACACCGCCTCAAAGTATCCGCACGGGCTCAAAAAACACCTGGTGTTTTATGAGCCCGTGCGGATAGAGAAGTCGTTAGCTTCAACTATCGGTCTGGCCTGCGTCGTGTGTTGAGTCGTCTAAGATACGGCGCCTTTTCCTGCCCAGTCGTGTTGCATGGTGTATCTACTATTCGAATCAATTTCGTCGTCAAAACAATTTGTCTATGTCTCCTGATCAAATCTTCCTAGGCATTAACTTCTCTGATAGTACTATTCGGCAAAAGAGTTTCTTATACCAAACTCTGTCCCTCAAACGATCCATGGGTTGAGCTGATATAATTTGGTCCTTTTTATCGACTCCTCCCATGCTCTTCACTCTTGTTGTAGTCGACTACAGTAAAATTATGTTAAACTACAATTAAATTAAATACAAATAAAATAATGGTACGTTACTATACTTTGTTAGCGTCTCATCAATCATCATACCATGTATAGACATGAGCCAATCCTATATCCTTCCCACTTTCAAATATCCCGTGAACCGGGCGTATCATCACGTCTGGCAACACCGCGCGGGAAGAGACTCGATACATAAGAGTGGCAACACTGGCCGACGAGTCGAGAACTGGCCGTTTTGAGACATTGTGCGTGCGCGCGTGTGTGAATAAAAATTCTAGAACTTTAAAACCTAATAATCTCGCTACTGGTTTGCTGACCGAATTGTACTAAATCCACCGTGGTGAATTTGTGGTGCTATTATTTAACGCCACTAAAGGTGTCTTCAAAGGCTCTTCGTTGGCCGACCGGCCCCACGCCCCGAGTTGAAGAAGAGAATCCTTTAGTCCAACCTTTCCTAGGTGAGTGTTTTGCTTTTCTACCCCTAGGAATTAACCGGGTATTGGAGCACAAGCTTCGGAGAAATGCAGCTGCCTTTCCAGCGAGAATCGTACATACCATAATAGCCAAATCGGAACAGTATGGAGTTTACCTTGTCGAAGATCAGTTTTTGTCATCGTCTTGACTGTACTGTGTAACTGAAGACTGAGTGTCCGGTAACTGTCTGTCTTTTATATTTTTAAGCTCCGCAATAAGAACGGGCTGTTATAAAAATTGTCCATTAACAAAGCGTGTCCACGATGAAGCAGTGGCTCGATCAAGTCGTAGACAATTGTTGCTGTAGCTGTCATGGGCCGGTCTCCGTGTTCACCACTCCTAAATCTGACAGTCATGATTGACTGTTCTATCTTTAATAAGCGCTTATTAAAGCTAGAACAGGTAGCCCTAAAACATTTATTGGCATCTTTAAAAATAACTTACGGGTTTATCTAAGAACTGGTGAAAACAGAATTTTAAATAGCGTCTCAATTATTCTTATGATAATTTATTTCTAACGAGGGCACTAACTAACAGGGCCAATAATTTGGGTACGCCCTGAATGACCACCAAGTCACGGTTTACAATAATTTTGGTTGAAAATTAAACTCTTCACCCTATTAGTAACGTAACAGTGTGGTTAAAACATCATTACAATCCCAGAAACCTTAATTCCACCCCCTTTTTTTAACCGAAAGCAATTTTCATCCAAAATAAACAATATTTCAGCATAATATTTTCTTAAACTTTTGCGGTTGTTACACATTCAATTAAAATCACATGATTCGGTTTTTAATCGCAATACAATGTAATAAATCGCGATATAAACCGTATTTATTTATTTATTTATTTAATCAGGACACCAAACAGTACACACATCGAAACATTATTACAACAAGCATATTAATAATTTAAATTCTTCTGATGCATGTACCTTAGCAGGTGACACGGCATTTATAACTAAAGCTCCACAGAATACAATATGAAATTATTAATTACATACTAAACTAGAAGAAAAACAATTACATGCATTATATTGTATGATTGTAACAATAAAATATGATATTTCAAGTACAATACATTATTACATTAACCCATCAGCTGTGGCGTAGCGTGCCATCTCGGCGCCCGGAGCGGGAGACCCATTTTGCCGCCCCCATTCTACAGGGTGATTTTGAAATCTTAAACCAAATTTCAACAGTGGCTTCTACTCATGATACTGAAAACTTGCACAAAGAAAAAATTTTTTGGACAATAAAAAAATTTGAACTTTGTATGGAGATCGGTCAGCTGATATGTCAAGGCTCCATACAAAGTCCAATTTTTTTTTTCAGAATTCAGCAAAGTTGTAGAACAAAAGTTGTTCAGTATCATGAGTAAAAGCCACTGTTAAAATTTGGTTTACGATTTCAAAATCACCCTGTATAGGTCCTCAAATTAAATTAAATTTCACAGGCAATGAAGTATCTTTTATTGAAGGTAAAATAGGATGAGCGATTTTACAAGCGGATTCTACGGGCCTTTTGAGCAGCGAAGTCAGAAATAACTTTGTCAAAATCAATATTTGCAGCCAATTCTTGTTCAATCGACAATATAGCCAAGTTTGATAGTCTAGCGGAGCTCATAGCAGATCTGAGGTAATTTTTTATTAGCTTCAACTTCGAAAAGCTTCGCTCACAACTTGCAACACTAATCGCCAAAGTCAAATATATACGAATCAAGATGATTATATTTGGAACCGAAATTCCGAGATTCAGTTTTTGAATGAACTGGAGGAGCTCCAGTGGTCCTTTACCCCTTATATTATCTTCCTCTGATTCAGAACTGGCAACAAACTGCTGAAGACGCTTCCGCTCCATCTGAAACTCGTCTTTGTCGATGTCTTCTAATACATGGGAAAGATCACACTCGTACTTGCTGTCCAAAAGATTCGCTGGCGTCAAAAATCCGAACTTGTCCGATATTTCTTGAATTTGCTGGAATCGAGTCGTCATTTCTTGAATGATCTTGTCAAATGATGCGAACACCTCTCGACGGAGTTCCTGCTCGTGAGACAAAGCTGCATCTTCAAAAGATTCATCATCATGCATGCGTCTTTTCCTGCGAATTCTTCTCGTTTTTAGTTCGATTCCGAGTTTTTCGCAGAGAGTCTTAGCAAAGTCGATTGCGTCTTGGACGAAACGGTCTCTACTTTCCACTAGGAGGGTTTTTAAAGCGCAGAGTTTCTGAGTACACTTATCGACACTTAGTCCTCGTTGCTGCAGGTAAATCTGTGCGTCATCTACTTCAGGTAGCACTGCAGCCCAAAAGCCAAGAAAAGTTAGGAAGTTAAAGGACTGCATGGCTGTCAGGAGAAGACTGGCTCCTGATCTTGTTTCGGAAGTTTGAGATGAATCTGTTAATTCTTCCAGTACCTCAAGAACTAACTCAAACTTATTTTTAAGCATCTTGACAGCTACATGTCTAGCGCTCCAGCGCGTTTCAGTGACTCGTTTCACTGCTTGACCTGTGACGGCAACCAAAGCGTTCCATCGAGCAGTTGATGCAGAAAAGAAGGCAAATAGCTTCTCCAGAGTTCCAAAAAACGTCACGGAATTCACTGATTCAGAAGCAGCGTGTACCCCAGCCAAGTTTAGTGAGTGGTTTGTGCATGCAACGAATGTAGCTTTCGGATTCAGGGCTTTAATCCGGGCTTGAACTCCATTGTGGATCCCTGACATTGTGGCAGCATTGTCGTAAGCCTGTCCTCTCAGATTCTGTATGTCCAGTCCGTCTGATGTTATCTTCGCGATTATATCGTTGCTGAGATCTTCTGCATTTTTTCCTTTTGGTTCAAAGAAGTCGATGAAAGATTCAACCACGGCGACTTTTTCTCCTTCGATATGTACGTATCGCAGAACTTGGCTCATTTGGTCATTGTGGGAGATGTCTGGTGTACTGTCGAAGATTACGCAATAATATTTAGCTTCTTGAATACGACGGATGATGGTGGATCGAACTTGCTGTCCCAGTAAGTTTATAAATTCATTCTGGGTTTCTGGAGATAGATACGAAACTGGGACTCTTGCTCCCAGCTTTATCTTTGTCAGGTGTTCCATTAGAAGAGGGTCATATTTAGCTAGGAGGTGCACTAACTCCAGAAAGTTCCCGCGATTGCCACTATCATCTCCTCGAATGTCTTCTCGATGTCCTCTGAAGGCCAGATTCTGTTTGGCTAAGAACTGGATAATGTTCAGCAACCTGTACAGTACATCCCTCCACTTCTTCACCTCACTTTCGAAAACTTCTTGTTGTTTCTGATCGATGGTTGCTTTACGGTTCAGGCGAACTTCCAACTCCTTCCATTTCAAGAAGCTCTGCTCATGGCCCGGGCTATTTTCATGGTCTCCGATTCTTGGATTTAGCTTCCACCATTTGTTGAATCCTTCTTCAGATGCGAAGTTTGAGTCGGAATTGCCAAACAGCTTGCAACAAAAACAATACAAGGATTGCTTCGAAGGCGAGTACACCATCCATGTTCGGAGAACCTTTTCGCCGTTAGATAATGGTTTGTAGAACCACTCTTTGGTTAGTTTTCGGGTACCGCCTTTCGTTGAAGTCCCTGAGCGAACAACATCGGCAAATTTGCAATCGATGTGCTGTACTAAGTCAGATCCGCGACGTACTAGAAGTGTTCTGACTTCGTCGGTCATAGGAGAAGGCCAGCAACCTACATCGTCGAGATTCACATCTTTGGCTTCGGCAGGAGCAAAAGGCACGATTTCAATTATGTCTTTTTTGGCAACATTCACTTTTTCTGCAGGCTTATGACTAGATGCTTGAGATACTTCTGGTGAGTCGATTTCGTCTTGACCCTGCTCTGTGGTGGGACCAGAACGACTTTCAACTGCGACGGCAGGCACGTCTTCTTCTTGTTCCTGTAAAATAAGTTATGTATTCCCATGAATACAATAAACATCCCCTAATATAAAATTTCATCCGATTTGGTTCAGCGGTTAAGGCTCTAGAGCTGACAACTGAAAACAGATATACTAGTACATACGCACATACATACATACCTACACATTTTGATTTTTTTAGTTTTTCGGACTCGGTTAACGATATACACTCGAGAGCAATGAATCCGGGTCAGGGCCGCCCAAAGCACCTTAAAGAATCCCAAAAATCTCGGAAACTAAGAATGCTAGATTGATGTAATATATTGTGTTTATTAGATCATATAATACTCTCTAAATAACAGTAACTATATCAAGCTAGCACTCCCAGTCTCCGAGACTTTTAGGATTCCCCAAGGCGCTCCAAGCGACCCCGACCCGGATTCATTGCTCTCGAGTGTAGATAGAGAGAGAACCTATCCCAATCAAAATCTCAACTTCGATTTTTTTTACGATTATAAATACTTCCTCTATACTTCGTTCACTAGAAAGTAAAAATTACAACCTTGCAATTTATTGCGACCCAACCCATACTTGTTATGTCTAAAATAAGTAATAACAGGAGTAATTCTAGACCACGCACGATTCTAGATGGAAGAATCATATACCTAGGTACTTACACTGGAATCACTTCCGCTGCTGCAGGATGAGGATGCCACCGAAGACGTTAACGTGGCTTTCGAACCAGAACTGGAACTGAAATATTTCAGTAATGCACCTTGAGACTTCTTCGCATCTGCTTCTTTCTTAGCCCTTTTTTTGCGGAATTTGGCACCGCTTTCTTTGACTCTTTTCATTTTCAAAAACTAGTTCAAAGGTTGGGTGAAGTTCTAATGTTTAGTTTTAGAAGATTCAACAGTATTTAAACGATCGAAACACAATCGAAATGACTTTCGTTCCGAATCTGAAACTCTCGCGAAACAAAAATAATGCGTGATTGCGTAACGGTACTTCACGATGCACTAAAACAAACATAAACAAAAACAATTCACAATTGCACGTGGCCAGCGCGCGTTGTTGCCGTTCCGTTCCGCTGATGCGATGTGCGAAAACAGGCAACGTCGCATTGTGCGTGCTGTTGCTGAGCGAATTCTTTATAAGTAGGTAATATCAATAATGGATGATGGAGGATACTGGATAATGATAAATAACAGCCCTCTCGAGCGTTATTTGTACACCGTACGTATGTACAAATAAATTTCGGGCCCCGGGCGTTATTTGAACACCGTATCTACACTACTATTATAAAGAGGAAAGATTTGATTTTTTGTTTGTTTGTTTGTTTGTTTGTTTGTTTGTTTGGTTTGAATAGGCTCTGAAACTACTGGACCGATTTGAAAAATTCTTTCACCATTCGAAAGCTACATTATTTCTGCTGAACATAGGCTACATTTTATTTTGGAGAAAAATAGGGTTCCGTAAGATATTTGGGTTTTTCGGACGCAAGGTGCAAAAAATCAACCAGAAAAGTTACTTATTTTGCGTACGCTGCCTAAACTATAAAAGATAGAACCGTAAAATGTTCTAAGTAATTGTAGATCTTATAAATATCTACAAAAAAGTCCGCGACACACTATACCTATCTATGTCGAGTGAGGCACAATAACCATTTAATTATTTAAAAATCTTTAATTTTTTTTGGACTACATTTAAACGCGTTTATTTTACTCATGCTATTAATCCTTATCAAAATAAATTATTTTATCACTAAGTACAGTTTATGTAGATAATATTTGGTCTTTGAATGATTAAAATTGGACGTTTCATTTTGAAGTTATGGAATATATGTCTTTCCTGGGTAGGCTTTTTGCAGCGGTAACCGACATCCACGCGGGCGGAGTACTTTATATGGCAAAACAACGTTTGCCGGGACAGCTAGTCTATACATATAATAAAACTGTAGAACCCAAATTTATGTACAAACAAAAAAAATGACAAAAACAGAGTCAGGCGGATGTAGGAAGAGCAATGAAACACATCGGGATTTTTTCCAATTCACCGGCGACATTTTTTGCCGCCCCCGCGGACTGCCGCCCGGGGCGGGCCGCCCCCTCCGCCCCACCCACGCTACGCCACTGCCCATCAGTCGTGGCAAAACGAGACACAATAGCTTTTTCATTGTTATCGCGGCCGGATGTGGCCGCTTGGGGCTTCATGAATTAATAACAGAATTTCCGAGTAAATCTTAAAACTGTGATATAACATAATAATTATTTCAATTTAATACATTGAGTTATAAGTAATTATTGTAAATTAAATTATATTAAGATTAAACATGTCAATAAAATACAGTAAAAAGTCAGAAAAAATGTGTACATAAAAACAAAATCATATTATTATTATAGATGTCAAATAGAGAATTATTATAAACATGAATAGAATTAATAATTGATTATTATTATTGTCATAGATATGTCACTATATTATTGACTAGCTGTTGCCCGCGACTTCGTCCGCGTTAACATAGTATAATAACAAAGATCGATAGTTTTCCCCTTTTTGTGGTTCCTTATACAAAGGTTAAAACGGGACCCTATTTAAGCAAACATCAATAAACTTTCATGTTTCTAAGTCAAGAAATGACGGACTTTTATTGAAACTTTCTACCCCAATTTCACCCCCTTGGAGGTAGAATTACCTGCAGAAACGCTTAAATACGTATCCATTCATTTTTATTCAGTAGCACAAAAATAAAGTTTCATGTTTCTAACTCAAAAAATGACGGACTTTCATTCAAACTTTCAACCCCAATTTCACTCCCTTGGGGGTAGAATTTCCAAAAACGCTTAAATACTTATCCATTCATTTTTAATCAGCAGTCCAAAAATTAACTTTCATGCTTCTAACTTAAGAAATGACGGACTTTCATTTAAACTTTCAACCCCTATTTCAGCCCCTTGGGGGTAGAATTTCCAAAAACGCTTAAAAACGTATCCAATCATTTTTAATGAGTAGCCCAAACATACAATTTCATGTTTCTAACTCAAGAAATAACGGACTTTCATACAAACTTTCAACCCCAATTTCACCCCCTTGGGGGTAGAATTTCCAAAAACGGTTAAATACGTATCCATTCATTTTTAATCAGTCACCCAAAAATAAAGTTTCATGTTTCTAACTCAAGAAATGACGGACTTTCATTCAAACTTTCAACCCCAATTTCACCCCCTTGGGGGTAGAATTTCAAAAAACGCTTAAATACGTATCCATTCATTTTTAATCAGTAACCCAAAAATAAAGTTTCATGTTTCTAACTCAAGAAATGACGGACTTTCATTCAAACTTTCAACCCCTATTTCACCCCCTTCGGGGTAAAATTTTCAAAATTCCTTCCTTAGTGGGTGTCTACTTAATAAAACAACCCTACTCACCAAATTTCGTAGCTGTAACTTTAACAGTTTTTGCTCAGCGATGATGAATCAGTCAGTCAGTCAGTCAGTCAGTCAGTCAGGACATGTAATTTTATAAGTATAGATTAGGATTTAAGTTATATTTTAATATGTCTTTTTTTAATGAATACAGATTACTATGAAATATGTCAAAATCTGAGCAAATACTATTGTAAAGAGAGCACATTCTTTGAACAGGATTATTCTTAGCTACATTGTTTTTATATTTTGGGATATTAAAAAGTTGGGGTATACGTACGGATCGGGTAGGGATTTTAATCGATATCTGATTCAAAATCTCTAGGTCCACGGTTCCGTTAATTATTTTGTATAAATTACATAAGTCCAACATCTGTCTGCGGCCTTCAAGACTCTTTATGGTGAATTTATTAAGTCTGTCCTCGTATGAGGGGATCTTCCGTCTGATCCCACATCTAGTACACAGTGATCTTAGAAAACGGCGCTGTATAGACTCAATCCTGTCAATGTGTATCTGATATAATGGGGACCACACTGATGAGCAATATTCCAGGACCGATCTTACTTAGGTAGAATATAGTATGATCCATGTTTTAGAACTTGTAAACGGTCTAGCAGTTCGAATAATAAATGACAGCATTTTACTTGCTCTACTGCATATAACGTCGTAATGATGCCTAAAGGACAGATCTGAATCAAACATGACTCCTAAGTCACGCACTACTTTAGTACGTGTTATTGCGGTGTCATCAATTGTATAATTATGTAATAAAGCATTTTTACTCTTGGTAAATGATATAACATTGCATTTTTTAATATTAAGCAACATGTGATTTTTTTTACACCAATGAACGACAAGGTAAGGTAAGGTAAGGTAAAAAAATCATTAATACTTTTGATGCGTCGATAAATTTTTATATCATCTGCGTATGCCAAACATTCACTCACTATAATATAAAGCAAATCATCAATAAACAAAAGAAACAACAGGGGACCAAGCTTGGATCCTTGAGGTACTCCAGATATCACTGCAATAGGTATTATGAGATCTTATGAAGAAGTAAAGAAAATATATAATGAGAGTGCCTGCTGTGACAAAAATCTAACAAAATGTAGTTTCTTACTGTTTTGACTCAGCATTAGATAGATATAGGTACAATGTAATGTACTTACCGTTGAACTTATCAATGTATATTTCAAGGCCCCAAGATCTAAGATAGTCCGCGATGGACAATTTTTCTGGTGCCTCCTCGAATGGTTCCATCGTGCGTTTTAATTTCTCGACAATTTTACCCAATAAAAACTTGGTAGGTGGATTGATAGATACTGTCCGGTTGATCTTCATGAATAGAGCCATAGCTCTATTGTTCATTACTCAATAATGAGACCATACACGATGGTTTCAATCCACGACGAAAAATGGCGACGTGGATAGCGATGCAAAAACACAGGAATTAACATGACGTGGCGGGCGCGCGGGCGCCGTACAAACCTTTTCGTCATATTATGCAACATTTAACATTTTAGTTGTTTAAATAATAACTTCTAAATTCTTACATTAACAAATACTGTATGCTGCAACTAACAAAACACAATATAGTAAAACAATTTTTATTGCTGGCTACAAAACTGTTTTTGTTAATTAGTTTTTTCAGTGTACTGTTACCCTTTCTCGGATTGGTTTTTTAAAAAACAGATTTTTAATTACACTTTTATTTCATTTTTTAATTGACAAAATATATGAAATAACGAATGAGACCCTTGGGCAGAACCGTCACGATGAATGTCTGGAAGCCAATTGACTGAACTCCCACTTAACAAGACCTAGACTAAACACCCATATTGTTGATGCCAGCTGCTGTCAGCATTAACCCTTACAGGGTTGGGACATATCACATAACATAAACATACCTATTGGTCTCCGTACAAATTTGGTCAATGAAGGTCAGGTCAAACATCTTGTCGAAAAGTCAATGGGTCGAGTCTGGTCTATCGCTTCAAATGTCGGTCCTGGTGTACCGGCGAATCTCTTGTCCGTGAAAAGCTGTATTGTTGTTATGGCGTCGTCCACATCGGGTAGCATGGGATATTATGTCCTAATTGCGTAATTACTCGCTGTATATAAAACACAGTCTGCTACATTGTGTCTGTTTTTGTATTTTACGTCGGTGCACATTAGTTGTCCGGCTGCCAGTAACTTCCATTGTTCAAACTGGTTTTCTGTTAATTTGCACTCGTCCATAAAACATGCGTTTGTATGTATTAGCGACGAGAAATTGAATGAAGATCCTGGCGTCAGTCCCGTGAGTCTTTCGAAACTGTAATGCATTCTCACTAGTGATTTCATTATCATCGTTTTTCCTGAGCTTGGTGGTCCGTAAAAAAATAAATTATTTTTGTTGTTTGTTCTTCTAAAATCTAAAGAATTAATGTTCTCTTGTTGTTGTTGCAAAGTCATAGATGTGTATCCCGTTCAATGCAAGCAGTCCACGTAGATCGCTGTAGCTGTTGTTTATTTCTTCTACGTTGTTGGCATTTGGATTTAATCTAAGGTAATATTATTTTGCTCTTTTAATCCTTTTTTCGATTGACTGAAAATATCAGAATTCTGGATATTGATATCGCTGTTCTGAGTCTTTCTGGGAAGTTTTTGCTAAATTGGAGGGTAATCCCCTCAGGCGACTGGCATAATATTATTCTTTGTGCGTCCCCGTCGTTAAAAGCTCTGTTGTTACATAAGAGCAGCACCAGTTCACCATTTGATTCATTAGGTCTGTTGCCTCTTCTCGTGTTAGTGATTCGAGTCTTTGGCGATTGTACTGCAACATCTATGTTTCCTTGTTCACACTCCACTAGTGTTCGTGGTTCCATTGTAAATAAATTTTCGTTGGGTTCAATAAAGCCTTCATCCATTTCGGCGTCAATTTGATTTTGTGATGTGCCTTGTTCGCGAAATATTTGATTTCCCCTTGTGGTATTTACAACGTCAGCTTCTGTGTTTTCCCGTATTGTAATTCCTAATTGACAAGAGCCGCATTGGATAATTCTTTTATCCGCTGCACTGAGGACATCTCAAAGTTTTTCACGATCAGGGCCGGGAATCAAAGTACTTAAGTACAAGACAAGATAAGTACAATTTTACGGATTGCCCGGTTATTTATTGCGTCCTCTCTCAGTAACACCCATATTGTTGATGCCAGCTGTTGTCAGCATTAACCCTTACAGGGTTGGGACATATCACATAACATACTGTTACGTGCTAGGGTTCGAAGGGTTCGGAGACAAAGACCTGCTGACTCTCTTGAAGACTATCAACACTAGCACTATGTCCAAACACTTAGCACTATCACTATCCTAGGTCGTAGCCGAGTCGTAGGTTCACTGGTTCACTCACTATTGATCACTTGTTTTCACTCCGAAGTCGCCTTGCTGGTAGCTCTTATCGAACTGAATTACCGGCCCGCCTGACTGCGGCTATTTACTCGTATATGGGTCAAGGCGAGTGCCAGAATATTCCAGAGAATTCGTATCTGACTCGGGTAAAAAAGTAAACAAATGTGGAATTTCTACAAAGTTCGAGCATGTACTTCGCGCACCTAACGCCATCTATTATTGAGTAGGGGATTTATGTTGTCTGTGTTGTTGCCAAACACTGTGGCCTTCTCCACGCGAAGTGAGCGGCGAGGCACACCGGGCACACCCTGGAGTCGACCGCGCGGAAAGTCATTGACTTGTTTGATACAAAGGCCGCGACAGCCAGCTCGAGGCGCCTACCCGGCGCTTCCCTCCTCTCTACCTCCGCGAGGGCTTCAGCCACGTTAAGCCCTGAGAGTGCACTCAGGGTTACCTCAACGTCCCTTGCCCCAGCCGCGTTCTCCAACCCCCCCTCTCTGCCCTGCACGAGCAGGGTTTCATCCCTCGCAGCCCAGAGCTTAACTACCGCCTCCAGTGCTTCGGCCTCGGCAACAGTCCCGAATTCGCGAGCTAAGGCGTCCACGTTGACGCGTGCCCCAAGAGCCCTTGCCACCGCTACGGCGAAGGCGGGGTTGGTGGCGGCCACGGCAAAGAAGCCTCTGATAGAACGCCCCGGCTCTGCTCTTCCCAGCAGCTTTCCCGCGAGGCGCGCCGCCATGAGTACCAGTATCCCACTTCTGACACCAGTTGTTACGTGCTAGAGTTCGAAGGATTCGGAGAGAAAGACCAGCTGACTCCCTTCACGCCATCTAGTATTGAGTAGGGGATTTATGTTGTCTGTGTTGTTTCCAAACACTGTGGCCCCGCGAAGTGAGCGGCGAGGCACACCGGGCACACCCTGGAGTCGACTGCGCGGGAAGTCATTGACTTGTTTGATACAACGCACGATGGAACAATCCTTGGATGGTTCCATCGTGCGTTTTAATATCTCGACAATTTTACTCAATAAAAACTTAGGTAGGTGGAATGATAGAAACTGTCCGGTTGATCTTCATGAATAGAGCCATAGCTCTATTGTTCATTAGCAATAATGAGACCTTACACGATGGTTTCAATTCACGACGAAAAATGGCGACGTGGATAGCGATGCAAAACACAGGAATGAACATGACGTGGCGGGCGCGGTACAAACCTTTTCGTCATATGCAACATTTAACATTTTAGTTGTGTAAATAATAACTTCTAAATTCTGACATTAATAATTAATATTGTATGCTGCAACTAACAAAACACATAGTAAAACAATTTTTATTGCTGGCTACAAAACTGTTTTTGTTAATTAGTTTTTTCAGTGTACTGTTAGGGTTTTCTCGGATTGGTTAAAACAGATTTTAATTACATTTTATTTCATTTTTAAATTGACAAAATATATGGAATAACGAATGAGACCCTTGGACAGAACCGTCACGATGAATATCTGGAAGCCAATTGACTGAACTCCCAGTTAACAAGACCTAGACTAAACACCCATATTGTTGATGCCAGCTGCTGTTGTCAGCATAAACCCTTACAGGGTTGGGACATATAACATAACATAAACCATACCTATTGGTCTCCGTACAAATTTGGTCAATGAAGGTCAGGTCAAACATCTTGTCGAAAATGTCAATGGGTCGAGTCTGGTCTATCACTTCAAGTGTCGGTCCTGGTGTACCGGCGAATCTCTTGTCCGTGAAAAGCTGTATTGCTTTTATAGCGTCGTCCACATCGGGTAGCATGAGATATTATGTCCTAATTGCGTAATTACTCGCTGTGTATAAAACACAGTCTGCTACATTGTGTCTGTTTTTGTATTTTACGTCGGTGCATATTGGTTGTCCGGCTGCCAGTAACTTCCATTGTTCAAACTGGTTTTCTGTTAATTTGCACTCGTCCATAAAACATGCGTTTTTATGTATTAGCGACGAGAAATGGAATGAAGATCCTGGCGTCAGTCCACTCACTAGTGATTTTATTATCATCGTTTTTCCTGAACTTGGTGGTCCGTAAAAAAATAAATTATTTTTCTTGTTTGTTCTTCTAAAGAATTAATGTTCTCTTGTTGTTGTTGCAAATTTATCGATTTTTTTTCTTTTTTAAGCATAAGATACATAAACAATTATAAATAAACAGAATAGTAGCACCGTTAAACCCGACAAGGGTTTGTCCTGGTGCCATATTTATATTAAACTATCGACTATCCTACAACCTCATTATTAATTAAGTATATAATAGTTTAATACAAACTTGGATGTCGAGCGCATACGCAAGCTAACTACACAGTTAACGGGTAAAGTGAAAGGCGACACACCGCCGCGCGCGGCTGCGCGCGCGGTGCATCGCTCACTACTGTGTATCCCGTTCAATGCAAGCAGTCCACGTAGATCACTGTAGCTGTTGTTTATTTCTTCTACGTTGTTGGCATTTGGATTTAATCTAAGGTAATATTGTTTTCCTCTTTCAGTCCTTTTTTCGATTGACTCTAAAAATATCAGTATTCTGGATATTGATATCGCTGTTCTGAGTCTTTCTGGGAAGTTTTTGCTAAGTTGGAGGGTAATCCCCTCAGGCGACTGGCATAATATTATTCTTTGTGCGTCCCCTTCGTTAAAAGCTCTGTTGTTACATAAGAGCAGCACCAGTTCACCATTTGATTCATTAGGTCTGTTGCCTCTTCTCGTGTTGGTGATTCGTTGGTTTCTAGTGTTTGGCGATTGTATTGCAACATCCATGTTTCCTTGTTCACACTCCACTAGTGTTCGTGGTTCCATTTTAAATAAATTTTCGTTGGGTTCAATAAAGCCTTGATCCATTCCGGCGTCAATTTGATAGTGATGTGCCTTGTTCGCGAAATATTTTCCCCTTGTAGTATTATTTGATTTCCCCTTGTGGTATTTCCAACGTCAGCTTCTGTGTTTTCCCGTATTGTAATTCCCAATTGACAAGAGGCGCATTGGATAATTCTTTTATCCGCTGCACTGAGGACATCTCAAAGTTTTTCACGATCAGGACCGGAATCAAGGTACTTAAGTAGATGAGGTATACCGACGAATGAGCGACAAGACAAGACAAGTACTATGTTACGGATTGCCCGGTTATTTATTGCGTCCTCTCTCAGTAACACCCATATTGTTGATGCCAGCTGTTGTCAGCATTAACCCTTACAGGGTTGGGACATATCACATAACATACTGCTAGGGTTCGGAGAGAAAGACCTGCTGACTCTCTTGAAGACTTTATTAACACTAGCACTATGTCCACACACTTAGCACTATCACTGTCCTAGGTCGTAGCCGAGTCGTAGGTTCACTGGTTGGGGTTGGGGTTCACTTACAGGGTTGGGACATATCACATAACATACTGTTACTCAATAAAAACTTATGTAGGTGGAATGATAGAAACTGTCCGGTTGATCTTCATGAATAGAGCCATAGCTCAATTGTTCATTAGCAATAATGAGACCTTACACGATGGTTGAGTGTTGATAAAATTTCCTCGTTGACATCGTTATATTTCGACGGTAATGAAATAAGGTAGTCATTTTCTAAATGCAGAACAGTCTGCATTGTGTCCGCTTGAAACTTCGATTGAAGTTTATAGGCTCTTATTACTTTGTATGGAACGTTTATTTCTAGATTTTCTAATTTCTTCCATGTTTTGTTGTAGTTGTTTAATTTTTTAACGCTTCTTCATTCGACATTTATTTAACAAAAATAAAAAACACTTTATTTATAATCACAAAAAATATTTATAATATTTTACTCTCTTGTTCACTATACCACGGTACACAGTGTAGGCTGTCCTGATTGAATACACAGTCTTCTGTGGGTATAGGCCTTTTTATAGTTGATAAATTGCATATAATTTTTTTCATAATTCACACCACCACCAACTGATAATAATTGACTTTAACATGGAAAACCACATCCTGCGATAGATATTTTGATTAAAATTTTAATTAAATGTCTTATATTGCATACATTGTTCACTTAAAGGAGGAAATGTTGATGATGATGATGATGTAGGAGGTGTTGTCACCGTCGTTGTTATAGGAGTCGTCTTATTGAGGGAAATCGTTGATAATTCCTCACGTGCCACGTCATTAATTGCTCCTCTTCCTCCTCCTCCACTACTCGTATTCAACTTATTTCTTTGGTTACTATTAACATAACTGTTACGTGCTAGGGTTCGAAGGGTTCGGAGAGAAAGACCTGCTGACTCTCTTGAAGACTTTATTAACACTAGCACTATGTCCACACACTTGCTATCACTGTCCTAGGTAGTAGCCGAGTCGTAGGTTCACTGGTTCACTCACAATTGATCACTTGTTTTCACTCCGAAGTCGCCTTGATGGTAGCTCGTATCGAACTGAATTACTAGCCCGCCTGACTGCGGCTATTTATATGGGTCAAGGCGAGTGCCAGAATATTCCAGAGAATTCGTATCAGACTCGCGTAAAAAAGTAAACAAGTGTGGAATTTCTACAGAGTTCGAGCATGTACTTCGCGCACCTAACGCCATCTAGTATTGAGTAGGGGATTAATGTTGTCTGTGTTGTTGCCAAACACTGTGGCTTCCTCCCCCGCGAAGTGAGCGGCGAGGCACACCGGGCACACCCTGGAGTCGACCGCGCGGGAAGTCATTGACTTGTTTGATACAATGGCCGCGACAGCCAGCTCGAGGCGCCTATCCGGCTGCAACTAACAAAACACATAGTAAAACAATTTTTATTGCTGGCTACAAAACTGTTTTTGTTAATTAGTTTTTTCAGTGTACTGTTAGGATTTTCTCGGATTGGTTAAAACAGATTTTTAATTTTTATTTCATTTTTAAATTGACAAAATATATGGAATAACGAATGAGACCCTTGGGCAGAACCGTCACGATGAATGTCTGGAAGCCAACTGACTGAACTCCCAGTTAATAAAACCTAGACTAAACACCCATATTGTTGATGCCAGCTGCTGTTGTCAGCATTAACCCTTACAGGGTTGGGACATATCACATAACATAAACATACCTATTGGTCTCCGTACAAATTTGGTCAATGAAGGTCAGGTCAAACATCTTGTCGAAAATGTCAATGGGTCGAGTCTGGTCTATCACTTCAAGTGTCGGTCCTGGTGTACCGGCGAATCTCTTGTCCGTGAAAGGCTGTATTGTTTTTATAGCGTCGTCCACATCGGGTAGCATGAGATATTATGTCCTAATTGCGATATTACTCGCTGTGTATAAAACACAGTCTGCTACATTGTGTCTATTTTTGTATTTTACGTCGGCGTACATTGGTTGTCCGGCTGCCAGTAATTTCCATTGTTCAAACTGATTTTCTGTTAATTTGCACTCGTCCATAAAACATGCGTTTGTATGTATTAGCGACGAGAAATTGAATGAAGATCCTGGCGTCAGTCCCGTGAGTCTTTCGAAATTGTAATGCATTCTCACTAGTGATTTCATAATCATCGTTTTTCCCGAGCTTGGTGGTCCGTAAAAAATAAATTATTTTTCTTGTTTGTTCTTCTAAAGAATTAATGTTCTCTTGTTGTTGTTGCAAAGTCATAGATGTGTATCCCGTTCAATGCAAGCAGCCCACGTAGATCGCTGTAGCTGTTGTTTATTTCTTCTACGTTGTTGGCATTTGGATTTAATCTAAGGTAATATTGTTTTGCTCTTTCAATCTTTTTTTCGATTGACTCTGAAAATATCAGAATTCTGGATATTGATATCGCTGTTCTGAGTCTTTCTGGGAAGTTTTTGCTAAATTGGAGGGTAATCCCCTCAGGCGACTGGCATAATATTATTCTTTGTGCGTCCCCTTCGTTAAAAGCTCTGTTATTACATAAGAGCAGCACCAGTTCACCATTTGATTCATTAGGTCTGTTGCCTCTTCTGGTGTTAGTGATTCGTTGGTTTCGAGTGTTTGGCGATTGTATTGCAACATCCATGTTTCCTTGTTCACACTCCACTAGTGTTCGTGGTTCCATTTTAAATAAATTTTCGTTGGGTTCAATAAAGCCTTGATCCATTCCGGCGTCAATTTGATTTTGTGATGTGCCTTGTTCGTGAAATATTTGATTTCCCCTTGTGATATTTCCAACGTCAGCTTCTGTGTTTTCCCGTATTGTTATTCCCAATTGACAAGAGGCGCATTGGATAATTCTTTTATCCGCTGCACTGAGGACATCTCAAAGTTTTTCACGATCAGGACCGGAATCAAGGTACTTAAGTACATGAGGTATACCGACGTATGAGCGACAAGACAAGTACAATGTTACGGATTGCCCGGTTATTTATTGCGTCCTCTCTCAGTAACACCCATATTGTTGATGCCAGCTGTTGTCAGCATTAACCCTTACAGGGTTGGGACATATCACATAACATACTGCTAGGGTTCGAAGGGTTCGGAGAGAAAGACCTGCTGACTCTCTTGAAGACTTTATTAACACTAGCACTATGTCCACACACTTAGCACTATCACTGTCCTAGGTCGTAGCCGAGTCGTAGGTTCACTGGTTCACTCACTATTGATCACTTGTTTTCACTCCGAAGTCGCCTTGATGGTAGCTCGTATCGAACTGAATTACTGGCCCGCCTGACTGCGGCTATTTATATGGGTCAAGGCGAGTGCCAGAATATTCCAGAGAATTCGTATCAGACTCGCGTAAAAAAGTAAACAAGTGTGGAATTTCTACAAAGTTCGAGCATGTACTTCGCGCACCTAACGCCATCTAGTATTGAGTAGGGGGTTTATTTTGTCTGTGTTGTTGCCAAACACTGTGGCCTTCTCCACCGCGAAGTGAGCGGCGAGGCACACCGGGCACACCCTGGAGTCGACCGCGCGGGAAGTCATTGACTTGTTTGATACAATGGCCGCGACAGCCAGCTCGAGGTGCCTACCCGGCGCTTCCCTCCTCTCTACCTCCGCGAGGGCTTCAGCCACGTTGAGCCCTAAGAGTGCACTCAGGGTTACCTCAACGTCCCTTGCCCCAGTTGCGTTCTCCAACCCTCCCTCTCTGCCCTACATGAGCATGGTTTCATCCCTCGCAGCCCAGAGCTTAACTACCGCCTCCAGTGCTTCGGCCTCGGCGACAGTCCCGAATTCGCGAGCTAAGGCGTCCACGTTGACGCGTGCCCCAAGAGCCCTTGCCACCGCTACGGCGAAGGCGGGGTTGGCGGCGGCCACGGCAAAGAAGCCTCTGATAGAACGTCCCGGCTCTGCTCTTCCCAGCAGCTTTCCCGCGAGGCTCGCCGCCATGGGTACCAGTATCCCACTTCTGACACCAGTTGTTACGTGCTAGGGTTACGTGGTAGGGTAGGGCAACAAGTCACATATTATTCACTAGAATAATAATTTAATATGGTTTTTCTTAAATATGTAGTAAACCGTTAATATTTGATTTTTAATAAATATATGAGCTGAAAGATATTTTTTTACCTTTAATTTGATCATACATTATATTTGTCTTGTTATTATGTAATCAAAGTTATGTGGTTCCAAACGTTTTTTTGTCTTCCTGAAAGGTTGTATTTTTTCGATTGCACGTTTATTCGTTGGGGCCATCGACATATTATTTTTATATATACACAATTAATTAAGCAACTATGTTAGAAAATAAAATACTAAATATTAAGCATTAAGTTTGTTCATATTAAGTTTTTAAACACCAAGTTATGACCAAGATATGGTATTTATTAATTTACCTTCTGTAAAACTGTCGACCTCAATTTTTGGATTGTGTTTTCTCTTTTTACTCGGGGACTTGCTAGCCTCTTCAGGATTCCCTGAACGACTTTGGGATGAAATTTTGTTTACAGTCGTCATTGACACCTTCCAGTAGCCTCTGAAATCACCTTATTTACATTCATGTCTTCTCCTAAAAATATATATACCTATTATTATTATTATTTTAATTTCCTTTGAAAATAATTCGCTACATTCAATAGCATTATCTTTGCTTGACTTTTTAACTTTTTATTACGTAGACTTGGTAATTCCGTATATTTTATTGTTGGATGTAACTAAGTAAAATAATCGCATGTGTAGCGGGCACAATGCTTCAACTGCGCGAGCTCTAGCTGCGTACGTGATTCGACGACGGTGGCCGACATCGGACTGATTGATTGGTTGAGCGCTACCCGCCCCCGCGTCCCGCGGACCATCGGGAGGGTCGACTTTACAGCGGTCAAGCTATAAATGCACAACGTGACAAGTTCCAAGACAAAACAAGTAACATTATAACCAAGATACAATTACAATAACAATTGTAAGAATGCATTACAAATGCATTACTGATACATTGCATAAAAAATAAAAATGACATAATGTTTGATCATGATCATTTTGAACAAAATTTTCTATTCCAAGTACATATATGTAGTTAAAGTTAAACATAACTAAAGTGTGTTCACTTAAAAAATATTTTGACATTTTAGAAAAGCACTGCACTGACACACAAACCCGAAAACGCGGAAAAATAAAAATGTTGCACTTTTGCTCTAGCATACTTCGATATGCGTCTGCGCTGGTTTAGCGGCCTCGCGAGTTTTACGGAAACTCGCTGTGGCTCTGGAGAAGTTGGATAAGGTGGAGTTCTGCATGGACTCTACCTGCTCCAGCAGCCATTTCTTCGTCTGATTAACGCCACAACGACAGAGAACGTAGACGATAAACACGCCTAACACCATCAACACTACTGCCCATCCGATATACGACGCTACCATCGCGTTGTGAATCTCATTCACTTGGACTTCTGATTGATTCACCACTATGTTATCTTTAGTTAACTGATTTCCCATGTTTAATGAATAAATGTCAACAAAACTTGTAAAAATGTAAAAGTTGAGTTGTAAAAATACTTATACGCGACAGTTAAGTTATCGATAGAATAAAAAATAAATGTATTATGCTACTTTAAATATAGTTTTCCGCGGTGCCACGCGGTGCTCAAAATTGAAACGTACGGGCTTTTTAACTAAAGCGCTCATTCCACTTATCCTAGCTAGGTTCCTAGGTAGGATCCTAGCTAGGATCCTAGCTTTCTAAATGTTATTCCACTTGACTAAATCGGAAACGATTTAGGATCCTAGGAAGGATCCTAAATCGTTTCCGCGCGTGGAATAATAAAACACAGTCTGCTACATTGTGCCTGTTTTTGTATTTTCGGCTGCCAGTAACTTCCATTGCTCAAACTAGTTTTCTGTTAATTTGCACTCGTCCATAAAACATGCGTTTGTATGTATTAGCGACGAGAAATTGAATGAAGATCCTGGCGTCAGTCCCGTGAGTCTTTGGAAATTGTAATGCATTCTCACTAGTGATTTCATTATCATCGTTTTTCCTGAGCTTGGTGGTCCGTAAAAAAATAAATTATTTTTCTTGTTTGTTCTTCTAAATAATTAATGTTCTCTTGTTGTTGTTGCAAAGTCATAGATGTGTATCCCGTTCAATGCAAGCAGTCCTCGTACATCGCTGTAGCTGTTGTTTATTTCTTCTACGTTGTTGGCATTTGGATTTAATCTAAGGTAATATTGTTTTGCTCTTTCAATCCTTTTTTCGATTGACTCTGAAAATATCAGAATTCTGGATATTGATATCGCTGTTCTGAGTCTTTCTGGGAGGTTTTTGCTAAATTGGAGGGTAATCCCCTCAAGACGACTGGCATAATATTCTTTGTGCGTCTCCTTCGTTAAAAGCTCTGTTGTTACATAAGAGCAGCACCAGTTCACCATTTGATTCATTAGGTCTGTTGCCTCTTCTCGTGTTAGCGATTCGTTGGTTTCGAGTGTTTGGCGATTGTACTGCAACATCCATGTTTCCTTGTTCACAGTCCACTAGTGTTCGTGGTTCCATTTTAAATAAAAAATCGTTGGTTTTAATAAAGCCTTGATCCATTCCGGCGTCAATTTGATTTTGTGTTGTGCCTTGTTCGTGAAATATTTGATTTTCCCTTGTGGTATTTCCAATGTCAGCTTCTGTGTTTTCCCGTACTGTAATTCCCAATTGACAAGAGGCGCATTGGATAATTCTTTTATCCGCTGCACTGAGAACATCTCAAAGTTTTTCACGATCAGGACCGGAATCAAGGTACTTAAGTAGATGAGGTATAATGTATATGTAAAGGGTTTTCCAATAAGAGGTGTTATTTTGATATTCAAAGAAAAATGCCATTTTTTATTATAAATCATCAGATGTTTATTTCATTACAAAGAGGAAGGTATGCCGTTAATAGTGGAAAATAACATCAGGCAAATGACCACCACGGCCACGCTTACAGGACAAAATCCTTTTCATGAAATTTTCCATAACTAAATCGCAAAGTGGCTGCTCTATGTCCTCGATAGCCTCACGAATTCCATCTTTGAGGTCTTGAATCGATACTGGGCTGTTGGCGTAGACCTTCTCCTTCACGTGGCCCCAAAGAAAGAAGTCGCAAGGTGTTAAATCACAAGATCTCGGTGGCCAATTGTGATCACCTCTTCGAGAGATAACACGGTCCGGAAACTTTTCCCTTAAAAGATCAATGGTTTCGTTGCTTGTGTGGCACGTAGCTTCGTCTTGTTGAAAGTGAACGTTGTCCAGATCAATACCATCCAATTCCGGCCATAAAAAATCGTTAATCATCTCTTGATAGCGCAATCCATTCACCGTAACTGTTGCGCCAGCCTCATTTTCGAAAAAGTAAGGTCCAATGACTCCGCCGGACCATAAACCGCACCAAACAGTCACACGTTGAGGATAGAGAGGCTTTTCAACAATAACTCTTGGGTTTTCTGAGCCCCAGATGCGACAATTTTGCTTGTTGACGAAGCCACCGAGGTGGAAATGGGCCTCATCACTGAAGATGATTTTTCGATGGAATTCCGGATCATTTTCATGCATTTCAACGACCCAATCAGCAAAGTCACGACGTTGTTGATGATCGGCCGGCTTGAGTTCTTGTGTTAACTGGACTTTATAAGCCTTAAGACCCAAATCTTTATGCAAAATACGGTGTAATGACGTTTGTGGAATACCTAATTCCAAAGAACGACGAGGAATGGACAAACCTGGGTTTTCTTCAACACTTTCGGCTACAGCAGCAATATTCTCGGCTGTTCTTGAGCGACGTGCACGGGTTTTATTCTTCTTATCACTAACTTGTCCCAACAGCTCGAATTTTTCCACCAATTTCTGTATTGCGGTCCGACAAGGTGCTTCACGACGACCCAAAAATGTTCGAGTTTTACGAACCGTCTCTGCCAAATTTTCACCATTTTTATAGTGAATTTTAATAATTTCAATGCGTTGTTGAAGCGTGTATCGTACCATTTTTATTAATGGCGTAGTTTCTACTTGTCAAATGCCAAGAAATGACAGCTTCAAAAGTGACATCTACCGAAATAGCGGGCTATTCAAAATAACACCTCTTATTGGAAAACCCTTTATATGAGCGACAAGACAAGTACAATGTTACGGATTGCCCGGTTATTTATTGCGTCCTCTCTGTAACACCCATATTGTTGATGCCAGCTGTTGTCAGCATTAACCCTTACAGGGTTGGAACATATCACATAACATACTGATTTCCCCTTGTGGTATTTCCAATGTCAGCTTCTGTGTTTTCCCGTATTGTAATTCCCAATTGACAAGAGGCGCATTGGATAATTCTTTTATCCGCTGCACTGAGAACAGCTCTAAGTTTTTGACGATCAGGACCGGAATCTAGGTACTTAAGTAGATGAGGTCCGTATTATGTATACCGACGTATGAGCGACAAGACAAGACAAGTACAATGTTACGTATTGCCCGGTCATTTAGTGCGTCCTCCCTCAGTAACACTACCACTTGGAATGATGTCAAGTCAGTCTCACATACGGATTCTGTCGCAGCATTACGCTCTTGTACAGTTGGTATGAATGTTTATTACGGTGCTTAAGAAGGTTTTTTTTTTATGTCAACTTTTTTGATATTCGATGTACGTTAAAATTAGAGATGTGCCGACTCGTCGCCGACTAGTCGGTAATGACGACTCTCCAACCACTTTTGTAGTCGGCGACTAGCCGGCGAACAGTCGGCAAATAGCGCCGACTATCCGGCTTTTTATTATTTTACTAGTATTGAAACTTCATTTAGTAATATCCTTAATTATTTTGAAATTTAATGAATTGTGTCTGAAATTACTTGCTGGTAAAGAAATATCTACGACATTTATTAAATAAAAATTGCATCTTATATTACTTTGGTATAGAACAACATAATATCTTCTTCAATAAACATTAATAGCGAAAATGTATTCTTATTTAAAATATAAAAGACTTGTAATATACTGGGTGTCCCAAAAATACCGTCTCATAGTGACATGGGAGATAGATTAGCCTTATATCTCTCGGATAAAATAAAAATGACCTTAGTAAAAGTTGCTTAGTTTTCGAGATATTTGGATTTTTTTGGTTTTATTCAAAATCTCCATTTTTAGTTAGTTTTTATTTCCGCATTAGTACAAATTCCTTTAATTTATTCATTTTTATTTTTTTTAAGTATCTCGAATAGTTGTTTGATGCATACAAAATAAATTTTTGTCAAATAGTAGTGTATTTTTTAAGAAAAAAATATTTTTGTGTTGCGTTTTAGCTCTCCCAAAATTTCGAACAAAATTTTGACAATCTGCCGTGAAAAAAAAATGTACTAAAGTAAACTGGAAAATTATTTTAAAAATTACTCAATTTATTGCAGATTTAGAAATGGTATAACACTTACATAAGAATTTTACAGAAACTTAGAAATTGCCATTTTTATCATTAAAGTCTAATTCAAGCCAGACTCTTATGTAGTAAAGAAGATGAAAAAGTACCAGGAATGTTCATCGCAATCTTATTATCTATCGACCTTTATTATCTTTTGTATCTGTAGACTTGTAAAACTGAATGTACTATTGCAACCCTAATTTGTTATTTCGTTCTTTCCTTCGCTGTTATGGGGCACTGTGATAATAAATAAAATTAGAAAAAAACTTTAGAACTTAGATTTATTACAGTAAATGCTCGAACTGTCGACCTCCAACACGAATGCACAATCGACATCTTCTGATAAAATTATTCTTTAATCTTCTCAAACTTATCTGAGATATTTCTTGAGCCGCTGCGGTGACTCTGTCGCGTAGTTCCCTTTCGTTGCGTATTGGTTTACCATAAACTTTGTCTTTAAGACATCCCCAATAAAAAAAATCCAGGGGATTAAGATCAGGGGATCGTGGTGGCCATAAGATTGGCCCCAGTCGCCCAATCCACCTTCTCGGGAACCTGCGGTCCAGGTGTGCTCGAACGTCTCGAGCGTAATGTGCTGGGCAGCCGTCGTTTTGAAACCACATCGTTCGTAATGATTCCAGTGGCACATCCCCGAGGAGCGTTGGCAATTGGTTTTCTAAAAATTCCAAATAGGTGTGACCATTTAATATTGGAGGCAGCTCCACTGGTCCTACTATTGTACCGTTGTAGATTCCGGTCCATAAATTTATTTTAAACATGTGTTGCGACCGATCTTCTCTATTCTCGTGTGGGTTTTCTAGCTGCCAGCTATGAATATTATGAAGGTTTAAATAACCATCTCTTCTACATTGCGACTCGTCACTCCACAGTACTTTATGAAAAAAGTCGGGATCTTCCCTATTTTTTTCCAACATTCGTTGACAAAATTGTACCCGTCTGGCATAGTCACTCGTAAGGAGAGTTTGCACTCTTTGTATGTGGTACGGATGATACCTGTTCCTTTTTAAAACGCGATGAGCAGATGATTTCGGTATTCCAGTCCGACTTTGAATCAAACGAACCGATGTTGACGGATCTTCGGTAACTTGCTGTAACACGACATCTTCGTCGGTTGTTTGCGGTCTCCCTTCACCACCTCGAGTTCCTGGGACTCTACCCTCTCTGTAGGCAGAATCCAATCGTTCAATCACATGATACGATGGCGGTGTACGGTTTGGATAACGTTCCGCGTACAATCTTGCAGCTAATCGTAAGCTTAAAGTTACTACGCTTCGATTAGAAACACGCCTGGTTTCCCCATAAATTAAGTACATGTCGGCGTACTCACGATGAGTAAATTGAGTAGCAGCACCTCGTGGATTTTCCATTCTTAGCACAGTAAAACCAGCCAGCTGTCTGTAAGAGCGCAAACCGTCGTTGTTGTCACCAAATCAGTTCAACAATAGTCCAAATCGAAAGCAAATCAGAGTCCAAAAATAACGCCTAGTAATAAAAAAAATGAGAGAAACGAGAGCAGTACAAAATAGCACGTGTATCGCACAAAACGGAAGAGAACGTACTAAAGTCCACGAGATCGTTCGTGGAACACGGTGTTGTAAAATGTGGGAAGAGAGTAGCGCATATTGCGCGCTCCCTTGCACTTATTAGGCCTTTAACAAACATTACCGTTGATCATTGACAGCTATCTCACTCAGTTTTTAACCTAAGAACAGGATCACAAACGCCGAACACAAAGGACAACATGTGGCCTTTTCATTGTGTTTGAATATTGAATATTCACTTCATAGTTGAGCCCGGCTTGAATTAGACTTTAATGATAAAAATGGCAATTTCTAAGTTTCTGTAAAATTCTTATGTAAGTGTTATACCATTTCTAAATCTGCAATAAATTGAGTAATTTTTAAAATAATTTTCCAGTTTACTTTAGTACATTTTTTTTTCACGGCAGATTGTCAAAATTTTGTTCGAAATTTTGGGAGAGCTAAAACGCAACACAAAAATATTTTTTTCTTAAAAAATACACTACTATTTGACAAAAATTTATTTTGTATGCATCAAACAACTATTCGAGATACTTAAAAAAAATAAAAATGAATAAATTAAAGGAATTTGTACTAATGCGGAAATAAAAACTAACTAAAAATGGAGATTTTGAATAAAACCAAAAAAATCCAAATATCTCGAAAACTATGCAACTTTTACTAAGGTCATTTTTATTTTATCCGAGAGATATAAGGCTAATCTATCTCCCATGTCACTATGAGACGGTATTTTTGGGACACCCAGTATAATAATTTTGTAATAACAAATTAGGTAATTATTAAAACCAGATTGCATGTTACACTTGATGTACATCTCGGTTCATGGAAGAATTTCAACTGCTCAGTTCTAGCAGTAGCAAGCATTATAAAGTTCACGGGAAAGGAGGCCTTCTGTGCATTCCTAGCACCTGCTACTCATAGCAGGTGATTGCAGACTTGGTACTCAGTACAAGGTCTGCAATAATATTGTTTGCGAGCTTGAACAATCAGGACTTGAATTTAGGTGTTTGTCGTTTTCATGTGTCTATAAAGATCATTATTACCAGCACTTCCAATTGAAAGATCCGTGTTACAAAATATACAAAAAGTAAAATGATCACCTTTATTACTAAGTCTCAACCATGTCTTATAAGTAGAATCTTCCATCCAGTTTCGATTAAACTTATGCATCACTCTGGGTTTTTTAGATGCCATAATGGTTTAAAAATTACGAAAAAAATAAAAATATTTTATAATAATTTGTGTAACTTATTTTACGTATCTCTTATAAGTTATAACGGAGTCCGTACGGACAAACGAGACTTTAGACGACGAATGCAATCGGAGAGACATGTAATGCAATGGCAGCTACATTTTCGTTTTCGTTTAGAAATCTTAAGTATGCGTTTGCTGAAGTCTGAGCATTATTAGAAAGATATGTCTTTCAGTGTTTTTATGGGCTGAAAGAATCTTTCCAAAACACAGCTTTTGCTTAACCATCTTACGTTGTTGTGTAAAAGTAAATCATCATATTATTGTACATATTCTCTTCTTCTCAAATGAGTTTAATTCACGATGTTGAAGTGACGATTTCACTCGAAGTAAGTTTACTATTTTGATCACTTGTTGCATAACACGCTCAAAATTAGATTGAGTTTACAGCAAAGCTCTGTTTGGTGAAAAAAAAAACTTTTTTTTGTTACATCTTGCATTGCTATTCAATAGGAAAACTAGGCCTTTCATACTTCCAAGTTCCAACCATAGCTGGCGCACAATCGGTAGTCAGGAATATACGAGGGGAGGTCCAAAAGTTCGCGGAATGAAAGGGTTGTAAATAAAATATAACAATAAATTTATTTTTCCTTTTCAATATAATCACCCTTAAGTGTAATACATTTATTTGATCTATGGATTAATTTTTCTAAACCATCGAATAAATATTTTTTGTCTTTGGCCTCAAAATGCGCCGAAATTGCCTCCTTCACTTCGTTATCGTCGGAAAATTTCCTTCCCCTTAGCTCTTTTTTTAAATTTGGAAACAAATAAAAATCGCTAGGGGCCAGGTCTGGACTGTATTGTGGGTGAACAAAAGTGGTTCGAATCCATGCGTGTGAAGAGCAGCCATGGCAACTCGGCTCTTGTGAACCGGCGCGTTGTCTTGCAAAAGCAACACACCCTTGGCCAATTTTCCACGACGTTTTTCTTTAATTGCCTCCTTTAACTTTTCCAATATTGATGCGTAGTATTCTCCGGTTATAGTGGTACCTTTTTCTTTATAATCAATCAGTAATATTCCCTCACAATCCCAAAAAACAGTGGCTGTCAACTTTCCAGCCGATTCTGACACTTTGAATTTCTTGGGAGGTGGTGTACACTTTTTGTGCCATTGCATGGACTCCTGTTTTGATTCAGGTTCAAAGTGATGAACCCATGTTTCATCTCCAGTAACAATCCGCTCCAAAATCTGCACAGGGTTGTCTCCACACACCTCCAAAAAGTGCTTAGACGCGTCGATGCGCTGCTGTTTTTGAAGCGGCGTGAGCATTCTCGGCACCCGTCTTGCACTGACTTTTGTCATGCCCAAGTGGTCGTGCAGGATCCGCAAAATGGTTGTATCTGATACTCCAACAAATGCAGATAATTGTTTTTTCTTTAAACGTGTGTCTTCCAGTACAAGTTTTTCGACTTTTTCGACGATGTCTGATGTGGTGGCCTCAACTGGCCGCCCAGAGCGAGGGTCGTCTTCAATTGAATCTCGACCATGTTAGAAAAGTCCATGCCACTTATAAACGATTGTTTTACCAGGGCACTGATCTCCATAAACGGCTTCCATTTCATTTAAAATGGTTTGAACGTTTTTTCCTTGCTTGGTAAGGAATTTTATCACAGCGCGATGTTCAATTTTCTCCAAAGTTGCAGTTTGCTTCCGGATTGACTTGTTTAGCAGGCGAGTACTCGTAAACGAATGGCGCTATAGGGTTGAGATTTTATACAGGGTGTCCCAGAACTCAACGTCAAGCCGAAACGGGGCGACAGGATTGATTGTAACCATCATGAGAAAAATCACAAAAAAAAAATCTATCCTATGCAGTTTGAAAATTATGGGCATTTAAGAAAAACCTAAAAATTTGGTCAAACTGTAACCATTTTTCGGTTATTGTGGTTAATTTTTATTACTTTTGTTCATTTAAACTTTGGAATCGTAAACCTAAATAACATTTCTAGAATCACAGTCAAAAATAATGACACAATTGCCCCAAGTTTCCTAGAATTAAGACTATTTGTTAAACTATGAATTTAAAATTTTCAAAATTGGTCGACTTTGAAAGGCCCTCCTTTAAAAAAAATGTACTAGAGTGCCTTGGCAAGTGCCATAAAAAGTTGGCGCATTTAATCAGGATTGTAAAATGGTACAATACCTGTTAGTTTCGTACTAAAAAAATGAGTAAAAAATTAAAAACCTCAAGTAACACGATTTTTGCTCACCCAATTTACTCAGTTAAAATGTTTTTTATTCGCACAAGCTGTTGGTAGGTTCTTAATTTTACGGCAAAATGATGAGAGAGATGGGTAGTGGACATGTTTGCCATGAGTGAGCAAGACAGTCCCGCCACTTTTACGAAAGTCAACAAAAGTAAAATCAATAAAATAATGAAAAATCTTGCCCTAGTTTAGTTTAGGTTTATTGGAATAAAAGTCAGATAGGGAAATAACATTTTTTATTACAACAAATGTTCAAATTGTTTACCATCAGCCTCAATACACACCCTACATCTTCTTATAAAAGATCTACTTATTAGCCGGGCATATCCTCGAGAGTTGATGTCCTCAGCAGCTTGAGAAATTCGTTCACGCAGCTCGGCTACGCTCTCAATGGGCTTCGAATAAACTTTTTCTTTGAGAACGCCCCAATAAAAAAAATCCAGTGGATTTAAATCTGGGGAACGGGCTGGCCACGAGATAGTGCCTGAACGTCCAATCCACCTTTCCGGATATTCCTGGTTAAGGAAATCTCTTACTTGTACTGCGTAATGTGCTGGGCAGCCATCTTGTTGATACCACATGTGGCGACGATCTGTTAGTGGTACGTCCTCTAACAAAGTTGGTAAATTTTCTCGTAAAAAATGTAGGTAATTCGTGCCATTCAAGCTCTCAGGCAGCTCAAAAGGCCCAACAATTTTGCCGTTTAAAATTCCGGTCCACAGGTTTACTTTAAAGCGATACTGGGTTCTGTCTTCTCGCATTAAATGTGGATTCTCCACATGCCACTCGTGAAAATTGTGTAAGTTTATGTAACCATCTTTTTTAAATGTAGATTCATCTGACCACATAATTTTTTGGATGAATTGGGGATTTTCATTATGCCTCTGTAGCATTGTTCTACAAAATGAAATCCTTTCAGGATAATCTCGAGGGAGAAGACTTTGAACTCGTTGTACGTGAACTACGTCAATATTTTAATAACTAGTGTGAATGGCAGCCCTGCAATAATTCAAGAAATGGCTGTTTACATTAACGTAATAATTAAGTTTGACTCACAATTTTTGCTTCTTCTCTATCTTTTTTCTCTGCGTCTTTATGTTATTTCGTTTCCTGGCTTTATCAAGCTCCACATTCTTTATGTTTGTATCCATTTTCACCGTTTTAATCTAATTTAAATTAATTTAAATCGCAGAGCGTGCACTGTGTCGGTAATGATACAAACACTACTGAGCGCCATTTTGACCGAAAGGAGTCATTTGATTGGTTGTTTTGGACATATTCGTTTTTGTTGTGAATGCTTCTATGGACATATTACATTTTGAAAAATAATGAAGATCTTACAGGCGAATTTCTTAGAAACTACAAGGACATATTGGAAATTGAAACATTTCAGAATGTTTAGATTTTAGTTTACTTTAAGTAGACATAAAAAAATTTTTTTTTGTCTATGATGGACTTATTTGTGTTTGATATTTATCAACTCATATAATATGGCGTTAAATCTGTGTGCTCGTCCATTAAGAAATTATTCTTATATAAAATTAAAATAAGTCTTTGCCTTAAATCCCGGCTATTTGCCGCTTCAATCACATTACAAAAAGCTTGCAGGCGAGCCATATTAATATGTTAAAATAATAATGAATTAATAATTATTATCAACAAAAAATGAAACGACACCACACCAATCGATACCCTAGTGACACTAAAAAACGTTTACAATACCTAACTCGGCAACAATCGATCTCAATCGATGTCGATGCCTCTGTTGCTACCGTGAAATTTGACGGCAAACGATCTGTAAGTCGATTCTCAGACAATTTTTTTGTCGCGAGCACCTAAGATTTCGATTTGGCAAAATATGTTTCGATGCTGATTAGTTCCAAATTGAGCCGCAGCCCGATCGTGCGCTAGCATAGCTGTCAGGAATAGCAAAATCCATTGAGGTTGAATTAATTTCAAACCGATCCGCAGCACGATCGTGCGCTATTTTAGATGTCTAAAGTGTCCAAAACCATTAAAATCGAAAATGGCGGTTTATAAAATATTGTGTATAAGGACTCGCGGTCCTAACACACTGTACTTATTGACTAGCAGTCGCAGTAAATGGCGGTTGATTAAATAATTGCAGTAATTAACTTGCAGTTGTTTCCCCCAATCCGGCAAACATAATAATTATAGTTTCTATTTACAGACCAGATAAAACATACATAATATTATAGATTGTGTATAAAGACTCGCAGTCCAACTCCAAACACATTGTACTATTTGACTTGCAGTCGCAGTACATGCCGGTTAATATTGTATATAATTGGCTCGTCTTGGCCTTGGTAGTGCGAACCGTGCATTAGTACGTTTACTTGTATTTTCTTGTTACACGATAAAATAACACTTACTTTAATTACTAACAACACTGACTCTAGTCAACACTGATTCAAATATCTTAATAATAACCAATTTTCTGAGCGCTGCGTTTTGGCATGGTTACTAAGTATACCAGCTCGCGTTGCCTCGCGCAAAAAAGAATGAAAAGCGCTGATGAGCGAGTGTGAGGGTATTTTTTGTCAAGTACCCACATACGTCTTTCAAAAACGCGATTGCCTAGCGGATAAGTAAAGGTTGCTACTTTTGGTTAATTATATACCGAAGAATGGAGCGAAGAAATATAACTGAAATCATTCATGAAAAGATTGTAAGCTGCCATATTAGCTTTCCCTTGCCCTTATAGTTTAAGTTTCAGGTACATTGATGTGTTGCATATCATACTTGCATAAGTGTACGAAGTTTCGATATAGTTGCCACGATTATTTGATCCTGATCCTTCATTGTGGCCATGAAAGGGCAATTCCTTTTTTTCCTAATAGAATAACAGTGTCAATAAAACGTTTCATTGATTCACGATTGCGGTCTACTTTTCTATTGTGTAAAAAAAGGTCTCTATTCTGGTATTTCCAAATTCGTGAAGCGACAGGGAGCTTCGAATATGTTTTTTACGGTCTGATCGCGTTTTCTATCAGAATTAGTTAAGTTATTAAATTATCAGTAAAACCCGTGCTACTTCAAACTGAACTCGACTCCGAAAGAAGTAAACAGGGAAGACAATACATTTTGTTTTTGTTGTGTGTCACACATTGTGTTGTATAATAAGCTTTTCATTTCAGAGACCAAAATAGGCCCGTTTCTTTTTTCTCCTTCACAATAATAGCTTTCACAAGAGCTTATGGTTGCCAAAAACATGTTTCGGGCTGTTCATAATATCGTCTCTTAGTTTTATAATTTTTTCTGACACCCTTTTATTTTGAACATTACGAAAGCGAGCTTCAGATCGCACAGTGGAAAATTTGGGTCCTTATCGGATCAAAAATCTGTAACTTCAAGGTTTTTCATCGTATTGTATTGAGATTTGGCACATGTATACAGTGATATACAAAGATTTTAAAAATAATCAATTTTTGTATTTTTTTTCATTGTATACATATTTATTTTAGGTTAAAAAAAAAAGAAAAGATAAAAAAGTAATACGAGTAGTTTATTTTTTATAAATAAGTACTAATGTGAGTAAAATTATACTTATCACAGAAGCATAATAAAATACATAAAATTATAAAATCGTATAGTACCTATCTATGCCTCACACCAAACTTATTTTTCTTAGATTAGACAAATCTTATAATATTATTGGTTTTATTCTAGGTTTTAGTTACTTATAATGTTATATCTAATTGTTATTATCCTCGCTATTCCTAACTAAAATTACTTCCGGTGTAAATGTAGGATCACCTTCAGGTACCACCTTCAAAAGACTTAGTGCCTCTTCATCAAGATCCTTCACATTTCTCACATAAGGTTTTCTTAAACTTGAAACGTATGGATCTGAAGTATATAGAAGCGTTTTAAATACGTCTTCATTTGTAGCTATACGGGAACATTTTCTGGCATGGTGCAGGCGCATATTTCTGTAGTCTTTATTGCGCGACTAGTGCATCTTCCGACAGTTGCCTAATAAGAAGAACAGAAAAATGTTTGATCACGCTTTCTCCGTGTATAAGTAATTTGTGCACGGAGGATGGCATGTAGTACCAATCATAGTTACTAACATAAATTCGCGCAGTTTCTAAGGCATAAACTCCAAATTTTTCGGGATCGATCATCATTCCAGAAGATAGAGCTTGTAAAATAATATACAAGCGTTTAATCAATGTTTCATCAACACCTGTTATGTTCGCCGAGCAAGTGTAATTGTAAAAGAACCTTCGTGCTGTATTTCCATCACTTGAGTTTCCACTTAATTGACGAGGTTTGTCGATAATTAATCCTAGCTCTTCCCTGAAACGTTTTTGAACAAATTCCTTCTTTTCTTTCTTCAATTTCTTTTTTTCTTCTGTTGTAGCAGACCAAGTCTTAAAGTCAAGATTGTAGCAAATGTGTAATATCATTTCCATGCAGCGAATTCAGGCATGCAATGTGGATAATCCATATTGGTAAGCACTTTCATTTTCAGGTCTAGCAGTCACTTTTAATAGGTCATTCATAAGTCGAGGAGTAGCCCCACATATCGTGCACGTAGAACCCGATGGAGTTTCTGTTAGGACCTGAGCCACCTTACCATCAATCATTGTTAGAAAAAGTTCGTGCTTCACATTTACTGCAACACCATCTTTGTTTATTAATGACGGGCGTAAAGATTCAATTTGTCTGGTAATTTCGTCTACAACTGCCTTAGTTTTTTCAGGAGTTTCTTTACAAAATTCAATAGAAATGGGTCTACAATAACGAACAGATGAAGGTACTGGATTTTGCCAAATAATGGCTTGTGAGAGGTCATCAATTAATCTAATGGGAACTAATGAAGTGACGAACAGATTGGCATCTGAAATAGTTTCCGATTCTTCTGGCAGTTTCTGCTTGTATTGACTTTGGCCAGATGAACCATCACATCCCCATTTACAGTAAAGGATTAAATTTCTGTGTTGTTTTAGGAAAACTGGATTAATTTTTAAAATTCTGGCAACTGTGTGGTCCAGTAAGTCTTGTATATTAATCACTTTAGCATAAGTATTTGTGATTTCGATTGTAGAAGATGGTGGATAGCAAGTTTGTTTTATTTCTTGTATTTTGTAATATGGGGGAAACATTGTACACTTTCTTTCGTTGGTTAAATTTCTTAGGTACATATATTGTGCTTTAGTTAGATCCAAATCAATAAAAGCACTCAATGCTTCTGTATCAGATAAAATCTTCATTTGGTTTGACTCTTTCCACATAGTCGAGAAAACTTTTTTCTTTTCGCTCTCAGAGTTTCTTAGCTCTTCAACAAGATGAGCCTCTGCATACTCACCTAAGGCCCGCAGTCCTTGCAAAAATGCGTTACAAATGTGCTCAAACCCATATTCTTCTAGTAAAAGAGTGTTTTTCCTTTTCTTTGTTGATTCTGAGGAGTCTCCATAAGCAATGCACGGTCTTCCTCGTTTACCAGAAGTTGATGGCAGTGAATGTGCTTCAGACTCCGGAAACTGTACTGAATATCCTGACTCCAGCCAGCTTGTATTATTTCGAATAAATTCGTCCTTTTTCCGTGATGCTTGAGCCCAGCGCTTATTGAAAGAAGGCAGAATATTTCTTTGAATGTCACCAATTACAAAACACAAGATGTTTTCAGAAACATTTAATGTTTGCTGTAGAACTATGGACAACGATTCCAAGGTTCTGCCACGCTCGATATAGGGAATGATGAAATCGCCCTTAGTACAGTTGAAAGTTGACATTTTAATGGAAATAACCAATTTAAATAAGTGTCACTCAATATGAAATACACGCTGAAGTGTGCAATGTGAAGATATTTGCTTCCCCTTATACAGGGTGACCGGTAATAGGTCTGTTTCCTTTTAACATGTAAAAATACATCACTTTTGCAGCCTAAAAAGCTATATCATACCCTGTCCAAAAGCTAACGGTTACCGAGATATTCAAGATTTTGTATTTTTTTCAAAAACACCCGATTTCAAAGGAAAACTTTAAATAAAAAAAAATCTACCTATTAATTTCTTAATCTTTAACATAATTTTAGTTCTTAGGTAGATAAACTACAAATACAAAAGTTATTTATCCATCTAAACAGGAAACAAAAATTAGCAGAGTGTTTCAAAAGTCTTAACAAAAAAAAATGAAAATGATTTTCCCTCATTTCACCCCTTATTGTTTAAAAAATCAATAAGACATTAGTCGTACAAATTACTTAATTAAATTCCTTATTTATTAAGCTATCCAAAAAGGTATAATTTGTAATGCAAAAATCTAAATAACATCTTACTTAGGGAATATTAAGGACCCTACGCCGATTTGTCCAAATGAAGAACCTGCTAACTACCTGAACTAGCAGGTAGTAAAATTCTAATTAGCAAATTGGAAAAGTCTAAATAAACATTTGCTACGTCAGGTTAAGTTAAATAAAAGTCTTTGAATAAAAATTAATATTTTATTTACATAATAAGTTGATAATTATTACGGTAAATCCTGTTCGAATTGTCGTCCTCGATTTCTGATGCACTTGCGTAATCTTAAGCGAAAATTAGATCGCGTTACTCTACTTGTTAAAGTTTCTCGGATTTCGTTTGCTGCATAAATTATTCTTCTCCTCAGTTCATGTACATCGCTAATAGGTGTTGCGTATACTAAAGACTTCATGTGGCCCCATAAATAATAATCGCAAGGAGTCAAATCTGGAGACCTTGCGGGCCAAGGTATTGGACCGCCGCGGCCAATCCAACGCTGCGGGAAATTTTGATCCAGCCATTGCCTAACTGTCACTCTGTAGTGTGCCGGGCATCCATCATGTTGGTATATCATACCTCTTCGGGTTTCAACTGGTATATCTTGCATGAGCTCGTGAAGATTATTTAAGTAAAAAACGGCCCAATGCAATGATTATGCAAAATTCCCATCCAAACATTCAGGGAAAACCTCCTTTGATGAGCATCTTCTTTTGCCAAGTGGGGGTTTCCACCCTGGGGAGCCCAAAAGTGCATGTTGTGGTAGTTTGTTATGCCGTCACGCTCAAACTTCGACTCGTCGGTCCATAAAATCTTTCTTAGGAAGTTATAATCGTTTTCATCGGAGTGCAGCATAAAGCGGCAGAAATCGAGCCTCCTTGCAGGGTCTCCTTCTTCTAATGCTTGTACTGGTGTGTAGTGAAAAGGGTATAACCGAGCGCTATGTACGGTGAACCACACTTTCCACTGCGTTAAACCCAGTTGCTTCGCTACAATTCTTGTAGAGGTGGTCGGATCTCTTGCAAAACGTTCCAATATTCTCTCTTCGTCTTCTGCAACATAACGAGGAGGTCTTCCTGCATCACGTCGCCTTTGATGAACAGAGCCACTTTCCCGCACGCGTTGGTACGCCGCGGAAAAAACTCCAGCACTTGGTACATTAATTCGACGGGGAAAACGACGCCGGTACTCTTCCCGTGCAGCGGCTGCGTTGCCATCACAAAAACCGTAGCAGTACAGTATGTCAGCGTACTCTTCATTGCTAAAAGATGCCATTTTTGATAAACAAACTTGATCAAAAGGAATCGCAAATAAAACGTCAGCGCGCTCAGGACGAGAAGCGTTAACTAAACAAAAACTCTACATATTGCTCTTTAGACAGACCCGAACTGTTACGAACCGACGCGAACAGTTACGAAGAAACCGGATTTTTTTAAACCGACCAATAATAGATCGCTTCTTCCTCCGATAACAAAAGAATTTGACTACCTGGCAACCTAACCCTGAACAAATTGTAAGCCAAAAAAATTGTGCTGAGAGTTATTATCTTACCTTACCAGATGTTTGTGAATTTTTTGCACACAAATTATACCTTTTTGGATAGCTTAATAAATAAGGAATTTAATTAAGTAATTTGTACGACTAATGTCTTATTGATTTTTTAAACAATAAGGGGTGAAATGAGGGAAAATCATTTTCATTTTTTTTTGTTAAGACTTTTGAAACACTCTGCTAATTTTTGTTTCCTGTTTAGATGGATAAATAACTTTTGTATTTGTAGTTTATCTACCTAAGAACTAAAATTATGTTAAAGATTAAGAAATTAATAGGTCGATTTTTTTTTATTTAAAGTTTTCCTTTGAAATCGGGTGTTTTTGAAAAAAATACAAAATCTTGAATATCTCGGTAACCGTTAGCTTTTGGACAGGGTATGATATAGCTTTTTAGGCTGCAAAAGTGATGTATTTTTACATGTTAAAAGGAAACAGACCTATTACCGGTCACCCTGTATACTGGTTTTTTAGATATGAAATACGTACTAATATGAATGTTATGCATATTTACTCATGCACGACGAGTGCAAAATAGATGATAAGCTATTGCTATCAAAATATTGTGGTTAATATAGTTTTTGTAAACTATGTCAGCAGTAACCGCAAAAGATACCGAATTATCTACTCCGACCGCTATCACATTTTTTCCCATAACTTCCAGGACCGCAAACTTCCGCAGCTGATTTTTTTAATTTTTCATTTATAAATAGGCTATCAAATAACACATAAAGTTGCGCGTCGGGAGCCGTCGGTAAATGTGAAAACCTTCGACGAAAAAAAAAGAAAAGTGAAAAATAGGGTATGTCAATTTTTAAGTACTTACTCAAAAATAAAAAGCATATTAAAAAAAGTTAATAGCTCATTATTAAGAACATAAAATATCCTTTTTAAAAATGTATAAAACCGCATGCATGTGCTAAATACTTTTTTCACAATATTCATTTGAATTACGTGTATGCAAACATTTGAATGAGCCATCCGCTACTTCAACTTACTTCAACCTATGAAAAAAAAAAAATTTATGCAGTTTTAGAACAAAAAAATGTCTGATTAGGATTATTTGGTTATTAGAGTATCGAATGCAATAAATATTTCATTCAAATTGTGATATTTTTAAAATCCATTTATGATATGCTCTAGTTCTACCATTTTCCATAGTGGATCGTACCGCTGTTCGAAGACCAGTAATGCATTCTGATGTTAACAATTTGCGCTCTGAAAGTGGAATCGATGTATCTTTTTGAAGCTGTATAAATTTACTGCAGTAATTTCTAAGTAGATGATTGGAGCATTCTATTTTCTGTACTTGTATATTAGGATAAGGTCTTCATTCTAAAATTTTCTTATAGGTGCTGGCATCACCGTCAGCGATAAGCGTTGAGTACGAGTATATCAGGTTCTGTTTTGCGACTGAAGTTTTAAAACCTTCGACAAATTCTTGCCTGTTCCATACTGGATGAAGATCCTGTATGATTTCTCGTTGCATTAATGACTCGGTGTTGGTTGATTTTTTGTTAGAGATCGAGCGCAAACGATGCAGTACTTATTTGTTATTTACTTGCATATGTAACACTTTCCCAGTTTTTAGTCCAATGATTGCGCCTGCTCCTGACGGTGCAGAATAATTGGTTCTGTAAGACCGTTTGGATCACACTACATGCATCTGCTATAACCGTTAGGAATGCCATCAATGACGTCACCGCTTTCAATAGCTTGAGCAGATTCTTCCGTAGCTGCTTCTTTCATATTTCATACACGTTTCTGCAGCAACATCCACCACTTTGATACATCATTATGAAATATTTGAAAATTTAGTTAATTTTGTAGGGTATTCTATACTTTATTTTTATCCAAAACAAACTTTAGCCTTGGTTTAGCCTCAGATTTTCATTTGGTGACGTTGAAGGATTTTCTAATGCTTGTATCATGTGGGATAAAAAACAATGATTGCTTTTTATATACCAAATCGTTAAAGAGAGTCTCATCTTCAAGAAATTCTTTTGATGCTAAAATACTTGCAGATTCATCATAGCGTCAACGAGAATCAAAACTTATAGCTATGCTTCTCGTCGACGCTATTTTAATATGACAATTATTTATTTATTACTACTTGACAAAACTTTAAAGGTTTTTATCACAATTTGTTATAAACCATTTAATCAACACTTGGTTTTTATCATGGGTAATGAAAACTATAAAAAAATGTATTATTTAGGGGTAGATGTAGTAAGGGTTAAAAGTGTTATTAATTGCGTAAACCAATAAAATATTGAAAATAACTTTAATTTTCTTAAAAATACACATAAACAAAAAAAAAATACAAATAATAAAACATTTTGGCAATATTGATTTTTATTATTTTTCGAATATGCCTGGTTACACAGGGGTAAGTACCTCTAGTATCGAGTGGGTCCTCCTCTGTTAAAAATGCACTCTCTGAGCCTATTTGGGACATTCTCAATTAAGTGGGTGACATTTTCCTGGGGTATTTACTCCCAGTACATTTTTAAAGCGTTTATGAGCTCCTGTTCACTATGCACTTCACTATAATTTGCTTTTAGACTTCTTTTCATCTGGTCCCATAAATGTTCCATCGGATTGAGGTCGGGGCTCATTGCCGGCCACGGTAAAACGGAGATATTGGCTACAGATAGAGCCCTCTGGGTTAGGCGAGCCGTATGCGCACGAGCAATATCCTGCATAAGAATAAAATTATTGCCCACACGTTGTGCATATGGAACCATATGAGGTCGGACCACACGCTCGACGTAGCTTGCAGCAGTTACGGTGCCCTCGTTTAAAATTACCAACTCCGTTTTACCTATTAAGCTGATACCGCCCCACACCATCAGCCCGAACCGATCAGTCTCGCGGATGCAAGGGTTGGTAAAACGTTCGCCTTCTCTTCTCCACACTCGTACGCGTCTGTCATCACCGTAAAACTTAACTTTTGTCCTATCTGTGAAGAGTTCAGTTCTCCAATTGTCCATGGTCCAGTCCAAACGCTCACGTGCGAACCTAAGACGAGCTGCAGGATGAGCCCTCGTGAGTTTAATGCGAACAACACGCATTCTGGATCGTTGTCCGTCTTCATGCAGTCTGTTGCGGATCGTTTCGTCGCTTACCAGCGTACCAGTGGCTTGCCGGAGTCGATTTTGTAGAGCACGGGCGGTGACGGTGCGCTCTCGACGGGCAGACAAACGAAGGTATCGATCCTCTTGAGTAGTTGTGGATCGTGTTCTTGAATTGTCTACTGTTATTTGAGTGACTGTTTGCAAAATTCCTACCCTGAGGCCTATATTGTTCCACAGCATCCACAGAAGCTTTGCATTTGCCCTTATAAACTAAATCTGGGTTCAAGTCAGAAGCAGTAGGTGGTTCGGCGAACAAACTTTTCTTAGCCGTGCTGATTCTAACTTTCGACACACTTCCTTTAATGAACTAACTGTTTGGAAACTATGCAACGCAAATTTTTCAGCATAGAATGGTCTGTGATTGTGCAACAGAATTTCCAACTTTTCTTCTTCGGACAATTGTTTTTTCAAACGAGATAAATGACAACTCATTACCAAAGTATAATTATTATGAATGGGTTCAACACGACCCTATATTCGTATGAGCCCTAATTTCGTAGTCGTAGTCAAGTATATCGAATTCGTCAAGTAAAAGTCCACAAAGCTCTTTCCATGATGATAGCTGATTATGCACGCCACGATACCATGTTAAAGCTTGACCCGTAAAGAGACTGAAAGCAGACGTAAGAAGTCGTGTTTCAGTAACATTATAAGCTAGTGCGTGTTCTTTGATGGATTCTAAAAAATAGCGAGGTATTAATTAAATTAATTAAAATTAAATTAAATACCTCTACCATCAAAAACGTTCCTGACAGACAGTAGACGAGTCTTAACGTTGGCGACTTCGGTTTATCCAGATGTTCAAGTTTCAACACAGTGACAAGTGAACTAACAGGCGCTGACGCAACGTATCAGCAGAGTCTTTCAGACTTGTTTTCAACGCTACATCAGCGTCCGACTTAGTGTTAACTCGTTCGAACCTGAACCAGGTATGTGGAGGAAGAGGAGGTGGAGTGACTGTAGGTTGACTGCTTGTTCCTGGAGCATTCCATATATCTGCAAAAATTTTGATACAATGTTAATACTATTCTGTTAGGTTTAGTTCTCAGGATCTTATTTTTGACGAATATGCTTTGCTGGATACCTACTTGACTAGTTTTTGTATACATAAGATATTTTTTAAAATATTTTACTATATTATATCTATTTTTTTTTATTTAACTCTTTATTGTACACAAGAAAAATACATAAAGATACAATCAACACGAAAAGACGACACAAAGAAACTGCTTATTTCTAAAAGAAACCTAACTTAAACTAAAACTAAAAAACTAGTAGTTATTTCAAACTAAAGAGTAATGTGTTATATTATTATAGTATCTAAAGTTAATGAAAGATAAATTTAAAAATACCAACCTTCAGGAATTCGAGTATATTCATAGGGAACAGCGTTGACAGTCAATTCATCTACAGTTTCGGTGGCTGCAACTTGCAGATGAGTACCTGACAAGCTATCTTCCTCCCCACCAACAACCAATTTCAATCAGAACAATAAATAAGTATTAGTGCTTACTCAAAATTTGTAAGTAAATACCATGTACATACTACTGTTTAGTATACTATATTTGCCTCATAACAAAATACCTCGTGGTGAAGTCACCTTCACCAGGGTCAGTCTCTTGCTCCGAGCAAGACATCTCAGAAGGAGACGAGTAGGTAAGTCGGGGGACCACGGACTCTACGGGAGTCACGGCGGTGTCACAGTCGGGAGACGCGGGGGAATCAGCATCGTGATTTCTCACGAAGTTGTCCCACCTTTTCGCGGCGTCGGGGTACTCTACTTTGAGGAATGATAAGAATTTATCAATCATGTCGGCCATGATGTCGGTCGGTCAGTCTGCTCTTAACCCTAGAAAGATAATCTTATTTTGACCTACGGTAAAGATAATCATACGTCTTTGAGACGTGTTCGCATTTATAAGTGCCTATGGAACAAGTTTCCATAAATAACCTTTTAAAAAGTTATTGAATCATTAGTTAAGGGTTTTCTACGACAAATAAAAACATAATTACAATTAGAAAATGAATATAATTCAAAAACAACGAAATTTTATAAACCTCTTACAAAATAACTAAAAAATATTAAGTCTTCCTTTGTTGAGTTATTATGTTAATCTTAAATTTAAAATCACATTTTTTTTTTACTTAATATTATAGAATAAGGACTAATTAACAGCTTCATATAAAAAATCAACAAATTTTAAATTTAAATCACATTTAGATACAGCCTTTACATATATCAGTTTTGTGTTCACCACAAATGCTTTTATTGCATTTATGACATGTCATTTTCGACATCCTTCTTATTTTTGACGGACAATACGCACAATATCTCTTCTTTTTGATTACTGGTTCTTCATTATTATCTAAAGTATTAGTTTTTGGTAGCAACTCTTGGATATTTACACGGACATGTCTTTTAAGAGTAGGAGCTTCTAACCTTTTCTCCATCCAAGGTGATATAAGTTCTGTGCTCAGCTTTTTCATGTAATTTCTGCGACTTAGAGGCTTATCATTGTTAGCTATCATATTATGACAGTATATGACATAAGAATTCACAAACGATATATTCATCATACCATAAAAAACTGCCATAGGCCACCTGTTGGTCTTTCTCGAACATGACATAGACGAGCACATTTGGTCGAAAGTGTCGACTCCACCTTTTGTCTGGTTGTAGTACATGATCATCTCAGGTTTGCCTGTCTTTTGATTGATCGTACCTGTTTCGTCGCAAGATGATAATAAATATACCATTTTTGATGGTTTGGGTTTGTAGGACACAAGAGTTAACGGACCATCATAGCAGAACATCGAAGATCCAACTGGTCGCGAACGAGTATTCTTTATTTCTTCCGGAATCTCTCTTTTATTGGATCTTATGGTACCTACTAATGTCAGTTTGTAGGGCTCCTGAAGTAAGCTCTTTGCCAAAGGAACAGACGTGAACCAGTTGTCACACGTCACGTTTCTACAAGATCCATGTACAGTCCTAGACAGCTCTTTTACATAGTACTCGCCTTGAGGTAAACCGTTCGTGTTGGTGGCCTTTCCAATATAGGGCATGGCATTAATCATATATTTTGTGCCACTATCACAAATCATTGGTATCTTTATGCCATATTTACTCGGCTTATTGGGAATATACATTCTGAAAGGACAGCGTCCTCTAAATGCGAGCAGTTGTTCGTCAATAGTCAAGTGCGGCCCTCGAATATAATTATTTTTACATTGGCTGATTAGTAGATCCCACACCTTTCTCACAGGTATATATGGATCTTCTGTTCTTAACGCTGGACGCAATGTCTTGTCATCCATTCGTAAACATCGAATCAAAAAGTCGAATCTCTCACGGCTCATTACAGAGACATAACGCGTTCCTGAAAACGTACTATCAAAGAGTTCTTCAGTGGATAGGTGGTTATCTTTCATTGCTGAGGATAGCACCAAAATACCGATCAAGGCTCTTATTTCAATATCAACTGTATCTCTAAATGTGGCACTAAATGAGTAAGTTTTATTCTGATTTTCAGCAATGAGTCGAAATTTAGCTTCTTTGTCTGTACGTTTTCGAGATATTTCAGCATTGGTCCATCGCACTATTTCATTTATAATCTCGTCAGTTATAAATAATTGAAAGCATAAAACAGGCTCATATATATTTTTACACATGCGAGTAGGCCCTCTAGATGTCCGTACTATATTTATATTTGCAGTTCTTCCTCGATTTTGACCCTTGATTGTAGACCAGCAATGTTTGTTTTTCCCGCGCAGTATACGTTGAGTTGGAATAATAATGCGCGAATCCAAATTTGAAGTTGAATCTTGGTTTGGTAAACATGACGGAGATGATGGTACCTGCAATTCCTCCGATGTTGAGTCTATTACTTCAGCAGCAACTTCATCAACCAATTCGTCTTCGGTGTCACTCTGCACTTCATCTTGATTCAAGTCATCCTCCACTTCACTGTCACTCTCTGAAGGAATCTCATCTTCACTGTTCTCCAACAATTTTTCAATTTGGTTATAATCAAGGGCCCCGCGTCTAGCCATTGCAATAGACTACCAAAATCACCTAAAATATAAAAAAAAACGATAAATAAAATGAACTATTACTACTGGGAATGAGACTCAAAAGTTACACAAAGGATAATCATACGTCTCTCGAACGTACGCCATCCCTGTATCTACGTAATTATTGTACTTACCAAGGCGACACAGCCGTCTCGCGTAAGGTCTGCCCGGCCACTGGGATAACTTAGAAGGACAGAGCGGTACGATGCGAAATAAAAAAGAGATAGCAATATTTGTGTTGGCCGTGCGTCTCAAAGACGTAGATTATCTTTCTAGAGTTAATGGAGAATTTTCGAGAGGGTACAACCCCGCCCGGCGACCGGGAGGGGAGGTGTGTAAAGAGGTACAAGCCTCGTGTAATGTACCTAGTTTTCGTGTCACCGTACTTACGATGTGTTCGAGGCGGTCGGGAAACACACACAAACACTCACTCAGTCTAACAAATCTTATTTTAAAGAAAACTTACTATTCTATTTAAAAACTTTGATTTATTAAAAATGTATCTTATATTCTAATTGACTGTACGTTCGCTCACTATGCGTTGTTCCAGTTAATGCTAGATCTAGACTTGACTTTCGCCATGTCTTTAGATCTCAGCCTTAACCTCTGAAATGCCGGGCCGCGCCGCACACAAAATGTGCCAACTGCCGCGTGAAATGCCGCAATTGCGTAATTATTTTGTTTCTCATTTTCAATCTTGATACCTAGTCTATACAATCTTTTTTATATTTCTAGGTTTAGATAGATACTTGGGCATTATTTACTGTATTTTACGTCACTGAATAATAAGTTATTTCTTTTATACAAGCACATCTTTTACGCTCAAGAAAATTGTTAAATAAAAACTATTTACATTTTTTTTTCTCAGTTTTATTTCCTTTTAACAATATAAATATTGTTAAGAACTTTGAAAATATACGATTTCTAAGCTAAAAGTGATCTAAAATCAAATTTGAAAATCTTTAATAATGAGCGTAGATATACATTCCGGCGCAGCAATGTGAGCGTAGATATACGTTCCGGCGCAACACCTACAGGATGCTCCATTTTGTGCCGACAATATTATTTTTGTAGCATAATTTTAACAGAAAACAGGTTAAAGATAAATAAAAACCATTTTACATGAAAAATTTTGATTTATTATTAAATACAAATTAAGGTGCATAATAAAGTCTTGACAGGATAATAACATTTATTTACTTTCATTTTTTTCATTTTTTTACTTTTTATTTTATTTTATTTTTTCAACCAAATAAATAAATACAACGTGTTATTGAAATAACGCAAAACCTCTCAGGTGGTAACTCAGCCCATGAAATTGAACAACTTTTGTTCTACAACTTTCCCGAAATCCCAATAAAAAAGTATTTCGGATTTTCATACAAACTGATCACCTGATCGAGTCAATTTGTATGAAAATCCGAAATTTTTTTTGGGATTTTGGGAAAATTGTAGAACAAAAGTTGTTCAGTTTCTTGGGCTGAGTTACCTGAGAGGTTTTGCGTTATTTCATCAACAAGTTGTACTTATATAAAGATCCCACCAAAAACATAAATGTAAAAATGGGAGCCAAGTTCAACCGTCGACTTTGCCGAAAAAAGAATTGAGATCTAAATGTGTTCTGTAGGCAGTCCAGAAATTTATTTACAAAGACATGAAATTCTTAGATGGATTTCAAACTCAATCATTATTTTTCCCTTATAGAATAATGCTTATTCGAAACTTACAATAGAAAATATTATGTTAAATACAATATTATGTTAAATACACAATTAGACAGTACTTCCTTCGTGTGATAATCACGCCAGCATGTACCTATACACAAATATACGCGGCATTTTGAGCACTTTACATTGCTTTCAGTCCGTTTTTTATTCGTCAGAGCTAGGCACCGCGCACATCGCCCCCTTTTATAACGCACCCGTCCTTTCTGAACACGATTATCACTTTCTTCATGCTCTGGGAAGTGTTCAGTTCCATCTAACCTTGTCTCTCTCGGATGGGATAAAGCTCCAGATCTTATGCGCTGTCTGGTTAAATGTTGCTCCGATAAACTTTTAGCTAAAGCATAGCGATATTCCCGGTGTGTCAGTTTGCGCGAACGACTGCTATTACTATCAGAGTTTGCGCGATAAATTATAAAGGTATTCAAAACGCTAATATTTAACAGCCTCCTGAATACCTTGACATACCATTTTAGCCCTCTTTTTCGCTCCAATAAGTACATGGATAGTTTTTGGTCTTTAAGGTCGACCCCACCCATGTACTTATTGTAGCTGTGAATTACGAGCGGCTTAATGCACTCTTGTCCTGCTCGCTGTCCTGGTGCCGTATCAGAATTATGATACGTGGAGATCATGGTGACCAGTTTGACATCTTTCCATGATAACACAGTAATATTCTTGCAATGCCGTGCGACTATTTCACCTCTCTGCATACGTCGGTCAACTAGGGCTTTTATATCTGGGGGAGTATCTGTTCGCCGCCGATTTAGTGAACCAAGTACATCAGTACCTTGCTGCTCCTTTAGAAATCGAGTTAGAGCTACACTATTATAAAAATTGTCCATGACTAGACAGTGTCCCTTATGAAAATAGTCATTCATCAACTGTATTACTATTTTACTTGTGGCTCCTGTAAATCCGTGTACTGCCTGTACAGGTTGTGAATTATTTTTCCCCGAATAAATGACCATTTTCAACAAGTAACCTGTCACAGCCTCGCACAGCTCGTACGTTTTTATACCAAATCGAGCTGCTTTGGAACGGATACACTGAATCCAATTCAGTCTTCCCTTCCAAAGCAGCAACGATTCGTCAAGGCTCAAATGCTGTTGAGGTATATACATTTCCCGAAATTTACTGTTGCAGTGATCAATAATAGGTGCTATTTTATAAATTTTACGTTGTTGACCATGTAGGTTCAAATCTAAGTCATCATTATTAACAAAATGTAGAAATCGTAATATTAAAATGAAGCGGTTTTTGGACATTATTTTACGAAATTGAGGAATTTCTAGTACGCCTGTCGTCCAATATTCATCTATACGTCCTCTGTGACATAAACCCATGTAAATCATAATAGAAAAGAATTTATAAAGTTCCTCAACAGATATTTCTACCCAGTCCTTCAATCTAGATTCTGGTTTTATCCCATCAATTTCGTCAAGACGAGAAATAATCTGCCAGGCATATTCGTTAGTCTCACGTACAATACATTCCATAATATTACGATCCCAGACAGTAGAGAATAATTCAAAAGGATCAGTAGACGATATTGTAGGTCCTGGTTGCTCATTGTAAGTTTCTTGCACACCAGTAAAAGTTTCAAAATCCGCTGACCAACTACATGATGCTGACAACTCTGACCGTTCGGCAGGTGGTGAAGTTTCTTCTTCTTCTTCTACTTCAGACTCCAAAATTTGTCTTAGAATATCCTCAGAATAATCTTCATCGTCACTTTCTTCGCTGCCTGAGTCGACTGCCAACGCCTCGGCGAGATTAGGGGGGAAAACGGGATCAGCCTAAAACACATTTACATACTGTTTTTAATACAGCTCAAATCAGCCCAGTGCTAACCAGTATTCAAACCAATTCCTGAAAGTGAATTCAAATACGTACTACAGTAGGTTGACAAATGTCATCAATATGTTGTAATTTTTGCTTCTTATTCGGAGGTTCATCATTTTTCTTCTCATCTGTCATCATTTCAGCTTCTTCATCGTCACTGTCTTTGCTGCCTGAGTCGACTGCTAACGCCTCGGCGAGATTAGAGGGGAAAACGGAATCAGCCTAAAACACATTTACATACTTTTTTTAATAGAGCCCAATGCTAACCAGTATTCAAACCAATTCCTGAAAGTGAATTCAAATACGTACTACAGTAGGTTGACAAATGTTATCAATATGTTGTAATTTTTGCTTCTTATTTGGAGGTTCATCATTTTTCTTTTCATCTCTCATCATTTCAGCTTCTGAAATGTCCTCTAAGTCTCTAACTTTAACAGGATATATATGACCCGAGTGTGACTTTTTTAAAATAACTCTTTTATCCGAAATTATTTTTATTTTCCCACTTGGCGATCTGTCCACCATCAGTGCCGCAATCAAAGGCTGACCTTGTGAACATGATGGATTATTTTCAAAATTATCTTCTGTTGGCTCCATCTACAACAATGTAATCAGCAATATATTTTTTAGAAACTGTGAGTTACATTATTATAGATTTCAGATAATACCTACCATGTAAATTAAGTAGTTACTTCTCATCCCCATAATTCATTATAAAAACCCAAATGTCGAATGAAATAAAAAATATTTAAGAAATTTGTTGCAATCAACCTTTCTAATTAGGTACTTAATCATAAATTATAGGCAAAATTTGCATTCATCACTTATGTAGTGCTCATATACTGCAAAATTGCAATATTTACACCAAAAATAACTTGTTCGCAACAACTCTCGTATAAATTGATTCGTATCGGTATGAAGAATAAAATGTGGTGGTGCACTTAAATTTGTCTGCATATTGCATATGAAACATTTATTTCGCTTAATAAAATGAGTTATGTTCCACGGCCATTTGCATTCGTGTGCACATAAATTGTAGTCATTATAATGTAAATATTTGTCAACGTCCATTATGACGACCATGATCCTACAACAAAATAATAAGCTACGTATCATTTCAATAGCACAAAAGCTCTCAAATAATGAAAACAATAAATCATTGTTGGCTATATAACTTTTCACAAACACTTCACTTTTGAAATCTGTTCAAACGTAGATCTACGCTCCGGCACTCCACACGGCAAAAAAAAATTTGAACATCCTATATGAGATTATTTTATAAGGGAATTTCAAATCAATCAAAAAACAAGTTTATACATGTATTTACTATTATTATTTCAGTATTTCTATCCCTAGTTGTGTTTTATAATAAATTACATGATAATCGCAATAAATTGAGGGTTAAACTCAACTCAATTGGCATTATATGTAACGAATTTTTTTTCTTAGATTTTTTTGCAAAACACTTATGCCATATAGTTTATTGGACTTTTACTATTGAAAATATGTAATAACACATAAAAAAACAAACAAATACTTACTTTTACCACAGTATTTAACACAAAAACACTTTGAAAAACACGGAGGTCGTTGGTTCTAACCGCTGCAAACTGGTCGCAGAGAAAAAGTAAATTTGAATGACTATTTTGCATCCATTCGTTGATTGAACGACTTCTTTTCATTCATCCATTCACTAGCTCAATCATTGAATACGTGTTAAGCTGATTTAGACTTTATTACAGCAACAAAAAGTTACTTTTTTATTGCCGTCGTAAGAGCCGGCCTACGATCCCGCATATCAGAGGTTAATGATCTTGGCGTTGAGCGTTGGCTAATGATCATTCTTCGTACTATCGCATTAGTGCGAACTTTCTGAGAATCGGATGTATAGACAAGAAAGCGTTTGGTGTCCATTCCAGAAGGTAATGTCCTTCTTTGATTGAATTCAGGCTGATTTTAATTTCTTCTTTCCTGATACCTATTTGTCCGAAGTAATCTGCCGTTGATGTTGTCGCTTCTGTATTGAGTGATAATACTCGAAAATTGTGAGTCGGGCTATCATCGTTTGAAGCCTCTGCCATTAAGATGTCACCACATATTCCTAGAGATGGAATCTCTTCGTAAAAGTTATGGGTGTTAGCATCTAGATGCGTCTTTGACTTCACTTATGCTCTTCAAATATAGGTATAAGGGTTTTTTTTTTAATCTTATTTATTTTATAAGCCTTACATCCTGAAAATTAAGTCGGCTTAAGATTTTACAATTATACATTTTACAATTATATTATAACAATTACTTTAGGACATTAGGGTTAACATATTATTATGATTAAGGACTATTTTTATAGTATTCAAATCTTAGGCTCAGAGAATGTGTAATATAATTTAAAAGATTGTTACTTTGTCTGTCAGTGAACTCTGAGGCTAAGATTCGATGGAACAAAAAGAGGAGGTCCGCCGAAGAACACCCACTGTCTCTTAAAAATACCAACCTCGGTTGTTCGTTGATTTTACATTCTAGAATTAAGTGTAGGAGGTCCTCCTCCTTCTGACATATTGAGCAGTAGGGATCGTCTCTTTTTTTCATAATGTAATTAAATTTATTAAGCGGGACGTGGTATGTTCGAGTTCGGAAACAAATAGTCAATTCCTTTCGTTTCAAATGTCGTGAAGAAAACCAAGGGACGCGCGGTGGTTGGTCTACAATGGATTTATACCAAATACCCTTGTTTTGAGAGCATTCATCGAAATATAATTTGAATTTAGCGTACATGTCGGCTTTGACTTTTGGAAGATGGTCAGTATAGTGAGGTATAACGTGGAGAGGTATACCGTCCCGGAGGGCCTCGGCCGCGAGCGAGTCTGCCACCTCATTACCCCTGAGGCCCACGTGTGAAGGAATCCATTGTAGACGAACTTCAACCCCGTTAAGTATCAATCTGTGGATACATTTAATAATGAGGTAAGCTTCGTAACGACCGACACCACCGCCCTTAGCACTTGATAACAAATGTTGGAGACTGCTCTTCGAGTCTGTAAATATTACAATTTTAATGTATGGTATCGATTCTGAATAATGTAATGCTTCATTTATTGCTGTCAATTCGGCTCCCATTATAGTGTACAAATACATGAATTTTCAATACGAAATTTTGACCCAAAACCGGTAGTGTCATCTTAAAAGGCGCAACTAGAACCGTCTCCTGTCTTGGACCCATCAGTGTAAAGATGAGTGTGATCAGAATACTGTGACTGAATCATGACTTTGCAACGTTGTTTCAGAACATGAGTGGGTATTTGAGCTTTAGGTTCGTTAACAGAGTTCACTTCGTGTATTATGATCTTATTCCAGGGGATTGATTTAATTTCACGCGAGAGTAAAAATGGGGGCAAAACTTCAAATTGTGACATAGGTAAAATGGAATACTGTCTGTAACTCTCGACTAGAAGTGGCAGTTGATTTTTGCGCCAGTACCTTGTGCCCAAAATTAATGAATGGTTTAATGCTTCGATTTGCTTTCTCAAGATATCAGATTTTCTAGACGAGAGCCTCAGAAAGTATTTATTACTTAAATACATTCTTCTTAAAAGGTGTAATACAAAGCTCACTTTCCATTACAAAAATTGGGGTGTCGCGAATGAAGCCTCCACAAAGGCGTAGACATTGATTTTGAATCACATCCAACCTCTGGAGGAGCCTAGCACTGGCGTTGCCGAAGATGGTACATGCATAATCAAGACGAGATCGAACTAAGTCTTCTAGTCTTCTTAAGTGTATTGGATGAACACCTCCATTGGAACTGCTTATGCAACTTAGGACATTAACGTACGGAATACATTTTTGGGCAGTTTCAAGAATATGTTTAGTCCAATTCAGGCGACCGTCCACCCAGACACCCAAAAACTTGACACAATTTATAACCTCGATTTCAGTGTTATTAATTTGTATACAAATGGTAGGCACTCTGTACTTTCTAGTGAATATACACAGTTTAGTCTTTGATAGCGATATTTCTAATCCTATTTTCTCTAACATAGACATGAATATGTTAAGGCTTGATTGAATGACATTAGCACAAGATTCAAGATTTCGACCGATACAATATAATGCAAAGTCGTCAGCATATTGTGATACTTTAACTATCCTAACGAGTGCGTTGCATAACTTAATGGTACTTATATTAAACAGAATAGATGACATTGGGTCACCTTGAGCCAAACCCTGTCGACATATTCTTGTGATTTCCCTACCATCCCTTAGCCTATATATTAAGATTCTTCGTTTTAAAAAATTTCTAATGTATACACACAAAAGCGGGTCTACGCCAAATTCAAGTAAAGTGGATATAAGTGGATCAATAGCCACATTATTATAAGCGTTACTTATATCACAGTAAGAGCATAAAACGTATTCTTTGTTTACAAAGTTTCTGTGTCTACAATAAACCTACTAAGATTGTCTTGACATGAAAAGCCACGACGAAAACCCAAAGTACTATCGTTAAATAGTTTATTATTTTCGAAATGATATTCAAGGCGACTAGCTATCATTAAATTAAAAATCTTACAAAGGCAATTAATAAGTGAGATTGGCCGATGTTTATCTTTTTGAGTACCCGTATCTCTTTTCGGTATTGCAATAAGTTTTATTCCACGCCATTGTTCTGGTATCTCACCTTTTGTATAAATTATATTAAATATATTGATGAGGTGTGTTTTTGCGTTATCCGGTAAGTGACTAATCATAGAATAAGTAATATTATCCAGACCAGCCGAAGTATCTATTCTTTTAAGAATGAAATTCAGCTCTGAAAGTGTAAACAAATGTGGATTTAAATTATCGGTACTAAAATTAACGGGTGGTAAGTCAACACTATCGGGAGCGAGTTCTGTAATAAAAGAAGTTGCATTATTTTCTGTCAAATAGTCTTTGGGGCTGCGATGACCTTTAAGCCATCTTAGTTTTCTCCATACCTCACTACTGGACATTTTAGAGTCTATGCTGTCACACAATTGCTGCCATGAAACCCTTTTTGCCTGTCTTATTAATTTTCGTGCATAGACTACTTTTTCTTGGTAAATTAAGTAATTTTCAACCGTACGTGATTTCCTAAAATGTTTCAGTGCTAATCTTCGTTGCGCTACTGCTCTAGATAGGTCTGGGTTCCACCAGGGTTTCGGCTTAAATTTATTAGGGTTACTACTGATTTTAATATAAGGAATGTTTTTGTTAGCACTATCGTCAATAATATTTATAAATTCATCGTAATTGCTTTGTACATTGTCTCCTAGAACTAATCCCTCACACGCCGATTTAATGTGTTGTGTATATTCTACCCATTTGGCGTTCTTAATGTTTCTTTTCAATTCGGGACTGATTTGAGTACTATCTAAACGTCTTAATAGAAATAATAAGGTGGTCACTGCCTAGGGATTCATTAGTAACTTTCCAATCAAAATATAGTGAGATATCAGCACTACAAAAAGAAATATCGGGTGATGTACATATTATATTATTATTGAGCTTAGCGCATCGTGTGTAGTCCCCACTGTTAAGGTAAACATAACCATGTTTTAAGCTTGTGTCTGCTAAAAGCCTACCCCGTGTGTCCGTTGTGTATGACCACGCCGAGTGGTGGGCATTAAAATCACCGACAATCAAAGTTTTCTCAGAGAAATGGCTTAAATGTTCGTCGTAATCTCTGACGTTTACTGTGACATTTGAAGGAGAATACACACCTATAATATATTTAATCTTGTTGCTATTACGGATTTCAAGGCACAAAAGGTCACAATATTATGATTGTTTCTGGGAAAAGTATTGAGAGTACAACTTAAAGATTGATGGACAAGAATGGCTAAACCTCCATATCCATCTGTTCGGTCCTTTCTATATAAAGAATAACCTACTACATTAATTTGATTTTCGCTTTTTAGCCAAGTTTCTGAAAGAAAGCAAATATGTATTTTCTCAGTATGTAAATAGGAATCTAAATCATTTAACTTTGGTATTAAACTTTGGCAGTACCATTGAATAATGTTAAGCTTGTAATTTATCAAAACCATTAAATAAAAATAAATAATTGTAAGTAGGTATATAAGTGTAAATAAATGTATATAAAAATGTATAGTTGTATAAAGTATGCTCTGTGTTAACCTAAAGGTGGCTGAGTTATTTGTTTGAGATTTTTATTACCTACATGTAAACGTTTTAGTTTAATTATAATACGTGAGATCCTATTTTTAAGACTACGACTTGTTATATTAGATATCAAGTCTTTAAACATTTCAATAAGGGGGTCAATCTCTTCTGTGTAGCTATAAGTAATATCGGATATGTTCTTAACTCCATATGTGCGTCTGAGATATTCTCTGATCTGTTCTCCAGACAATGGATACGTTTTACCGGAGTCGGCTATAGAAGTTTCCAGGTGTTCCCAATTTATTGAATCTAAATCACGATGAGGCGTTTTCTTCAGTTTCTTCCCACTCTTGGACGTGTAGACCTCGTCTGCGCTAGACTGTGAGGAGTTATCGATGTCCTCATCGCTGTTTTCTATGTTAGGTATACATTCTTTGTCCTCGGACTCCATGATATCCGTAGTAGTCGTCGTAGATTCAGTAGGTGGATGTGGACGCTTGAATGTAAGTGTTTCCATGCACTCGTGCGTCATTTGACTAAAGATATTCGCGTCTTTAGTGTTGTCCGGGCACTTAGATGCTACGTGTCCTTCTTTCTTACATACAAAACAAGTCATAGTGTCCGAAGAGAAGTATAGCCAGTAACTCATTTCCTCAAAATCAATAGATATTTTGTCTGGGATTCGAGTAAAATCCTCTGGTGTTACGTAGACCTGTCTCCGAAAACTAAGGATATGATTGAAGCCTGTTTCGTTAAGACCCGCACGCAAGAAAGAGATAGGTGATTGTGGTTTAATATTCAATTCATTTAATTTCTTCTCGATTTCAGTGTGCGGTATAACGGGGCACACGTTAGATATTATTATGCGTTTGTTTCTGTTGATTAGCGGCCGGATAGGTATTTTTTCATTTTGTATTGTGATGTATTTACTATTATCAATGATTTCATCCACGATGATCTTCGAAGATAGGTATATACAGATTCTATTGTTTGAAATTCTTGATAAAAAGCGGATTTGAGATGGATCTATGATTTTACCTAGAGCTTGTGCGTAGTCTTTAATTTGTACGTTTTCTAAGGCATCGATAATGATAGCTTGATCCTTTTTAGGGAACATGGTTGTTTGTGTCACAGTAGCGTAACTCGGGGTGGTGTTAAACGTTGGAGAGCTCATTTTGTTCCTGTAGTCAGAAACCGTTGTGAATGTGTTATAGCCTGTAGGTACTCACTTATTGATGAAAACAATCCGATTCCATCTCGTGGCACTCACGGGTAAAAACTCGTAGAAATATAGTTCACTATATTATATCGCTCGCAATACACGACCGATCTCGGTAATAGCTTAACGCGGTGTGGTATAAGGGTTGAGGTACGTACTTATGTCCCATCATCGATCTGAGAAACTCTGTCTCAACTCTCAGTGAATGAGAGGTTCTCCTTACCTCTGCGCACTTTGTTGTCGATTAAGCTTGTCCACAATAAAGCTGTGCTGAAATACATCAGCATATGCTTACTGATTTGTTTGTTGAGCCCTGTGTCATCGCCATTGAGTGACGAGTAGATTTCGTCAACTATTTCGGGCAATCTGCCGTAATTGGGCGCGACTTCTTGACAGTTCTTGGTTAACGCGACGCCGTACGGCGCGTACAGCGTCGTACGACGTCGTGCCTTAGAAACTCACGAAACGTCGAAATTCAAGATGAGTTTCTACGGCACGACGTCGTACGACGCCGTACGACGTCGTGCCGTGTTTTTGTGTCCCGGCCCTTAGCCATGGTTGTTTTTGAGAAAAATGTCCTCTTGGTAATTTATAATGATAAGCTTTGCTTGAGAAAAAAAATAATATAGGATGAACATCCTTTAATTTTTTTTCCAAAATTTGGGAAATTTTCTAGTTTTATATGGTCGCACAAGTATTTGCGGATCGCAATTCTCACTCCTGAAGCACCCGGAGAACCTAAAATAAGACGTGTATTTTGTTCACCGACTTCCAAAAAGGAGGAGGTAATATGTTCGGCTGTATGTATCTTTTTTTTTTTGTATGTTCCACGATTACTCAGCCGTTTGTGGTCCAATTTTCAAAATTCTTTTTGTGTTGTATAGGGTTTAACTCGAGTTTGGTACCATGTTCACAAAAGTGGTGATCTGATGATGGGATCCTTGAGGAATCGAGGGGACTTCTTGAAATTTGTATGGAAACATATAGTGATTTCGAATTTTTCTGAAGCATTCGATGTAAATGCTACCAAAAAGTAAGACTTCGCACCAGGTTATACCCTGGATCCGAAGGTACCGAACAGAACTTTTGAATGCTTATAGGTACAGGTTCGGGGATTTCGGCGTTGTTTAAACAACTGAAAGCATAAGCTTGATTAATCATCATCATCACAACCATCATTATACCATGGGTCATCACACTATGACCCAATTATTGGTACTTTTCGTGATATTTTGCATCGAAGCAGACGTTTTTGATAATGATTTCGCTGTTTGTGGACCGATTTTCAAAATTCTCGTGTTGTTGTATAGGATATAATCTTAATTTTGTATAACAATTACGAAAGTGGTGAGCTGATGATGGGATCTATGAGCAATCGAGGAAAATCCTTGAATTTTATCAAAACACTCATAGTGGTTAAAATGTTGTTTCTAGTAAGTTAAACATAATATGTTACGAATAAGAGAAATTTAATACGAAGGTGTATCTTGGTCCAAGGGCACTGAACAGATCTCCTGAATCTTTAAAGATAAAAGTATAGAAATTGCAGCATCGCTTAGATAACTACAAGCATTTACCACAATTTCGCTTACAGTGACATAATGTGAATAGTTAACATTCGTATTGGTTATTTACGCATAAAGCCTAATTTTGTACATACTTAACTAAAAAGAGTGAAATTATTATTTTTAACAAAAAATTAAAACCGACTTCCAAGGTAAAAACAATAGTAATATGAACTAAAAAGTATTAAATAACTCTTACCCTTTAATAGTGCCTTTTTCAGAATTCGTCTAAATCTCAACTATTTCTGTACTGTATACTACAATCTTCATTACTTTGAAGTCGGTACCAGTCCCAAAAGTTTCAGATAATCTGACATTACTGAACTCACGATTAAATTAGCTGGTACCGACTTCAAAATAATGAAGATTAAAGGGTAAGACTTATTTAATACTTTTTACTTCATATTACTATTGTTTTTACCTTGGAAGTCGGTTTTAATTTTTTGTTAAAAATAATAATATTTTTGAGTATTTGATTTGAAGTTGAGTTTCAAGTAACAAGTGACTATTTTATTTATATTTGAACTCCCATAATTATCTTAATCGGACGAAACCGGATACATTTTTTATTGCAATTATTAGATAAAATTGAAATTGAAAATAGATATTGATATGCACAGCTTAGTGACCTTCTCTGAATTTGTTTTAAATAGTTTTCTTTTAGATTTAACATCCCGATTATTGCTATCCAGTTTTGTCTTATAGTAATATCTTAAGTCCAAATATTTTTCCACGACCACTCGTATCAAATTACTTTGATGCAGGAGACCGCAAGCGTGATCAGTTTTAACTTTAAAATAATTTGCACCTCCAACAAATTGCTTCATTACGGTGGAAACTATTTTTTCATAATTAATGGGCTTCATGATGAAATCTGACATAATCAAGGATTTGAATGCGTATCCAAATGTATTCACGTCAGGGTTCACATTTCTATAATTTATAGCCTTTATACGCCCAAAAAAAATTTCAAGGGGATCCTGATTTATGTATCTAGGGTATAAATAATTGACCCCATATTCTTTAAACAGTAATTCGGATAAACCCAAGATATTAGTGAAAATGGTAGGAAAACACTTGATAAGATTAACTGAGATATACTTTCGAAAGCACAGTTTACATACCATTACAATGGTCGAGCCAAGAGACAACAAATGACAGTGACAAATGATGGGTGACATTTTATTTTTTATAATTACTAAGGAGTTTGCGTTCACTAGTTACAAACAATAGTTTTCAACAGAAACTCTTCAATGTCACAATCCAAACGTCTAAAGATGGCACTCGCACATTTCTGGGCGCCCCCGATTGTATGGCATGTTTGCTTTTCGCGTCTATGAATCGGATGTTTCGTAAGACTTGTATTGAGGTGCGCCAGGATTCTCGGTGAACAGAGTTAGATTTCACTGCACACCTCAACTTGCCTTTCGTCCCTCCTGACTACCCGTTCACGCTGTCAAACAGGTCGTCAAAAAATTCTACTGCCTCTGCAGTATTTTTCATTGTGTCATGCTTTGTATCGTTGTGACGTTGTGACGGTAACTAAGCTAAATAAATAAGCGTGAACTCATTATCCATTGTAGCCACCATTTCTTCGGTGGTTTTAGAGGGATCCTCGAAAACAGCTAGTCTTATCTCTCAGGGACGTATACTGTTGTAACTTGTAACACACGATCTATGCAGTTTTTTACAGACAGCCAGCGTGGTGTAGCAACCTTCAAAATGTTGTCTAAATCACATTGAAAACTCTGCTAATTTTTCTTGTCTAAAAGAGCTGCGGCTGAAGTGCGACCCCAAGTTTCTTAGGGTGCGTCCACATTTGTATCATTTGCGCGATCAGATCCCCGATCAGATCTCCGTCGCGTATCATCGAAGCATGTCAAAATGATACGCGTATCATGATACGCCCCGATCGCTATTAACCGCGTATCTAATACATACCGTATCAAATACTCGCATGATCTACAGAATGATCTAATAGGCGTCCACACTATGACACGCATACTTGATACGGCGCGATGATCGCGACGGAGATCTGATCGCGCAAATGATGCAAATGTGGACGCACCGTAAGATGCCGCTAAATGTATTAAATGGCAGGAACACATGATGCACGCTATGCTAGGTAATGCGGCTTTCAAATGAGAAAATACTGTGTTGTGCTCTCCGATCATTACGTTCGTAGTATCTGAACAGAAGCCTATGAGATTCGATAGTGGTATTTCTTTTGATTCTATCACATCTGTTAAATACTTAACTAAAGATATGTAGTGAGGTGGCTGCACCTTGGAGTCTTGGGTCTACTCTGTAAACAAAAAGCGGCAGTCTTCCTTAACGTTTATTGAGTAATGTTACATAGTAATTAGTTAAATACGCAGAAGTGTTATGGCGGCACCGCCGGCGCCGGCGGAGTGCGAAGGGGAAACACTGCCCGGTTTTTACGAGAGAGGGCGCGCGATGATACGATGTTTGGATCCTTGCTGTGGCAAATTTCGATGTGCGATCGGATTCTTGCGTTAACAATATGGCATCTCCGGATTTGGCCTCTATCATATCAAAAAAATGGGTCTCAACTTTGTTGCTTTCAACATTAAAATAAACAACATTAAAATAAATTATTGTGTGTGTCACCTCTTAGCATACTTTTATCTAGTGGTAATGACTTCGGCACATTTTTTCTATTGGTGCGAACGGTACCACAGGCTTTAGTATTTTGCATCATCAGCTTGTATTGCAAAGCAGGACTGTTGAAAAAATAATCAAAATACACTTCACAACCAAGACCCTTTAGTTGTTCCGTCAGACTGAGTACTACTGGTTCACCTAGCCCTATTTCTGTATTATTTCTTTTGCCTGTATATAAATCGAACTGGTATAAGTATCCTGTTCTAGACTCAGCTCTACACCACATCTTGAACCTCCATTTTATAGGTTTATTTTTGATGTACTGCTTCATAATGTTATGTCCTTTGAATTTGATCATATTATGTTCATCAATCAATGATGAAAAACTCAAAGCAGATATGTTACTACCGCGCGCGTTGTGAAGATTCAAATACGGCCCAATTGGGTCGTCTGTTATTTAGTCTGCATCGAGCGCAGTCACGAACGTGCCGCGTCTTGTCTTACCTAAATAAATTGAAAATGACGTTGTGTGTGTTTCGAAAATGTACCAATTTATGACTCAAAAGTAAACAAAACACATGGAATCTCTTAAAACATGCCTTGATTGCAATAAATACCTCGATTATTTACATTTTCAATTATTTTTTCGAACAATCTAGAAAAATCGAATTTTCGTCATAGCTCAGGCGAAGAAAGAGACAGCGATACGATTCGACGTTTAAAAATAGAACTGTCTCTTTTATGTAAATGGCATTTCGTATCTTTTGTTTCATTTATCTGTCAAATTTGTCAATGTTTGCAATTTTGGATTTAAAAATTGTTCGGAAGAGATTTAAGCCGGAAAATAGTTTGAACGTAACAGATCTGTATAAGTAGAATATCATTGTCATCAATGGATTGCGAAAGTGAGTTATTCATTGCTGCTTGAAAAAACAAATTGAAATGTTGCATAACGGGTCTAATTTTGTACGCTTGGTCACTCATTTGCAAGTGGTTATCATTATCACAAAAGTGTAAATTTTGCCGAATTTGCTCAAATCTAGTTCTTGGCATAATGTTAGCAATGAAAGGGACCCCCATGTCTTCATCAGTCGACCAGTAACATCTAAAAGTTGACAAAACATGGTAACTCATAACATAATTCATCCCCAAAAACGCCTTCATTTCGTCAAAGCCAACTGTAAAAGGAGTAGTCCACTTGCAAAATGCGCTAAATTGATGGACTAATTAATTAAGAAATATAATTAAAACATATACTATAAAAGTAAGTTAAGAAAATGTTGTTACATTATAATAATTCTAAAGTCGTATTATTTAGAAATTATTTAATTATAAAAAATAAAATATCGGTTCAATATAATTATTTTTATTTGAATATTAAAATTGAACAAAGCAAGTTCTGCAACAGTATTTGTAACATAGACATGTTTGCAGTTGTATGGAATTAACATAGACAGTTTTGAATCAGTTTTTCACTTAAGTCTTAACACTAAACATTTTTCTTTTAATTTTAACAACTTAGTTTTTTACACCCTTATGTCTGTTTCATCTTCCATGAGTGTTTCTTCAGAGTCAGTTTCTATTACATTACTTTCATTTTCTTCTTCTTGTAGAAACTTGTAATATTGAAGGTTTTCAAAACTAATCCAGTTTTCTCCAAAATGTTTAACCAGTAGTTTTCTAACATCATTTAATTTTTCTACTTTCACAGGAACTCCAATATTCATCAAAGTAGGTTTAATATTTTCATAAGACTTTCCTCTTTTACACACATTCCCATAGTTGACCAATTCAGATATATAATTAGGTTCACCTTTAATTCCAATTTTATTATTCTTATCCTTTCTCAAGAAAAATCTTTTGGAAGCATTAAATTTAAAATGCCATGAACCTGGTACTTTAAGCACATTTGTTACGCTTGTTTTCCAGTCGTAAAATCGTAAGTCACTTCCGAGTCTGATAACTGTACCATATTTTTTGAAAATATCAAAATAAACATCGGGTTCCGCAATTACCTCTAAATTATCTCTCTTTCAATATTACCAAATATACGGTCGGGTGGCAAGAAGGAATGCCCAACTACTGGAAATATAATAGTTATTTTTTTAATTTGATTTGGAGCCTTTGTTTTAAACCAATATGCCAACATTCCCAAAACTGTGGAATTTTTATTTTGACCCCCACAACCGTCACAAAATAATTTTATGTGCTCAATACTGCTATCAAAAGTGGTATTCAACAGTCTGTGAAATAATGCTGATGCTATCTGATTCGATCCTTTTAAAGCCTCAGTTTCGAGCCATGTATAAATAAACGTATTTGAATCATTGTGAGGGCTGCAAGATGGCCCTTGGCAGATTGTTAGATTATATGCATAAAGTTGTCGGCTAAAGTAGGCACTTTGATCCGGCACTTTGGGTAGGACCTGATTTTTTTGACAATCAAAAGATAATATTACTTCATTGGCATGTTGCGTCTTGAGGCTAGTATAAAAAGCTTTGGCTTTTAACTTGTGAACCCTAAGATGCGCTATCATTATCTGCTTTTTGGCTGAATCATTTTCACGTTTGATATTTTCTTTTAATTCAATGCACTTAGAGCAAGCGTCTGTCGCCGGTGTCTTAAAACTTAAATTAAAAAAGTTTTCAAACAATAAAATAACGAAATATAAAACTGTAACTTACCGTTTTGATTTTTCAACTTCTCTTTTCCAAGTAGATTTATCGGATATTTTCTTACGCCCTCTTCTATTAGGTGCAAGAATAACTTCGTTTTCTTGAAATTCCATTTTCACAACACAAAATTGCTAAAAAGCTGGATATTTTATTTACTTAGTAGATACGTGCGTGCGCGCCAACAGCAGCGAAGCGTACTGACTGAGACAAGATGGCGGCATCTGCACGAGGATGTTGGCGTCTTGGCGCCATTTGCAAGTGAACAGTAACTTAGATAGTTTTGAAAGTGAACTGTCAAATAACATAGTGACTTTTGCAAGAGTATGCTTTATTTAGCCTCAAATTATACGTAACGTAGCGAGTTTTGAATAAGTATAATAAAGTACAGAATAATGTTTTTAAAAATCTAATACAACGACAGCCATTGCAAAAAAAAAACGTTTTTTTTAACTTAGCGTGGTTTGCAAGTGGACTACTCTTTAAGGTCTTCCGTTCTGTTGTGCGTATCTGATACTTTCTTTTACTATAATATTATCAGATACTAACTGATCAAGTTGTGTTACTTCCATGAAAATATCCATTGGTAACAACATGATATGTTGTTACCAATGGATATTTTCCGGACCGGTCAGACAATATATTTATACGCCCAAAATCATACTCACTTTCATAAGCTGTATGAGGTACAGTAGGCGCGCGAGTTCATGTCCATCCTGAGGAATGCGGTAGTGCTGTGACCTAATTAATTATGGTAATGTCGATGTCGATAATTATTACACATTTGGTCAACCATATCTATCACAAATTTATTACAACTTTAAGTAAATTAATACATGTTATCGAATGGATTTACCCAATACTTAATAATAGTTTATTACAAAAATAGGAAAAAAAAAAATACAAAGCACAAAAACCCTAAACACGAATTAGTCACTATCAGATGCAAAGATAACTGACAGGGCAGAATCAGAGTCACTATCTTCGCCGTCACCGACTTCAATTATGAATTTGTCTATCGCATTTTCCATTAGTCCATCTTTTTGCCAGTAGTGCTCTTCCAAAATGATGACGTGATCGTCGTATCCAGACCAATCTTCCTCTGTCACCTGGTTTATAGCCATCTCCGTTACTTCTTTCAATCTTTTCAGCGATAAATCTGAGTTAACGTTATGCTCCCTCACAACTCTTGACTTTTGCCCATGCCAATTCAATGGGGTTTAAGTCGCACATGTACGGCGGCAACCTTAAAACTTTGTGTTTCGCATACTTAGTGAAGCCTCTATATTGTTTCTACTAAGCCAGTCTAACATAACTGTTTTAGTGCTTGATTTTGTAGGGACTCTATTTTCTTGAACGCTATGATATGGAGCGTTGTCCATAACGACAACGCTAGCTGGTGGTAAATTGGGAATGAACATGTCAGTCGCCCATTTCTCAAAGTTTGTGCTGTACATTTGCCCGTGGTAATCGCCAGTAGCAGTCCCAGCTTTAAAAAGCAACTTTGCTCCATCCAAAAAACCACGTCTGGATCCGGCATGGACGAGAATCAGTCTGTTCGTGGAGCTAGTGTCGGTTAGTACTGCGTCTATGTAATCATTTCTCCAGCACTTTTTAAATGTGAGGTTGTTGTCTAACCACGTTTCGTCTAAAAAAAAAATAGTGCGGTCGTTTTCTATATATTGACGAATTTTTTGCAAATAATTTGACCGCGCAAATACCACAGCTGGTCTTTCTACTAAAATTTTTCGCTTGTTGTGACATTTTTGCCATTTATAGCCTATTGCCTTTAGTAGTTTTCTTAAACTTGTAACTCCCCATGGAAAATCTATTTTTTCTCTAATGACCGCTAGAAGTTTAGGACAAGTGGGAACAATTTTTTTTGTTAAATAAAATTCTTCAATACATCTATATATTACACTTCTATCGAAATCATCCACATTTAAGTTCGTCTTTTTATTACATGGTTTTCCTTTTTTAGAAGGTGAACAAAGATTACCCATTTTTGCTTCTGTCTGAATTCTAGTCAATGTCCTTTTAGTAAGCCCAGTATAACGGGCCGCTCGATCTAAAGCATTGTTAACGGGATAAGCAAATTTGTTATCTTTTTTTCTTCGACGCACATCTGTAGGACATTTCTTGCCATTTCTCGTGCTTGTTTATGTATTATATAAGGTTTTTTTCTACTTGAACCTGTTGAAGGCGAAGTACTCATGTTTTCGTACACAAAAAAACAACACAATTAGCGGTTAATAGTTTTTAGTATCGCTATCGACATGCGCGCGTCACCGTCAAGGACAACACTCGACTGCGGACGAATGCGGCGAGGTGGGTGAAGGCGGGGCGCGATGGCCACCTCAGGCCCCGATGGACATGAGCTCGCGCGCCTACTGTACGTATGAGTTCGTTCTCCAGCCAAAAATAGGAATAGTCTCTGAAGTAGCTGAACTGGAAGGTAACGAGTTTTGAATCGCCGGTTCTTGATCAAAATCTTCTATTATATAACTACACTGATTCCATTTTCTGCATCCTGAGCTATGAACTGCTGGTCAACTTCATCTAATGGTAACTCGTCTTCGCCATCACTATTGTCTGCCGCCAGCAATTGTAATATCTCGTCCTCTCTTATGTAGAATTCTCGGCACCCTCTTCTAGCCATTTCTGTAAAACATTAATATATAGAAGAAAATGACATGAAACTACCCGAAAACAATACATTATTATACGGTACCATAATGAAATAATAGTTCAATAAGTATACTCGTTATGGACCACAGGGAAAAATGTTTCCCTTTATGTAATTTGTAATTTTAGGTACTAAAGCTAATTTTATTCAGTTTACTTCATTATTACATAAAAAAATACTTACCAAATAACATAAAACAGGTGAAATAAACAAAGCAATTTTATTATAACCAGTCTAAAAAACTTTGGACAAATACAGAGTACAGCCCGCGAATGTTTTAATTTTGGCGCTAAAAGTTTGACAGCTTTGTTTTTTTTTTGTGCGTTCAGATACACATTTACGGCCTTCTGCATACGTCCTATTTTGACATCCAATGAAAAAAATCGATTTGGTGATAATTGAGTAATCGATTACGAATTTTATAGAAGGGAAAAATGTTTCCCTTGAGCGTGAAAGGGTTAACCATGGGACAATATGTCCCATCAGTCTTGAAACCCATTCTATTTGAGTAGGTTTTCTATGTATTTTTTGGAAATATTATAGAATATTTAATTTTATAATTGAAACAATAATTAATCTTATATTTACCATTTATTGAATGTAATTAAAAAACATTATGTCTGCTTAGTATTTTAAGACAAAAAATTATATGAATTAGAAAAAACGGGAGCAGAGGGCAAAATACTGAGCGAAGATATGGGCATCAGGAAAGGTGAAATGATGCAAAACAGTTTTTACATAAAAAACTATTACACGCACTACATATTTTTTATTCCATGTAGTTTTTCATTGATGTCCATTTTGCTGCTCGTGTGATACGGCCCGACAACTTTGTAAACAATTTTGGCATTGTGATTTCCTCGAATTAACTCATCAAGTCTTATGTATGCATTCTCTAACATCCAGTTTCCATGTAGTTTTTCATTGATGTCCATTTTGCTGCTCGTGTGATACGGCCCGACAGCTTTGTAAACAATTTTGGCATTGTGATTTCCTCGAATTAACTCATCAAGTCTTATGTATGCATTCTCTAACATCCAGTTTCCATGTAGTTTTTTCATTGATGTCCATTTTGCTGCTCGTGTGATACGGCCCGACAACTTTGTAAACAATTTTGGCATTGTGATTTCCTCGAATTAACTCATCAAGTCTTATGTATGCATTCTCTAACATCCAGTTTCCATGTAGTTTTTCATTGATGTCCATTTTGCTGCTCGTGTGATACGGCCCGACAGCTTTGTAAACAATTTTGGCATTGTGATTTCCTCGAATTAACTCAACAAGTCTTATGTATGCATTCTCTAACATCCTATCATGTCTAACAACATATCAATATAATATTAAGCAATATTTTTACATACCTTGGTTCCGTCGCACTTCTGAGATTTGAAGAAAACACACGTTACAATACTTAGCTATTTATTTTTCTGAACAACTACCGTCGAGTACAATAGTCACTTGTAGCCAGTGATATGTTTTCAACTAGATACAGCACTCCTTACAACTTTGCGCTAGAACCATGTTCCCGCGCTGGCGGTAGTTGCGGGCGGGAGGGGGCGGCCGAGTCATGTGATCGTCACGTGAACGAGGCGTGAACGCTCAGGGTTGTCCAATCAAAAGAAAAACTATTGTAATAATTACAAAAAGAATAATACTTTTTTATGATGATTCTAAGATTACCTTTAAGTATATACAATAGAACAGCAGTGCTTCTTAAAAATTGTTTAATATTTTGGTAGTAGGTATTTTTTTGCACATATTTCAAATAAATAAAAACTCTATTAAAATTTATGTATTTATTAAACTTAAAATCGATACATTTATAAGACATTTAAATTTAAAAAAAAACTTTGTAGGTATTTATTTTTAACAAACAAAAAAATTGATACTGAATATCAATCAATCTCCTTTGAATAAAGTCAGCTTTGTGTACTTTTGTCTAAGGGTAGATTTTTTTGATTATCAGATTTTGCAGCATGATAAAGTTTTACGTTTGAATAGGTTTGAATAATAGCTCTAATCAAGTGAGTCCGATGATTATAAGTTGCTGGATTTTGAAACGAGTGTTGAACCAAAAAGTTAAAAACGTCAGATGACACAAAATTCGCCAGACTCCGTCGCGAGTCCTCGCAGACATGTTTAGACATGCTGTCGCAACTACTCGCAGGAAGCGCTTGACAAATTGTCGAGACAGCACTTGCTACGGGGTTTACACTTGCAAGCTGCTGTCAGACAAACTGTCAGACACTTCTCGCGACAGTTGTCTTGTAGGTGGAAACAAGGCCTTACACCTTGTATGTTCATTTATCGGCCTGTTTACATCTGAAACATTTGGGGTTTGTCTGGTTAGTTAATATGTTTTAATAACATTTAAAATATTGTATTTATCAACAGAGAAGAGCCGTGGGCGCAGGCTGGACAGCAGCGAGGTGCTCATCCTCAGCCCTGGCGCTGGCGACTCCGGCGTGTTCGACGACAGCCACGCCAACCATCTCAACCTGGTAACTCGCACACCTAGTATTCTAGTAGAAGTAGTAGCTTCTAATGTTGTGTGTTCGATTCCCGCGTTTTAAACATGCTTTTTCCAAGTTTGGTTAGGACAATACAGGCTGATCACCTGATTGTCTGACAAGTAAGATGATCCATGCGTCGGATGGGCATGTAAAATGCCGGTCCCATGGGCGTAGCGGTACCCCCCCCCCCCCCCCCCAGAAGAGCGATCGGTCGCTAAAAAGCTCAAGAGTTAAGTGGTGAGAGGGGAGGCATTCAATCCCAGTTCGCTCACTCATATTTTGTTCTATTTGTGGTTCTATTGTGAGATTCTCGTTAAAAATTACGAATTCGAAGTTTATAGTCCGCGCGGAACTAGTTGGCCGCGCCTTAGATAGGGACAGGGGTGAGGCGTGAGGCGGGGCGGGTTGCTTGCTGCTCGCAACGCACATGAGATTACTGATTAGACAGTGACGACCAATCTCGCGATATCGTGAACATTAATATAATTTAATTATTGAAAAGAATAAATTAAAGACAATTGATCAGTTTTATATTCTAAATTATTGACATCGGCTTTCCGTTTTTTAAAAACCTATGCACTTTAAATATTATTTCCTTGGATTGTCTTTTTTATCGGCGGACTTATCTTGTGCGTTTTGTCTAAACTAGCCAGAACTGTCAAAATCAAGCGCCCCCGCCTTAGTCCATTGAAATGTTACATTTGCTTTGCATTTATTAGAGGACGCAATTTTATTTTTGGAATATGTTGGGGGGGTCTTAACCTCAAGTTTGTGGGGTCGCCACTCTTGTCCCCCGGCCGCCATCTTGAAAAAAGGGGTGACAACACTATTTTCATGATATTAGATGGTGCAACTAGAAAGGGTTAGAAGATATCACGACACTAGTTACTTTCCGCGAGGAATTAACCAGGTTAATTTCAGAAGCAAAACCGCTCGCAACTCGGTTTCGCTCCCAGCGAAAACTTATCCAAAAACCTGGTTAAAGAGCGTTTTAACCTGGTTAAAAAGAAAACGGTTTCGAGCCCTGCCTGTAAGCTTCGATTGTAGTTTGGCCATCCTCGCGCACGCACATGCTATCATAGACGCGAGTGTGACGGCTAGCGAAACAAGGTTCGAGACTTAATAATATTATATAATCGGGCCCCACGTCAGATTTTAAGGAATTCGTAGTAATAGTCCAAATAACAAAGACTAGATTTGCTAATGCCTAAGTCTGTGTAATATGTTGTTTATTTACGTTTTGTGTATTTCTAGGACACGTCCCACGTGTCGGTTGTGACGGTCGGCGCGTCGGAGGTGCGCGTGCGTGACTCGGCCGCGACGCATATCGCGCTCACACGCCCGCTAAGCCCCGACAGCTTCCACAGTGGACTCAGGTAATTGTTATTTGCTGTTCAGTGAACCCCTTACTAACAGAAATATATACATTATAGCTGTTTTGTGATACGCTTACAGCGTCTTAACTTTCGCCACCAATTTTTACCTCCTTAAGTGTACAATTTTTAAAAACTTTGAATATTGTATTTATTTTTGTTCAAAACTTACTTCAGAGTCTAAAAAATACCCGCCTTTGTACCACAATGAGTTTATTTTTATTATAATGTCGTGCAGTCGGCGCTCGCAGTCGGACAGCGGGTCGGTGGCGTCGGTGGGCTCGCGGCGCGGCGACGCGGACTCGCTCGCGACGTCCGCCACGTCTGCCACCTCGCACACGAGCGTGTCGCACGACTCGCCGCACATGCACCTCAACGGCGGTACCAGGTACATATACTGTGATATAATGTCGTGCAGCCGGCGCTCGCAGTCGGACAGCGGGTCGGTGGCGTCGGTGGGGTCGCGGCGCGGCGACGCGGACTCGCTCGCGACGTCCGCCACGTCCGCCACCTCGCACACGAGCGTGTGGCACGACTCGCCGCACATGCACCTCAACGTCGGTACCAGGTACATATACTGTGATATAATGTCGTGCAGCCGGCGCTCGCTGTCGGACAGCGGGTCGGTGGGGTCGCGGCGCGGCGACGCGGACTCGCTCGCGACGTCCGCCACGTCCGCCACCTCGCACACGAGCGTGTCGCACGACTCGCCGCACATGCACCTCAACGGCGGTACCAGGTACATATACTGTGATATAATGTCGTGCAGCCGGCGCTCGCAGTCGGACAGCGGGTCGGTGGCGTCGGTGGGGTCGCGGCGCGGCGACGCGGACTCGCTCGCGACGTCCGCCACGTCCGCCACCTCGCACACGAGCGTGTCGCACGACTCGCCGCACATGCACCTCAACGGCGGTACCAGGTACATATACTGTGATATAATGTCGTGCAGCCGGCGCTCGCAGTCGGACAGCGGGTCGGTGGGGTCGCGGCGCGGCGACGCGGACTCGCTCGCGACGTCCGCCACGTCCGCCACCTCGCACACGAGCGTGTCGCACGACTCGCCGCACATGCACCTCAACGGCGGTACCAGGTACATATACTGTGATATAATGTCGTGCAGCCGGCGCTCGCAGTCGGACAGCGGGTCGATGGCGTCGGTGGGGTCGCGGCGCGGCGACGCGGACTCGCTCGCGACGTCCGCCACGTCCGCCACCTCGCACACGAGCGTGTCGCACGACTTGCCGCACATGCACCTCAACGGCGGTACCAGGTACATATACTGTGATATAATGTCGTGCAGCCGGCGCTCGCAGTCGGACAGCGGGTCGGTGGCGTCGGTGGGGTCGCGGCGCGGCGACGCGGACTCGCTCGCGACGTCCGCCACGTCCGCCACCTCGCACACGAGCGTGTCACACGACTCGCCGCACATGCACCTCAACGGCGGTACCAGGTACATATACTGTGATATAATGTCGTGCAGCCGGCGCTCGCAGTCGGACAGCGGGTCGGTGGCGTCGGTGGGGTCGCGGCGCGGCGACGCGGACTCGCTCGCGACGTCCGCCACGTCCGCCACCTCGCACACGAGCGTGTCGCACGACTCGCCGCACATGCACCTCAACGGCGGTACCAGGTAAATATACTGTGATATAATGTCGTGCAGCCGGCGCTCGCTGTCGGACAGCGGGTCGGTGGCGTCGGTGGGGTCGCGGCGCGGCGACGCGGACTCGCTCGCGACGTCCGCCACGTCCGCCACCTCGCACACGAGCGTGTCGCACGACTCGCCGCACATGCACCTCAACGGCGGTACCAGGTACATATACTGTGATATAATGTCGTGCAGCCGGCGCTCGCAGTCGGACAGCGGGTCGGTGGCGTCGGTGGGGTCGCGGCGCGGCGACGCGGACTCGCTCGCGACGTCCGCCACGTCCGCCACCTCGCACACGAGCGTGTCGCACGACTCGCCGCACATGCACCTCAACGGCGGTACCAGGTACATATACTGTGATATAATGTCGTGCAGCCGGCGCTCGCAGTCGGACAGCGGGTCGGTGGCGTCGGTGGGGTCGCGGCGCGGCGACGCGGACTCGCTCGCGACGTCCGCCACGTCTGCCACCTCGCACACGAGCGTGTCGCACGACTCGCCGCACATGCACCTCAACGGCGGTACCAGGTACATATACTGTGATATAATGTCGTGCAGCCGGCGCTCGCAGTCGGACAGCGGGTCGTTGGCGTCGGTGGGCTCTTCACGTTCCATAGAACAGACAGTTTGTGTCGCGGTAGCTACCGCGTAGTGCGACTTAGCTCACACTATTTATTACAAAAAATGCTCCTCTGCAGTGTACAATTACGCCTATTGCAGTCCCATCTTGAGTAGACTCATGTAGGTTTATTAAGAGCGCCTTCACATTACGTCGCAAGCAGTGCGGCAGCAGCGCTGCAGCTGCGCGACTTCTATACAAAAGAGAGTCACGCGGCTGCCGCGCGGCTCAGTTTAGTATAGAAGTCGCGCTGCTGCCGCACTACTCGCGACTTAATGTGAAGGCAGCCTAAGATTATTTTTTTAGGCTTACTCAGATTATTTTTTTAGTTTTTACCATCTTTCTAAGATAAGTTTATGAAAGAAGTGATGCCTAACGATGATATGTGATCCAGGGTGAACGCTGAAACTCCACCGGAACCCGAAGGCGAGGAGCAGGTCGTGTTGAGGAGGAAACCTCAAGACGGACAAGTCAACAGGATACAAAGGTAAAGTTTCTTCCCAGCCTGACCTTTAAAACCACTGTTTTATATCCTATTAATAAGAAATATAAAAATATAGTAGTAAATTATTGAAATCTGAATAATTAAAATATATAGCTACAGTAAAATAAAATAATTGATTATATAATAATAAATATTAATTCCTTCTAGGTCCAAAGAGGACATTCACATGGCAAATCTCAAAAAGAAGACGAGAAAACGCACGAGAAAGTTTGAAATAGACGGCGTCGTTGTCACCACTACTACCTCCAAGGTAAGTTCTCTTGGATTATAAACTAAGCGGGCCCCTAGACAAGCAATTTTATGGCGCAATATCAAGTATTGCGTAATATTGTTGACCGTCTAGGGTTGATATTCTGTATGATAATGGCATCACGCGCCTTCAATCGAATTGACAATATAATTATTGATAGTCTAGGGGCCGGCTAATATGTAAGAAGAGAGAAAATACATATTTTGTACTACGCATAATAATTATAATATTTAGGCACCTTTCAATTACTCCTACGTAGTTGGACTGGTTTCAACGAAACCGGTGTTGGAGGCATTATTATACTACTAGCGAAGATGTCAAACCCAGCCGACATATCGACATAATCTTACCGATTATGTGAACGCATTTTTAAACTCGATGCTCGATGTGGTACTCTTAAGCGTATTGTGAAGTAACATGTTTAAGTAAATGAGTAATTTGATCAGGTGATCTGGGGCGACGAGGAGAGCGGGCGCACGTGGGACGACCACGCGCTCCGCAAGCAGGAGCTCCGCGAGATCAAGATGCTGCAGAAGCAGGAGCAGAAGCAGTTCCAGGACCTCCACGCCAAGGAGCACCAGCTCAAGGACCAGCAGGACAAGAGGTAGGCATACTTGTAAGCATTTACGGACTGTTGAGAAGGAGTAGATGCTGAACTAAAATTTAGAATTAATGTAATCAAAATATTTCTGAAACGTTTAAAAACGTATTTTATGCCACTTTAAAAAGAGCTTTACTTAAGGCGAAAACAGCTGCCAATTCGACATCTTTGTGCAGTTTTCTAGACGTGTGTATATCATTGATTGGCACAAAAAATATATATGTGATTTATAATGTACTCCTACTGGATGAAAAAAAATACCAAAGTCACATCTTTCAGGAACTTTAAACAGTTCTAACTAAAGTAATAATACAATCTATGCTTTAAAAATTTGTTTATTTGATACCTTTTACAAAAATCCATAGATTGCCAGATTTAATTTTCGGTTCTGACATTTAGAATTTCCATAATATTTATTTTTTCCTCTAACAAACGAAAAATGTATACACGCTACCGAGTGAACACTTCACATCTCTGTCTCTCTGGCATGGAAATCGACAGTGGTGCGAGAGTGATGCGAGATCAAGGTCATTGGCAGTTGTCAGCGTCTTAAATGTTAGATCGTAAATTGATTCATGAGCTTCAAAATATGGTATTTATGTATGGTTGACATGCAGATTAATGCATGTTAGTATAATATCATTGGATAGTCCTATGTAGCCGTAAATAAATAGTAAAATAAAACAACAGGTTCGAGGCGGAGCTGGCGTCGCTGACGCGCGCGCACGAGGCTGACCTAGAGACGCTGGCGCGGGCGCAGCGCGCCGCCGCCGAGCGCGCCGAGCAGCAGCTCGAGACGGAGTTGCGGCATCACAGCAAGCGCCTGCGAGCAGAGCACGAGCGCGACCTCAGGCACTTCCGCGACACGCTCAAGCAGGAGTTGAGGCTGCTCAAACAGGTGATTGTTGTAGTCATAACTGGTCGCTGTTAAGCGTTTGTGTATTAACCCATTTTTTTTTTGTTGAATTGTGAATGCAGTCTTGCTTTAAATGATCTATCTGCATTCATATCTCAATACGTAATGATGTATTTTTTGTGGGATGATACACAAATGTTTAACACCGTCCAACTAGAATCCTCGGTGAACTTCGTATAAGTATTTCCTACTAATGTAAACCTTCCCTGCACTTCCACGAATATTTGAAGACTAAAACTAGCCAAATTGGTTCAGCCGTTCTCGAACTAGTTACTAGATTCACAAAATTAAATATTCGTTTTTATTTATTAAGATTATAGTTGAAATACGTCATCTTAACTTTAAATACGTGTACAGGAAGTGGAACTAGTCGCGAAGGAGCGTCGCAAGGAGGCGTATAGGACGCGGCGCGCGCGTCTCGACGCCGAGCAGGCGGCGCGCGAGCGGGCGTTCGTGGCGGCGCTTGCGGACGCCGCGGACGGCGTGCTGCGGCGGTTGCACGAACACCACCGCGAGCGGCAGGCGCTTGCCGACCGACAGTACCTGCAGCAGCGGCATCAGGTAATAAGAGTGGAACCAGAGTAATAATAACTATCACACCTGTTTCGGTGACGGTGGCCGGTTTCATTGAAACCAGGCCAGTAACGCAGGAGTGATTTTATAGTGCCCAAGTGTGTGCGCAGTACACAAGAGCACTCTCTATTCCTTCACTCTCATAAGTCAGTGGGACGGACGACCGACACGGCTGGCGAGAGATCAGGCGCAGGACCGACTTTACATGCCCATCCGACGCATGGATCATCTTACTTGCCAGACATTCAGGTGATCAGCCTGCATTGTCCTAACCAAACTTGGAAATAATATGTTTCCAACGACCTCCGAGTCAAGAGCCACGCTCTTAGCCACTGGATCCAGAGTAAACAGAACTAACGAGTAGGCCGATTCAGTTGAGATCTCGTTTATACGTTTGACGCAGTATGTCATAATATCGGCCGGCGCGATCCCGTACTAGTGCGTTAATGAGCATTGAGAAACATGTCGAAAGTGACATTCGCACCCATCTGTTTTAAGTCGAGGTACTCCTTTGTTCTGTTTACTCTGGTGGAACTGCCAGAAATTAAAGACCATGCATAATGCACATATTATTTAGTCACATAGAAATAAAAAAAAATAACCCCTTTTTAACGCCTGGGCGGGCAAAAAGGGGCGCCGAAGGCGAACAAACGGCCGCACTATTTTTTTGCGCTACCAGTACCCTGGGCGCCGATGACATCTCGCCCGGGGCGCTGGTAGTGCTAAAACCGGCACTGACGAACACGACTATCGTCTTGACTTATGTGCACTTGGACAGATAATGCGCACGCGCGAGGCGGCGCTGTGGGAGCTGGAGGAGAAGCAGATCCACGAGCGGCACCAGCTCGCCAAGCGCCAGCTCAAGGACGAGTTCCTGCTGCGCCGCCACCAGATGCTCGTGCGACACGACAAGGAGCTCGAGCAGATTAAGCGGTGAGTGATCTAATAAATAAAATTCTCGTGTCACGGTGTGCGTGGCTGAACTCCTCTGAAACGGCTCGACCGATTTTCGTAAATCTTAGCGAGCATATCGGCTAGGGTGGACAATCGAACAACATCTGCTTTTTATATTGATGTGCATTATTTATTAAATATATAATTGTAAATTATTATAACTCTAGACTGACGGCGACCATTGTTTGTGCGACGGGATAGCGATGGACGTTGCCATGGTGATTAGTGACATACTTATTTAGTCACTTTAATAAAATAATATGAGCGAAATACTTTATTATGGCAAAACAACGTTTGCCGGGACAGCTAGTTAACTATAAATAAATAAACGGTGTGTCAACCCAGCTTCCGTATTCGACTATAATTTAGCTAATTTTAGTCTTGATGAGTCTGAGCGATGTGGATCGCTGGCGGAGATATGTTCTATCGTAACCGCAACTTTTTTTCAAGCGGGTTGCTTAGCATGATAATATCAGCGTGTAGGTTGACACTTCCCGTTATATAATAAAATAAATAATTTGTAATGTAAGGTTTTTATGGCTCTAATGGTAAGAAAATAGTCATACACAATGTTCAATCATTATCTTACACTGTCTTCCAGTATATCTTTATACTATCTTCAATTATTATATACAATGTGTATTACAAAAATACATAAAGACTATCTTCAGTCTCGCCGATGTGTGACTCAATTGCAATATTCTTACAATGGTGATATTTTAAGTCGTGTCGCTCAATAGTCCAATCCACAAGCCAAGGTAAACGGTTATAGCAGTTAACACCGGGCTTAGAAGTCGGTAATAAAACGAGAACTTATTACTTTACTAGCTTTTGCCCGCGGCTTCGCTCGCGTTAAGAGTTAGTTGGTTTTGACGTATAGTCGAAACGGGAATCTTTTTTAATGCAACAAGCTGCTCATCTATTGTAATATATTTTATTTTTATTGGTCGTAGAAAGAACGTCTCATTGAAAACGTTATACTTATAAGATACTTATACAATTAGGACGATAACAGATGCGCTGTGCGTTTGTTATTAGTTGCGGTCAATTTTGACCCGAAGACCGTTCCCGACCGAGTAAAATAAGCCATACGTGATACGTGGAATATTTCAATTATTTAAAAAAATCCAATAATAGGTAAATTGAAGTGAATAATTAAAAGTCATAAAATATCAAACTTGTTGAGCGCTTATTTTCTGAGAAAATTCCACTTATCTCAAAATGGGTCAAAATTGATCCGGAGACCTTATGAAGGTTAAAGTGTTCTTTTAATATGATTTGCACACTGCAGCACTGGAGCAAGTCAATGCTTTTGGATTGTAAGACATTTACAATAATTGGTTGAAGCAGTGCAGAATATTTCGCAATGAGACAAACAGATACGATAACTTCGGAATTGATAGCAGCGCAGTATAGCTGATAAGCTGCCTTCCTTGCACTGTCAAAAGGGCCGTGACTATTTGAATATAATTTTCTTTAAAAATGCCAATGCACTTATATTTTTGCGACCAGCGCGTTTCGCAGAGCATTGATATGTTCGGCACGAACTTACGGCGTTGAGCCGATTCTCGGGAAGGATTTTATTATTTCTTTTATTGTGCCGATCGCATTACGTATAGCGGCCATTTGATTTAAATCATGAACCACTAAATTTAATTTGTTGCTGGCGCCGTGGAAAAATAGGGCTTTTTCAATTTTCTCGTAGCAGTTTTTGAACGCCACCATCTTTCCCCGACATTGTCGAGCACCTGTCATAGCCTTGCCCCACACTTCTGGATCCAGGCTCACGTTTGTGGTGAAATTATCTAAGCAGAGGCCATAGATTTGGCGTCCATGGCAATCAGTTCGACGAAGCCTAGAAATTCTTCGCGAATCACCATTCTTTCTTCGTCAAAAAATCTGATGCCGATTGACAGTTGCTCCTTGCTTGCTATGTCGCAGCTTTCGTCTGCCAAAACACTATATCCCTGTTCTTTTTTCACACCGTCTATGATATCATCTCTGATAACATCTCCAGAAATATTCATTATTTCAATTTGAATCAGAGGCGACATATTATATGTTGCATTCTTTGCACATTACACAGGCCTACAACCATTTTGGTGCCGATGATTTTAGACCTGATTTTAGGCATGTCTTACATGGTGATATCAAAAATGTAATCGGTTTTTTTCTATCAGCTCTAGTTAAAAAAAACAATTTTCACAAAATAGATATATTTTATTAGCAATAAACATCAAGAAATTGTCTTTTGAGTGATTTTCTCGAATGAAACTGACTTGGGCAATCTCGCATAATACCCCAGCAGTAGTCGGCCATCATATGAGTGTCCCATCACTCCCATCTTCCTTGGTATCTATCCTCCATTGTTTATATCTTGGTGAAAACGTTCTCCTTGTTCTTCGCTTAGATCTCCTAAATTGTGTTGGAATTGATCTAGGTGACTGTTGAGATAGTGTATTTTTATGCTCATATTACAGCTTAAATCTCTGAATCGAACCAGCATATCATCTACTAATTTTATATAGTTGTCTGCTTTATGCTTTCCGAGGAAATTTTGTGCAACTGCTACAAAAGATTTCCACGCAAGCTGTTCCACATCATTCATAGAAGTCTCAAATTTTGTGGTGTCTTTTATTAATTGATGTATTTGAGGTCCATCAAAGATACCTGCTTTCAGTTTTTCAGTATTTAAACCAGGAAATTTCTGTGATATAAACTGAAAACACTGACCATTTTTGTCGAGAGCCTTAACAAATTGCTTCATTAGCCCTAATTTTATATGCAATGGCGGAAGAATGATTTTTTCTCTTGGAACCAAGGGTTCATTTATAATATTTCTTTCCAAAACAACAAGAGCATCTCTCATAGGCCAATTTTTTGAGTCCAATGACGTGATTTGGCTCGACTGTCCCAGAGACAAATAAAACATGGGTATTTAGTATAACCACTCTGTTGACCCAATAAAAAATTAACCATCTTCAAATCGACGCAGATCACCCATTTATGTTCAGTATATTTTATGTTCTGTAAAAGTAGTGAAATCACCTCATATTCTTCTTTCACACATGTTGAGTGAGCAATTGGAACGGCAGCATATCTATTTCCATTATGTAGAAGAACTGCTTTGAGACTTCGTTTACTACTGTCAATAAAGAGACGCCATTCATTCGACTGATAAATCGGCAAACCCATGAAAGTCAGCAAACCACTCACATTACAGCAATACACAAAATTTTCATCAGATGAATAGAATTGCAATAAGTTTCGTTCTCTCGTACGATATATCGACACTCGAACGTCTGAGGAAAAGCATTTTTTTTCTTTTAATCTTGACGCTAGTAATTCAGCACGTTCCTTAGAAAGGTCTAGGTCTCTGATGAGGTCATTAAGCTCCTTCTGTGAAAATGGCTTAGGATTTGATGACTCGCAATATTCAAAGTTGTCATCTACTTGGGAAGAAATAGGTGTTTCAGTTTGATCCTCCTGAGATTGCTGCACTGCCTGGTGATAAACTGGTGTTGGAACATTTTCTGAATGCGGAATAGGTCTTTGTGCTGAGGGAATATTAGGGTATTTCCATTTATGGCGATTGTTTTTGTTGATGCCCACTATATTAGTCATACAAAAGTAACAGTCGTCATAATGATTTTATTGTTCTCGCCATATCATAGGCACTCCAAACTTCAAATACTTACGTGTGCCTTTCTCCCATTGTCGCAGATCTTCAACGCATATTTTGCATACACCATGAGGTACCCACACTTTATCTTGGTGTCGAATTTCAATACCGAAGTAAGCAAAATACAAACAACTCACAGTGTTTGTAATCGTTTTACGCTGACCTTTCAGTACATATTCACCACAAACATAACAAAATAAATCAGGATCGTTTGCACAACATCTGGACGTACTAGCCATAATGAAAAGTAACATAAACTTTATCGATGTTTTAGTAAAATAATGACTATTTCTGAAAAAGGCGGGAAAAAAATTAAAATCACGGTAGTAGGTAAACTATAGCTGATGAATTAAAATGACGTATGTCAATATATTGTACGTTACCTATTTTATCGACCATAGACACAAAAAGAGCTGCACCAAAAAAACATTTTTTTTTGTAGGCCTGTGTTATTCTGCGTGGTCTCTTAATATTTTATCACCAGACTCAATCTTGAGTTTAATTAGGTCTTCAAATAGAACTTCATGAAGTTCCTTCCCTCTTAATGGCGAATCGTGCGTACCACAAAAAAAAAACTGTATCAATTACAGAGGCTACAATTTTTTTATTTTCGTGTATGAGTTTTGCATGTGCACTAACTAACTGCACATCCACGGGCATATTCTGTACAAAATTTTTAGCGGACGTGATTGAGGTCTTGTGGCACTGAGACGCTGCTTGCGCTTTGGCGAACTCGTGCATATCTTTGTAAATGACGAATGGTCGCAGTGAGAATCTAATTCCAATGTGGATCTTGGAGGAAGCAATCAACAGCTTTTTAAAATTACTAGTTTTTTACAAATTTACAAATTACAAAAGTTACAAATATATTACGCAAATCGCGTAAAAATCACCTTAAAAAAACAGCATTTCGAGTGTAACCTAGAAGTTCTTATGATGTATTTCTTTCAAATGATTATCTAAACATAATTAATTAATAACAATTCTATTGAATAGTAATTATTAAATTTTAGTTTTATATAAATATCTTTTCAAAAAAAGTTTCTTATATATATTTTCATAAAAACTTTCTAGCTTCTCTGTCATTGACTCAATAAAATTATTATTTCTATGAATAATTAAGACATATATTTCTGTTAGTGTATAAACACAAAAATAAACTGTTTTCCTTTGTGTACACAAAAGTTGACCCTGTATTTGGTAATAAATAATAATAGTCATGCGTTTCTTTTAGTTTTAAAATTCCACTTTGGTCGCATAAATATAAAAATGGTACAGTCTTTGGTGAATTTTTTTTTCTTGTTGCCGTGTATGGGCATTTGATTTCTAACACTGCATCGTCACCTATCAACCTGTCTGGAGTGCTTTGGCGAACTCGTGCATATCTTTGTAAATGACGAATGGTCGCAGTGAGAATGAACCCATTGTTTTACTACTTGTCGCTGGAGGGTAAAACACAATTTATGCAGAGAGCGCCTTTCAGTTTGCTGAATAGTGAATATGCCAGCCACCGAGCATATTCCGCGAACCAGGAATGTTTATTCGAAGTACAGCATCCTTTCCGAAGTCGTAACTTGGAGGAAGCACTCAACAGCTTTTTAAAATTTCTAGTTTTTGTGTTGTACTCATAGAAAATAAGTAACCTAGGAAATGGTCCACGTCATTTTCGGCGTATTGCTCTTGCTGTGCTTGTGGGCTTGACGTTTGCGTAGAAGTTGTAGGTACAATAGCACTATTACTGGCTATTCGTTAGTCGCCGCTTAAAACACTTTTGTCCACTGCCTTTTTCAGCTTTCTTCGTTTTCTGGTTCGCTAAAAATGAGAATCGAAACCTCAGTAATAAATAGACTCATCAAAGTCAAGATATTTGTTGCGGGCGGGTGCGCTTTGTATTTACAAAAAGGGGGTCGGAAAATATTTCTTATACCATTTAAAATCACAATGACCTTCATGATTAATTAAAAATTATTATAAATTGAAATTCATAATATCACTAACTAATCATTCATACACTTAGTTTTATTTATACTTATATATATATATATTATATATATATATATATATATATATATATATATATATATATATATATATATATATATATATATATATATATATATATATATATATATATATATATATATATATATATATATATATATATATATCGCACATCCGGTGCAAGAATGACGTTATTGTAGTAAACATGGTTTTTCAGGAGAGGCAAATAAAGATTTGAACAGTAATATTTTTATTTTGCTTGAATATCTTTATTATTTTTGTTGATTAAATGATGATTTGGATCATACGCTTGTTAATGAATTGGATAAAGTGTCAAATATTAGTGTTAATAATACCAAAATATACGATTAAAAAAATTGCCGCGGTAATTTGCGTCGTTATTGTGCTAAGATTTTGATTGTTAGTCAGTTATGACACATGTCTAGACACTAGTCTAGACGTGTCTAGTCACACTATCACACTAATATTATAAATGCGAAAGTTATTAGAATGGATACATGGATGAATGGATGGATAGATGGATAGATGTTTGTCCCTTTTTAACGCCAATACTACTGAACCGATTGAACTGAAATATTGCATAGATGTAGCTAGCTATGTACTAGACCTGGAATCAAACATAGGCTATCCTTTTTATCCTGGATAAGGGAGTGCGAAGCCGCGGGCAGCAGCTAATTATGGATAGAAACATTAAAACCAATATTTTTATGGCTCATTTATTTTAATAGTAACTTTGGTCTTTAAATCACATTTTTAAAAATAGTACTAATTAATTACGAGATCTTGCTTTTAAATCACTATACCTTTAACTAAAATAGAACTAAGGTCAACCTCACTTAAATATACTTAATTAAAGTAGGCTCTTAAAAAATCCTTCGTAGAACTTGGGAACTATGTTAGTTTCCACCAAATGCAGCAAATCTTTCTTCTTTCGCTCAGCTACACTGATCTTCGAAGTGTATGCTGGTTTCAAAGTGATTTGATTCATCAAAATTGAACTCCTCTTATTAGAAAATCGCCCTTTTACGATTTTGCAATCGACTTGAGTCCAATCTTCGTCGTAACGCATCTTATACGTATAAAAGTCAGCTTTGGTAAACTGAATAAGTTTGACCTCTGATAATTTTATCGTTGCTGTGTTTAACCCTATTTCTTCGGACAGTGCTTTCAGATCAAAGAAATCGCTATAATTAAGTTCGTGCACAATAAAAGGTTTTCCGGTCTTTTTTGCGTTTCTTATTAACTGTACGTAGTGATCTGGCGTATATATCGGACCAGATTTCTTAGCCCTTTTGATTGACTTTTCAATTATAGAATGGGCACTGTCGCCCTCATTTTGGGTGTGGCCACGTATTAAAAATTTGTGCGTTATCGACTTTATTGGCAGTGTGTTGACTACAAAGTAATACATGGCCATCAAGAACCTAAAAATTTTACACAATCAATAATGAAACAAAAATTATTGCTTCTTTTAGTCATGATAGTATGGTGTATGTAAGAAGACACAGATGAGAAAAAGCAGTGAAGGAGATTGCCTAAGCCCGAGCCTGTATAGTTCTACAAAAAGGCTTTACTGCAGAGTATTTATAAAGTACTTTCTAATCTCTAAATGCTTACCGGTTCTTTTGTTGCCCACAACAGTTGTCCGAATAAAATATAACATCACAATTTGGGTTATTTTGGGCTAAGTTTTGGAGGAATTTATATACGCAAGTCCCAATTTCGATGGCGCCTCTATTACCTAGTCCTTCATGCCAAAAATAACACGATGTGGTCTTACTTTTCATGTCTGTTATCTGAAAATTAAAAAGAAATGAACGTAAGTAAACTAAACTATGAACATAAAACCTAAACTACCTTTAAAGTTAAAGCAAGGCTGAACATCTTCGACTCGCCAAGGACGAATGCAGGAAGTGTATACTTAGCACGGGATTAGATCGACGTGGTATATATTATTTAATTATGTATCAATAATGTCTGTAGGTATATATTTTATGTGTGTGTAAATAAAGAATTTGAATTTGAATTAGGTACCGTGAAATTATAGCAATTGAGCTTAGATCTGTAAAAGAATGCTGAAGATTCTCCTATCGGCACTGGCATAACTGCTTGCAAGTCATAAATTGCGACTACTACATTACTTCCTGTTTCCGTACACAATCTTATATCATCTGACTTCTCTTTCCGGCTTAGACTTTTTTGTTTTAAATGTTCTTGGAAGTTCTGCTCTACTTTTTTTTTACCTTCCTCATCGGCATTTTTATACGACTCACAAAGATCGCATTGGTCTTTCTTTGGACAGAAAAAAGAAATATTGAACTCAGTATTAAATATACGAGCGTATGTATCGTAAGTGGCTGCTTCTTTATTTGCAGATGCCCGCTGCTCCTTGTACAGACGATGAAGTTGAGCAATAGTTAAACCACCATCGATGAATTCTCGAGAAGTGTTTGCTCTTAGGTAGTGGCTTTCCACTCTTGAAATAGAATTAATGTGCAAACGAACCAATTCTTTAATCTCATCATCCATCTTAGTTTGTTTGCCGTGTTTGCCTCTTTTATCCTGTGGAATAATTCCTACATCGCTTACTTTGGCGTCAATAACTGTACGTACAGTTCTTTCTGCAATTCCTAAAGTGTTCAAAAGGAACATCTTGCACACACGTATACTCTTACCATCTTTAATAAAATAGAACCCACAATTGGCTTTTCTTGGTCTCACTGCATCGGTCCTTATACGTCGGCAAGCAGGTATCAAAGGTGTGATGCAAGAGCTTAAAAAATCTCTCTGTCTTTGTAAACATCCTAAGTCCCAATAAGACTTAAATATTTGAAGTCTTGATTCTTCAGAGATTTTTTTAGAACAAGAAAGTCTGCATTTATCTGTGCACGGTGGTTTCATACTTTTAGCATTAACAGTCTTGCCAGAACTGGATTCATACTCATTGCCTGTATTTTTCAGCACCTTCTTTTGATTTCTCTTCCAAAGATGTGGATTTCTTGCCTTCTTTTTTCCTGTTTTTACTGGTGATGTCAATTCTATATTAGTATCAGTGTTACTATTATTTGTCTCAATTTGTTGACTATTTTCAGAAGTGATTCTGTCATTTCTGTTTGGTCCATTGCATTGAGTAGTTGATTTATTGGTGCTAGAGGATGAGCTTGAGCTTGATGATGAGTTTGAGCTTGATGATATTAGGCGTCTGCGTTTTCTTTCTACAGGTTTATATTCATCACCACTTTCATTTGGCGAAAAATCATCCTGAACAGAACCATCTTTATCAAGTAAAACATTACTAGTGGCGGTATCCATATCAAATGGAAATTCATTAGTATCTTGTAGCATTGATGGAGATATATTTCCTAAACTTAAACCTAAAACATAAATAAAGAATGCTTAGAAGTTGTAAATATCACTCTCCTAAAACTTATTGCGATGGCTAACCTAATCAAAGGATTAGGTACCCACTAAAGTAATAATAATAAAAATAAATAAAGTTTAAGTGATGGATGAATGGCTGTGGGATGAGCGAGTGTTTATGAAAAATAAAAGAAATGCTATATTGTTCAGTGTTAGGTATATACCATCATAATTTCCAGAACAGTCTTGTAAAGGATTTTTCTGCCTTGCAAGTGGTGCTATTGGCTCCATATTAACAAGCTCAAGAAACGATTCGCTATTTTGTAAAACTACTGCCGGGTTTAGTCCGTTTTCAACACTAAAGTGTACAGATGTATTTGACACAGTTGGTTCCAAAGAGCCGTCTGTGGATGGGAAGTTCTGTGGTTTCGGCTTCGCTGTCTGTAAGTCTAAAATAATATAAAAGTAGGTTAGGCCGAAATCATATAATCAAGTGGGTAGTACTATTATTATATATTTTGTGTAAGTACATGGTGGTATTGCAATTACTTCGTTATTTTAGTAAAATAACATGCCAAAGTTGTTTGCGAAATTTGGGAGGATTTAGATTTGCTAACTTCTAGATAACCCGACCCGCACTAAGACTTTACTAAGTTATGAATACTATGTTTATTTGTATGCGTAATAACGTTAACGTTAGTATGAAAACTTAACTCGACTTACCATTTTTATGAGTTTCATCATCTATCGGCGGGATGTTTTCGGCATCACATTGTGAAAATAGTGGAGCTACATAACCTTGCTTGCCTAATAGAGCTAATCGCTGTGCACGGCTCGTCATTCTAAGCTGAAAGGCAATAACATTTCATTTCAAGAAATAAGCAACGTCATTTTATGTAAAATAAGATGTAGGTAAGTACGTAAACATTGGCAATAAGTATAAGAAAACAACGACACGAAGGTCATTTGCGTCGTAGGGTGCATAGGCATAGGTACAAAATAAACGCAATGGTCACTTATGTCATTGTTGCACTGTATTAAATAACAGTAACATGATGCAAAAACGACAGAAATAACAGTTGCGTCGTTGTTGCGCCATAAAAATACAAATATTTTGTCATAATTACCTTTACGTCGATAAGGCTCCAGACACAAGCGTTCTCGGCGGCTCCCCGCGCGCGACTGACCAATAGGGCGTTATTGTCACCACCACTCGCGAAATTGGCGGGATTCCCGTAAAATACATTTTCAAGACTTTTGGCATACTTAATTCAAATTTTCAAAAAACTGCAATTGTGTCATTCTTGCACCGGATGTGCGATATATATATATATATATATATATATATATATATATATATATATATATATATATATATATATATATATATATATATATATATATATATATATATATATATATATCAGCACTGATTAGAAGTCATTTACATTTTAATGTATTTAAGAACGGACCGGAAACTACAGTGCAGCAAACTAGTATTCCAGCATTTCTTATCCCTTTGAAAATCACTAAAGGGCGAATAAATTGACCTGTTGCATTAATACACGCAAAGACTGTGGTTGACGTGTCGTGCCTTTATCAGCATCAGCATGTTCGATTATATACGGAATTTCTTTCAAGTTTGGTGACAATCTTAGCGGGTTTGTTAACGTACATTAGTCCAGTTTCGTCACAATTCCATATTCTCTCTGGATTAGACTGGTTAATTAAAGTAGCTTTTAATTTTTCATAAAAATCTGCTATTATTGCAGTGTTAGAACACATAGCACGAGTCACGATCAACCGATAGGTTCTCGGGAGTTCTCATTATTTCGGCATCCGTAATAATGGCTGGGTTCGGGCCTAATACATCTACAATATAGCCGTCTGTACATACAATTGAAAAGGGTTTTTCTAGGTTGCGGAATTTGTGCAGGCTATGTGTATTCCTCTGAAAAAGGAAGTTGGAGCTTTTTTGTACGTATATATATATGTTCCATCACACACAAGAATGGCCGCAGGTTCATTCTGGTTACATCCTTTACTTTTGAGGTAGAGCATTTGGTCACATGTGTATACTGAAGTAGGCAGTGCAGCTAGAATTGCAGTTCTAACTATGTTTGCAGCTGGATTATATTGTACACGACGTGTTGGGGTAGGTGCAGCTGCTGCCATCCTTGCTTCAGATCTCTCAAGCATTGCATTGACCTCTCTCTCATCATTAGATCGATTGCAAACTATTTCACTATATATTTCTAGATCATCTGCATCATGGACTGATAGGACTAATCTTCTCTTCTTGATTTCGTTCATTATTGTTATATTAGTGTATTTGATTTCTTTAAATTTGACCTGGAAATTTGATCCTGAATTTTATTAAATCTGTAAGAGGAGCGCCCTATGAGAGATGAATTAAAAATCTATATTTTCGGACTTCATTTATTAGTGTTCATTTTAGGTGTACATTATACAGGTATATTATATAGGTGCCGGCAGGGCGACAAACCCTTACGGAATCTTATATGAGACTAAAGGGGCACCTGACACGTATGTGCCAATGATGCACACACACAACATAATTATTGTGTATGTGCATAACTGCACATGCTGCACGTTACATTACTCCCCCCAAAAAATTAAAATTTTTCAATAAACATTACAATGACATTACATACTTCCTAACTATAAACTTATGTATAAGTGCAATATGCAATGCATGCAAGTGACACTCGCAGGTGTCAAATATTTACTGCACAACGTGACAAGTTCCAAGACAAAACAAGTAACAGTATAACCAAGATACAATTACAATAATAATTATTGTAAGAATGCATTACTGATACACTGAATAAAAAATAAAAATAACATACTTAATATATTTTGATCATGATCATTTCGAACAAAATTTTCTATTTCTAAGTATAGTTAAAATTAAATGAAGTTAAAGTTAAACATCACTAAAGTGTGTTTCACTTAAAAAAAATATTTTGACATTTTAGAAAAGCACTGCACTGACACACAAAGACCCGAAAACGCGGAAAAATAAAAATGTAGCACTTTTACCCTAGCATACTTCGATATGCGTCTGCGCTGGTTTAGCGGCCTCGCGAGTTTTACGGAAACTCGCTGTGGCTCTGGAGAAGTTGGATAAGGTGGATTTCTACATGGACTCTACCTGCTCCAGCAGCCATTTCTTCGTCTGATTAATGCCATAACGACAGAACGTAGACGATAAACACGCCTAACACCATCAACACTACTGCCCATCCGATATACGACACTACCATCGCGTTGAGAATCTCATTCACTCATGATTCTCTCATGATTGGTTCACGACCATGTTATCTTTAGTAGACTGATTTCCCATAATATTAAATAAAAAATGTAAATAAAACTTGTAAAAATGTAAAAATTAAGTTGTAAAATTACAATATATCTATTGATTCTCTTTGCCCTCTTTCTATCAGATCGAGTTATATTATAAACAATTATTGCTGTAGTCATCCTTGATATAACTTTCCTGCACTTAGTAAGACATATTATTGAAATCACAAGTATTATAAGTGTTGATAAAATTATGCTTACTATCAGTGGTATAGTCTGACTACGGCATTTTGTAATGTACTGGTTGTATGCACAGTAGACACCACATGCTGCACAATTGAAGAAAGATATAGTGATACCATAATTTAATTCATCACACTTCCATTTAATAACTCCAAACATTAACGGCAAAACATCATCGGTTAGGTTATTCTTGTCATATTCGTGCTCCATATTGTTGTTGTTAATCATGCATTTATTATATCCAGCTATCTAACCTAACCTCTCCATTGGTAACTACTACTTCTCCTGTTTTTACACTACCGGACATTCCTAGTAATAATAAAAACAGTAACTTTATGCACGTCATATTTGACAATCCCTGCTTGCTGTTTAATTGATCGATTTTGAATTTGATAATGTCTATTATAGTTGGAGAGGGGGAGAGGGGATTTTTGGGACAAGCTCGAGGATATCAGATTAATACACCTCCATTAATCCTTTTGTAATTCTGGATAAATTTTATTATTTTGCTCTAAAAATTGCATTATTTCATGGTATAAAGAAAAAAATAAATATCTAACAAACACCGATATAGCTGAAATGTCGGTACATGGAATCGAAAGCCAAACCTAAAAAACTTGCGCTTCCTTAGATTATCCAATTATTATTGGATTTTTATTGGTTTTGAATTATTATTGGTCAGTACTCTCAAGCGTGTGTACGAATTGCGAGACTTGGTAAATGTAGCCACCGTCTTCTTAGTTGAACAGACAAATGGAGTTTTCGGTGGTTCGTCAGCTTATGGACGATTATATACGAATATCTCGCGAGAGTGCGGAGCGGGCATTACTTATTGTGCATAAAGAGTTTGAACCTTTTTGTATGGAGCGTGGCATACGTAAAGTTATTTTCGTGTACATCTATGAAACAAATGTCAATCGATAGCTCAGAAAATAATTACAAACAACAAATACTCCTCGACAAAATGTCGTAAATGATATACTTTTTTAAATAATTTGAAACAATATTATTGTTTGTGTATATTTATTGTTTGTAAACATCTTTTCTATCCATTGCCGTATGTTTCATAGGTGTACACCAAAATACGACATTTTATATGTAAGTTTAGGTATGCCAGTAAGGTTTGTTGTTCTTTCTCTATTGAATAAAAATACAATTTTATACAACAATATATTTATTTACAACACAAATTATAAATAAAATATTTATTAAGTATAGAGAAAAACATTATAATGAAAATTTTATGTTTTGACGGCGGTTACAATTTTCATTATAAACGCCACAGATTACGAAACATGCGAGTAAAACTTATACCGCTTTGATTCCGCAATTCAAGAATTTCGTTGGTCACCTCCGATGTGGCCTTTGTAATTCCAAATCTGTCGACGAAACATTTTAAAAAAATTGCGCTAGTTAATTGCAGCAATCTCTTCTGCGGCATGTCGTACGCTGCTTGACATAGCGCTTTAGTCCCCACTACTCGAGTCGAAAATGATCTCAATGCTAAAAAAATTTAAGATACGGAAAATTTATTGTGGTCTTAACTCTAAACCATAAGCATATCCAATGCCATCGTTGACTAATTTTCGGGGCGCCATGAATTTAACCAACCTCATATGGTTTTCGTTGGTGTCGTAACCCTCAGCCCACCAATAGTAACACTGCACGGTGACCCAATCCTCATTACTCAACCAAATACTATGTTTTAATACTCCGGGTAATATTCCTTTTGAACCACACTTTATGATTTTAAAGATAACAACATAATTTCTTATAGATGAAAATATATTAACGAAATAAGCTTGCCCTAGACTATCGATGATAACCTGATTAACGAGTAAAGAGACGTAGGTATCTAACCTGTGCGTATAGCACCAAGATGCGTCTCCTCTGAAACCCATGGTTATGTATTTTATCTTATCTTTAACAGAAATGTTATAATAAGCACCTAGTATTTTGATCTCACCTTCAGACTGCACTAACATACCCGGGTCAAAAATGAAAGAACCCGTCGCTACACTAGCTGACGCAGCTGTCATCGCATTCGCAATATCAGTCGTGGTCCTATCGTAAGTCGAGTGTAGAAACGTCATAAATGGTGCCCTAACATTACATCTCTCAGAAACCTCTCTACACCAAAATTTAGTAGTATTATTGATGACGTCTTCGTTGTATTTCTTAAGTGCTTTTTTTGTAAATATTTCAAATTCGATAACGTAGCCAAAGAAGCCATTCTTGACGCGTCACGTTGTTGATCGTAGACTGATAATATAGGACAGCAACAATGAAAGTTGTGTCTGCCTCGTTTGACCTGTTTAAAGGGGTCCCCTCCAGAATCTTTTACGAGGACGTCAAAACCATCCGGTATTTTAGCAGATCGTCTTATACCTAAACCCATGATGTTGACCTGTTCTTCTATGATCCTTGAAGTAGCAGCAAAAGCATGCGGGTGATACAGATCATGTTTGAAATCAAGAGCGATTTCTGGAAAAGTAGTCGTTAATGTAGACTCTTCCTCAGCAGTTAACTTGTGTCTGATAATGAGTTTATCCGTTTTGTAAGTCAGGTCGACAAGTCTTTTCGCGTCATTTATGATAGAGTTTCTCACCATCTCGGCGAAAGCATTCTCTCCTTGAGCAAGATCTCGCGAAATCACTTTAGACACTTCTGCGTGATAATCCAAACCAGCCCTTTGACATTTGGATGGAATCGCAGAATGAGGTATAGAGAAATCTCCTCCTATTCTGTAATTTAAATGTTTGTACATCTCCTTGAAAGTAAAGAAATCAATTCTCCTATTACAACCTTCAACATGCAATAAGTTTTGCGCCGCTACTTTCGGTTTTGTTACTTTGGCACCATCTGGTATATACAAATCCATAAAAATAACCTTATTTAATCTAGGGAATTTCCCAAATTTATTACATAGAAATAATAATTGATTAACAGAAGGATTTAATGAATCGAAAAGTTGTATAATATATAGCAATATCCACATGCAGTAAATAATTTGTTATCTATAATACAAAACTTACCTGCCTCGACACACCGAATATCAGTTTAGATTAAGACGTTATAGTTCTGCGAAACTGTGAACGTAATTTTGAAATTTATTTGTGGCGACAAATTAATTGGTATGATCTCCAGGCGAGAAGATCAGAGTTTTAACACTATTAAATATTTTGCCGTACCCGAAAACCTCGCAGGGTTTATCTGGGTTCCAGCGAGTCGCTATTACATAATATTATTATAGGTACTACTTATTACACAACAAAACAACATAATCAGGTCTTAGGTAAATAGTTCAGTTTTAGCTTAGAATACAATCCACTCAAAGTCAAGATTCTGGCGTTCCAGTCTATCGGGAGCATCACCTCTATCACTGGCGTCGACAAATTCATCCTTTGACCACGGTATCATCTTGCGATCTCTACCGTCTCCTCACAACATCCGTCGCCAAACTGACCAATTCGGGAGGGACGTCGGCATCACTAAGCCAAATTTGGTTAAGTGGTTCACCCACCTCACACTACCGTCCTCCCCTACGACCCTGGTTCGGATACCTCCTACCCCTTTCACTCCGTCCTCGCACACCCCTGATTCCCCTTCGGCCACACCCCTTCTCCCACTAGTTCCTCGTCTGTACAAGGGGGAAGTAACAGTTTCATGCTCTACAGCCACATAGAACAATGGGTGGGAATCAAGGGCAAAATACTCTTCACCCGCCTCATCGACCTGCGCACCGTGCTCGTCGAATAAGAGCACCTCACAAAGCAAAAAAAAAAAATTTAATTGATACGCAGGCATAATTCGTGAACAACATACAACAGCACACTTACAATGCCGCCGAAGGCGACAAGAGCGATCGCGACCTCTCACGGGGAGGCGTCACCGGGTCGTCCTGAAAAAAAAATATTCATACAATGAATAAATTCTATATATCACTATCGTAAACCTAACGAAATAACCAAAGCATACCATTCGCGACAGCCTCTCGCGGCTCTCCGGGGACGTGATAGGGGAGTATGGTGGAGCCTCCACCTCCTCTTCATCCTAGTCCAACATAAAAAGCATAAATACAATGCAACCCATACATGGTCGAATTGTTAACCTCTTTTTGTGAAGTCGGTTAAAAATGGGTTACCAACCTCGTCCTCCAGGTAGTCCTCTTCATCATCTGAAGACCCACCATCGGAGCCACCTTCGGACACGGTTCCATAAAGGAGGTCTAGGTACTCCTCTGGTGGATCTTCTCCAATACGCCAGATTGACATGCTATATAAAACAATAATAAAAATCAATAAACATAAAAATAAATATCAAAATAATAAAGTAGAAATAAAAGAAAATTCATTACGTGAAGTCGCCATCATTATCGACATTACAAAAATTTTATCGATAATCAATCGACACTACGAATAACAATTATTCAGTATTGATCACATTAAATGCTGAAACATACTAAATGGCATGCGTCTGTCGAGTCTAGGATCGGTCCCTCTCAGGGATTCATAGGTTCTTTCCACCTGGTCGATGAACCCAGCAAATTCATAATTCTGTGCATATACCTCTTGGACTGGAACTGAACTTGTGTGTGGTCCAAGGTCATACAATGGCTCATCAGTTGGAGCGGTTTCTTCAGTAGTGCGGAAATCGTATGATAGATAGATAGATAGATAGATAGATAGATCGTTTATTTGCTTAGAATGCAGGTACAATAATAAGGTGTTACAGTATTTTTCAGAGCCTAATACATTCTGCCTTACGGCATACAAAATTTTATCATCGTCAGATTATGGTTTAAGTTATTACATATTATTTAAAATTACAAACTATAAATTAGGTATATTATGTTAACATTATATAGTTCATGTGTGTAAAAGAAAACATGCGATTTAAATCAGTATAACTAGTAAATGTCATCAGAATTCAAATTTATAAATCGATGGTAAAAATGTCATAATTCGTTAGTACATTAAAAAAAAGTATTTAAATTATAAACAATTAAAAAAGAATTAATTACATTGTCACATCCATACAAAAAAAAATCAAAATCAATGTCAACAGAACAACAAAATATTAAATTATATAGGTATAAAATAAATGTCAACTAATTATTTGCTAATTATATAGTCTTATCGTTTAGGAATTCGGATACAGAATAATAGCACTTTTCAATAAGCATTTCCTTGAGGTTCCTTTTAAATTTGTTCACAGCTTGTTCCTTAATAACTTTTGGTATATTATTATAAATGTGAGGAGCCATACAGGTAATGTTTTTTTTTTAATAAAGTAGTTTTGTATCCAGCTATGTACAATTTATCTTTGTAACTGGAACGTAGTTCTGCGCTTCTAATTCTGGTGTCTTTTAAATTCGGGAATAAGTGAATGTTTGTTTTCACAAAAATAGCTACTTCCAGGATATAAAGACAAGGGAAAGTAAAGAGTTTATATTTATTAAATACAGGCATGCAGCTATCGGCAACTTTTATATTAGCAATGCATCTTATGCAACGTTTTTGTGCCTTGAATATATTTTCTCTCACTACAGTTGCCCCAAAAAATTACTCCGTACCTTAAAATTGAAACAACTAAACTGTGGTATGCTGTTAGTACCGTATCGATATTAACCTTCTTAGTTAGATTATGTAATGCGTAGACAGCGGAGCTGAGTCTTTTACAGACTTCGTCAGAATGAGCTTTCCATTTGAGCTGACTATCAAATACTATTCCCAAAAATTTTGCAGTGGTTACTTTGTCAACTGATTGTCCTTTATAGTTTACATTTATGTCTTTGTCTGGTATTCTTTGGTAAAAGTGCATGACCTTTGTTTTATCTAGATTAATAATTAACCCTTTGATCCCCAACCGGAACCCGGGTGCCGGTCAATTTTATTGCAACATTCCGTCAAACCCCAAGCGGAACCCGGGTTCCGCGCTCTTTCATTCGATCGAGATACGTATTACGACGATTTAGAGACTACTTTTGTATGAAGAAGTTTGGTTAGTTACGATCTATGATACATTTGCCACATTCTAAATGCAAAATATTATGACAATCTGTGGTCGACGAATATTTTTCAGTCATTAGAAAATCGTGAATTTTTTCGTGTGTGTTCTGTCATATTGTGTGTTTTTTTGTGAAATAATTGATGGATTTAACGAATGTAAGTAGTTAAATAGTTTACTTTAGTAATATTAACTAATTTAAGATAATCATTTGCAAGAAATACATCGTAATAACTTGTGAAAGTTGAGAAAAATGTAGTGTGTGTAATAAGTGTTTTGAACGAAATTTGCTTCATATATTAGTGAATTAATTACGTAAAACGCATATAGAAGTTAATACACAACGTCTACAAGACTATTTCTATCGATAGTATTTCTTACGTTTCTAAAACAAAGAGTTAAAAGTTCGCAGGTAACCGCCATATTCTGCCGGCCGCGGCCATTTTGAACTTTATTTGTAAAGCTCTAATGACGAAGTTTGCTTGTAGGTTATACGAAACTCATGTTTTCGGGTTCGGGACGGTAAGATTTATGACCTGTTTTTATAAACATCTCGAGTAGTAACGATGGGTTTGTTTATGTAAGAGTTTAAAATTAGGGTTCCATTGAGTAGATTAAAACAAAATATTAATTTATTTCATGTGAAATAGTCAGAAAAATATTTTTCAAAATATATACTTCTGAAAAGAATATTAAATTAGACTAAATACTATATTATGATGGCTTGATAGATAGAAAATTTATTAGATATTATAAAATTCTTTAAAAAACATAAAATATGGTTTGGATGTAAAAATATTATATTATTTGTAAAAGGGGGCTAGGGCCGGGCGCCATTTTTTTTGCGATTTTGGATTCCTATTTTTGACAGATTTTTTTTCCACGATTGAAGGGTTAAGTTGTTTTTCTTAAGCCAATTAATAAAATCTTTGAGTGCATTATTAATATCAATCTCATATGTGTTTCTATTACTACATTTAATTAAAAGAGTGCTGTCATCAGCAAAAAGGACAATTGGATAACGCATATGAGTTGGTAAATCATTTATGTACAATAAAAACAATAATGACCGAGTACACTACCCTGTGGTACACCAAATTTAACCGTTCTATACGATGAAGCAAATTTTCTTTCCTTTTTTGTTTTAAAACATACTCTTGAAGTTTCTGTAAATTGCTGGCGTCCTTGAAGGTAAGTTTTTATTAGGCTAAGAGCATTACCTCGAATGCCATAGGCTTCTAATTTTCTTAGGAGTATGTCTGATCAACATAATCGAAAGCTTTGGATAGGTCAGTAAATAATGCACAAATAGGAATTTGATTGTCAACTGATGGCAATATTAGATTCACAGTCGTATATAGCCATATTAATGTTGGTATTTTTCCTGAATCCCTTCTGCTCAGTGCAAAGAATGTTAAATTTACTTAAAAAGTCATATATCGAGTTGTAGATAACCTTTTAGATAACCTTTTCAATTATTTTTGAGAAAATCGAGATAAGCGAAATTGGCCTATAGTTGGTGATCTCATCTTTAGCGTTTTTCTTATATACAGGTATTACTCGTACTATTTTAAGTTTATCCGGAAAATTTCCGGCAGATACGCATGCATTGATTATATGTGCCATGGGAGGAGCTACATAATTACTCACATATTTTATTACTTTTGTAGATATGCCATCATGACCATAACTTTTTTTATCCTTTAAATTTTTAATTACATTTATGACGTCTTGAGGAATCACCGGTCGAACAAAGATGGATTGTGGATTTTTCTTTATATCTTCAGCAGCAGCATCGTCTTTTGATACAATCCCGACTTGTTCTATGAAGAAATTATTAAAGGTTTCCGCTAGCTCTTTAGGTTCAGTTATTATTGAGTTTTTATATTTTATACTAGAGACATGTTCATTAAGTTTTTTATTATTATTTATTATTTGCCAAATTGTTTTAGGTTTATTTTTCGATTGGTTAATTTTATGTATGTTTTGTGCCTTTTGTGTTAATTTGATAATTTTTTTCAGTTTACGTGAATAACTAATGAATGATTCCTTATTTTCTTTTGTTGGTTTTAATCTCTGTTGCCATAGTAAATAACGTTTTTTCTTACAACATATACGTATACCTTTAGAGATCCAGTTTATTTTATTTGTTGCTTTTTTAGTAATTTTTTTGTAAGGAAAACATAAATCGTGTATTAATTGAAAAGTGTCTATGAAATTGGCATATGATTTGTCAGGATCCTCAGTATCATATACATCGTTAAATGATATATTCTGTATATGTTTTTAAACATTTTTAGATTTTCTTCACAGATGTCTCTATGAATTGTATGCCATGTTTGTACTATGGAAGTTTTATCCGTTTTTATAATCATGATTTGTGCATTATGATCTGATAGTCCGAAATCCTTTATTTTACTATGACAGCCTTGTGTAATGTTATGGGCGAAATTATCAAGACAGGTATTACCAGCATGTCTAGTTACTTCATTAAATTGTAATTTAAGATAATACCCTGTGAGGATATTTTTGAAGTCCTGACTATGCCTATTATTTTTAAAAATATCAATATTAAAATCTCCACAAATTATGATTTTTTTGTTTTTGACACATATTTTTTTCAAAACTATATCCAGATTATTATAAAAATCATTAAGGTTTGTTGACTGTGGTGGTCTATATACACAAAGAAGAATTAAATTTTGCTGAGAAAGTTCAATAGCGCTTAATTTAATTATTCCCAATATAGAACACTTCATAATATCCTGTAGTTCTTTATATTCATAACCGTTTTTTAGTAAAATACAAGAACCGCCTCTTTTTTTGTTTCTTGAATAAATAGCTGCAAGTTTATAGTTCGGTATATAAAGTAATTTTTCTTGACCAGACATTATGAAGTGCTCAGTTATGCATATCACATCTATTGATATTCCTTCTCTGGATAATTCATTTAAATGAACACATAGAGTATCGGCTTTTGCCAATAGCCCGCAGACATTTTGATGTATAATTGATAAGTGGTTATTCACGAAAAGTATCATCAGCAGATTCATCTACAGTACGAGAAGAACTATCTCTAGATCCATCTACAGATTTTGCAGTCACTGGGGTAACATTACTGGGGTAGCTGATAATTAATAAATTACTTGTTGAGACTTTACTAATTGATTCTGTTTGTGTACATTTATCTAATAGTTTAACTTTAGCACATTTTTGATCATTTATTTTCTTACTTGTATATAATTCATAGTTATATTTATAATTTAATCCCAGCACTGCTCTAGCTAAATATTTACTTACACTAAACTTAAATCTAGGTCCATGTGGTATGTAACTGCTGTAGTCCATATTCAGGTATGTTGTGTTATTATAGAGTTTGCACATATGTTCTAAGAGTTTATTCAACATTTTTTCATTTAAATTTCTATTTCTAGGTATTTCAGATATTATGATATGAGGAGCTTTATTTTTCTCAAAGAACATACCGAGGTTAATTTGGACGTTCATAGGGTTATCATCGTTGCATCCACCTAATACTATTATATAATCCCTGTTACTTAAGTTTTTAACATTATTTTCCAGTGTGTTTAGAATATTATTTAGCTTAGATCCATATTTCCACAGCGAGAAGACCTCAAATTTTTGTCCTAATATTGTTTGCAGGGCTTTGCGTACTCCATTCGCCTGATGGTCTCCTAGTATTATAACCTTTATTTTGTCCTCTTCATGTTTATTATTTTTTATTACCTTCATGTCATTCTTTTCAATGTTATTATTTTCTGTAGTCAGGTTATTCGCACATTTTACACTGTTCATATTATAATCTAGATTGTTTTGCTTTGTATTGCTCTGGTTCTTTTTAATATCTGGTTCTAGTTTGTATCTTATATCTGTTACATGATTTATATTCTCGTTGTTTTCTACTTGTATTACATTTAGTATATTGGAAGTGGGTGTGCTGTCTATGTTATGTCGATTTGCATCATACATTTTGTTTCTTTTTCCTTTATGTCGATTTGGGGTGATAGACGAGGGTGTATCTAGTTTTTTATATGTATTGATCACCATGTTTTTCTTCTCTATTTATTTTTAAGTGTCTGTATATCTAGTGTAAGGTTTTCGATTTCATTATTTGCCGATAAAAGTTCATTAGATAATGTTTGAATTTTTTTCATGTAGTCACTGCAATGACGTGCTAGGCATACTGTTCATCGTGGTATCAAAAATAGGGGAGTGATGCGATGGAATGTTAGAAACTGATAAAGACCTTCTTCTTCGATAAGTGATAAAGTCGTCGTTGTTGCTTGTATCCATTTTTATTTTAATGATAATATCTCAATATAATTTATCCAATCGTTTCTATTACTATATTATTGCAAAATTTTTGAAAAAATATATTTTTGCACCGGTCACCCAGAGTTAAGTTTTTGCCATCACACAATATACAGAAAAAAAGAAAATGTCTATGGTCATAAAATGTCAATGTCTTACAGTCCTTGTTTTGACAGTTGACACTTATCAGTGTATGTCAGATGTCAATCGTATTTAAACAAGTGATTGTTATTGTTCTGGTTAAATTTCGGTAGTTGTAAATTATTATTAACAAATTTCGGTAGTCCTGGATTTTTTAAAATTCAAATTGTTCCAACGGTATATTATGATAGGATGATTTTCAAGAAAAAGTAGATGGAATGTATTCCACTAAGTATGTAATATGATCTAGTGAAAGTAAGTTCCTAGGTACAACTCGGGCGAATTAACTTGACACCTGGTTCAATTGACGTTTCTCTTAAGTACTGAGTGCAAAAAAAGTTTTTTTTATTTTAAGTTATTTCAAAAAAATAACGTTACCGGAATTAGTTATTTTTATAGGGCTACACTAACCACAGTATTTTATGCAATTATTCGCCACGTACGAGTAGGTTTCGCCCAAGGGTTCCCAAGCAGGAATACGAGGTTTATGGATGCGTCCGATAATTTGTATCTAGCTTCATATTAATATATTCCGTGAGTAGCTACTTCATACCACTCAACGCAATAACGTTATTAAAATCACTAATCCACTACATGAGACTGACCAGTAATGTCTATTTTGTATTGCTTATCAAATTTAATGCCAAATTATGTAATAATAATTACTAATTAGTGCTTCACCTGTGAAAAAAATTGTAAAGTTTTCCCGCCGTAAAAAATAACCTATGTGTTAATCCAATGTATTAATTAACTACATACCAAATTTTATTAAAATGCTCCAGTTGTTTAGATATTTTCCGTTAATTTATGCTTTTCATTAAGCAATTAATTTTAAAAACACCATTTTATGCTCAGTACTCACATATGGTTTTGCTCGATCGAGCAATTACGTAGCCCACGGCTTGGGCTTTTGTCCACACGTTCAACATTACTCGATAGTTAGGAGGTAGATTTACTCCAAATTGAAGGATATAGATATATTTAATTCCATCGAGCCGGCTCGATGCAAGCCTTCAAGCTGTGAGTTTTGCGGTCCACACGGTGGTTTTTGCTCGATATGGAGTAAAACTATCGAGTAAAACCGTATGTGAGTACTTAGCATTACAGTAATAATATCTACAATAAATGAAACAATATAGGATATTATGTCTAGACTAAAGTATCAAGATATTACCAGCTATATAACCGAGCTTCGCTCGGTATTCAAAAAATTAAAAAAAAACACATAAAATTACTTTTTATGAAAATGATTCCTGGCTAGATCGATTTATCGCCCCCGAAACCCCCTATATACAAAATTTCTTGAAAATCATTGAAGCCGATTCTGAGATTCCAATTATAAATATATATATATATATATATATATATATATATATATATATATATATATATATATATATATATATATATATATATATATATATATATATATATATATATATATATATATTCTTATTCTTAAAATTGATAAATATTGTTTAATAAATTTTATATAATATGGCAATTTGTTTTTATTTTCTAAAAGTTATTATTTGATCAATCTATGTATTTAAATTCTAAAGTAATCTTATCTTATACCTTTAAACGAGCAATTCTTGTATATAAATATATATATATATATATATATATATATATATATATATATATATATATATATATATATATATATATATATATATATATATATATATATATATATATATATATATATTCTTGTATATAAATATATATATATATATATATATATATATATATATATATATATATATATATATTTATATACAAGAATTGCTCGTTTAAAGGTATAAGATAAGATTACTTTAGAATTTAAATACATAGATTGATCAAATAATAACTTTTAGAAAATAAAAACAAATTGCCATATTATATAAAATTTATTAAACAATATTTATCAATTTTAAGAATAAGAAACGTTTATTTTGCACATCACACAACAAAATATTTACAAACAGACTAAAGAACAAGGACACAAAACAAATAATCTAGCATTATATTGTGTGATGCTAAAAATGGACCCCAGCTCAGCATTAGCAGCGAGTTGCTGCACTGATTTTCTGCTGGGACCAAGGTATGACATCACAATAATATAGTACTTAATGGCAATATAATCACAAAACAAGGAGCATACTAAATTAAATTAATAATCTAAATACTAAAATATAAATTATTAAAGAAAATAAGCAACTAAAAAAATAAAAATAAAAAATAAAAATTCTAATCAATTAATTCTTCTACTCCAGACATCCTTCCTTCAGACTCGCTTTCATCACTTTCATCGTTGTCGTCCTCCTCCTCTTCGCTGTCCGACGAGCTATCTTCTCCTCCAAGGGATATAATTATTTGTCGAACATTCTCCTCTTGCAGTCTATCTTTCTCCCAGTATTCCGCTTCCAATCTTTCAACATGGTTAACCTCTTTTTTCCAATCTGCTACTGTAATGGATTGAATAGCTTCTTTTGTAAGTCCTTCTATTTTTCTTTCTAACTGGTCAATGTTTTTGTCTGCCACCCTCTGTTTGACCAGATTCCAAATGTATTCTATTGGATTTAAACCACAGTGATAGGGTGGCAGACGAACGACTTCGTGACCATTTTCTTTTAATAATTCATCTACGACATACTTTTTTTGTGGCTTATTCGATCTAATCAGCTGGTACAACTCCGGTCTTGTCATTTTTATATCAAAGCTTATGTTATGAGTTGTTAACCAACTTTGCATTTCATGTTTTAATGCAGATTGGTGAGGTACTTTTTCTTTTTGTGTTGAGTGGTACGGTGCATTGTCGATTACGACTATGCCGTTTGGAGGCAAGTTGGGCACCAATTTTTCGTTTAACCATTTGGTAAAATTTTTAGTGTCCATTTCATGGTGGTAATCCCCAGTCTTGCTTTTACATTTATAAAAAAGCTCCGCCCCAGGGATAAAACCATTTTCACCACCCGCATGGACGAGAATCCAGCGTTGACCCGGATTTGTGTTTTTCATTATGCTGGCATCGCTACTATTTTGCCAGCACTTCCGTACCGTATAATGGGAATGTATCCAAGTTTCGTCCAGATACGTGACCGGTTTCTTGTCTGCTCCAAGTTCCCGGTTCTCTTTCATACGTCTTAAGTAGCGAGCTCTCCAGGCCGCAATATCTGGTTTTTGTATTAGTACTAATCGAGCGTTCTTGCATTTTTTAAATTTGTATCCTAATTGCTCCCTTAAAATAAGACGCAATGTGGTTCTTTCACCTGAAAACAAAAAACAGGCTTAGTAACAGATGATAGGAGGACTTTATTATACCATGTAATAAATAAATTTATTAATTACCAAAGTTAATTAGTATTATAAAATATAAAATATTATTATATCAGTCATTAAATAGTGGAGAAATACTGTTATTTTTGGGATTTCTAATGTGATGTCGCAAATAATTACATTTTTTTCCGCTTACATTGCTAACGCAGGCAAAACCATACGAGATTTATCAAAATAATGTACTAAGTATTGTAGACAATGACATTTTTTAAAGTGACTATAACATATTTTATACCCGTGCGAAGCCGGGGCGGGTTGCTACTTATTAATTATAAAAATAAATAAAAGTTCGGTAAATAATAAAAAAAATCTTTGATAAATATGAATTAAAATTAGCTAATTAGCTGTTGGCTGATTAGCTGGGCTAATTCAGTTAACCGGCTTACACAGTAGTACAGCCCTATTATATAATAAAGGAACAATTAGTAACAAAATATTCAAATATTAGATATTAATAAAGATATATATTAAGTAATAAAATGAAGATACACACCTGGAAAATTCAAATCCCTTTTTGCAGCGGCCAATATCTTTTTCAGGGTAGGGACTTCTTTTCTGACTGTATAAAAACTGTTTACAATATTTCTTAGAGCGACCAAGTCAAAATTATCCAAGGCAATTTTTTTTGCACTTGGTTTTCTCTTTTTGCCAGGTGTCGACGGTTGAGCTGGGGCAGATGTTGACGTACCAGATGTTGAAGGCACTGGCGATTCAGATTTCACCTAAAATAAAATAAAAAAAAACTTTATTTATTAATTTGAAATACATAGCAAATTCGCAAAACATTATAAAATAAAATTCATATGTCGGTAATATTAGATAACTACATATTAATTCATTGACAAACTAACTTTAAAAGCAAAATGTTACGGATTTAAAGTTATACAACATTTAAAAAAATCAAGAAATCTCTACCTTGAGACAGATTTATTAGCATATCGCCATGAAAAATTCCTTTTCTAGTATTTTTTTCATCAAATTATTCGTGAATAGTTACAGTTATAGTTCATTTTATAATCAAAAACTTTTTTAAGATATACCATTTTATTGTTTTAATTTTCACAGAATGATTTTTTTTCGCTTAATTTTAACTTACAGTAGTGAAAAAAATCGTATGTGAGCGTTTTGTACAATAAGCTTAAAATTTGCTTATCTAATCGTGGATTTTGAAAAGGTACAATACTAGTGGATTTTCATTATAAAAATATATTCAAAAAAATGGTATTCTACTTCAAAGGGTTACTTTTATTTTAAATGCAATTAACGTCAATTTCACTTACAATCAGATACGACCGTATTATGATTCGAATTACACAATAATTAGTCCGCGGCCAACCAGACTGTTAATTTAATCTTGAGGGTTATGTTTTTTTTATTATCACATTATTGTGATAATAAAAAAAACAGGAATTTTATAAAAATATTTTTATAAAATTTCTGTTTTATAAGTGTCGCAAAATATAGAAAATAACAATGAGAGAGTGAGACCCAACACTAAAATACAAAAAAAAAACGGGATAGCACAGTGGTATTTCATTTAAAATATACAAAAAACTGTACTAGTCCTGGAGAAGCTGATTTAGTCGAAAATGTAACTAACCTAAATTAGTAAGTAAGTAATTGCTGCTTATTTACGCAAATTATTATTAAAACCAGTCGTGAGTGACAAGTAAATTGCTACAATATGTACATTGTACGTAGAATTCTTTACCTGTTCCCCTTTAGAAACCGGCCTGGTCGGGTCCCTGCCAGCAGGTAAAGAAAAGTAAAGGCGAGCAGGTAAAGAACTGTACGTACAATGTACATATTGTAGCAATTTACTTGTCACTCACGACTGATTTTAATAATTATTTGCGTAAATAAGCAGCAATTACTTACTAACTTAGGTTAGTTACATTTTCGACTAAATCAGCTTCTCCAGGACTAGTACAGCTTTTTTGTATATTTTAAATTAAATACCACTACTATAATTATTGTACCTTTCTAAAATCACCATTAAACAAGCAACTTTTTAAGCTACAAAACGCTACGTAACCATCTGAAGTGCCACCATAGTGGCCGGCTTACACATATTAAGTTGATAGGTAGTAACTAAATTCTAATTATTATCTAGTTTAGTACTTACCAAATTTTAACTTGCTACTTGCTACATTTTGTGTTTACATGCAATTCATAACTTAAAATTGTACTTATCAACTTAATACCTGTTAGCCAGCCACAAAACACTGGCTTTCGTTATGGGAGGCCATTTTTAAAGGAGAAGAAAATAGGTACATAAAACTAATTACCTGTTTTTTTATTCTTAGCAATGTACTTTGATATCCCAGTTGCAGCGCAGGTTCTATTGATAGGTTGATCCACAGGTATTAGAAACTTCCTATTAATTTTAAGATGCTCGCGAGCTTCTTGAGCACTTTTAGTAGGGTTTACGGGAATCACTACTTTGCTGAGTTCTTTCTCGCGTTCAAAAAAAGCCAATACTTTGAGTATTAAAGCTCTCTCTTTACTATGGATAGTTCCCACCATTTTGATATAGGTAATATGTATATACCACAGACGCACGGCAATGTTCAAACGTTAATACGAATAACAAAAACTTAACAAATTTAACGTTCAAACGTAACAAATAACACAAATCTCAACAAAAATCCAAAAACAATAACAATTAACTACTAACAAATAACTCCGAAACGCAAACTCAATAACACACGTGTAACGGTAACAGATATGCTAACGCTACTGGACGCGTACGACGAGAGCGGGGCGCTGCGCGGGGAAGCGAGGGAGGGGTAAAATTTAAGCCAGGTGTCAAGTTAATTCGCCCGAGTTGTAGGTATCATGTATTCCTTAGTTATTTTTGAATTGTTCCAATAAGGTTCTTGATCATTTAAAAGTGCTATATAGCTGTTTAATAAGATTTCACACAGTTCCTGTTATTGAGCAAGATTAGTGTACATAGTGCTGTTTGTCACTGGTTTTTTGCTTACTCATGCAACATTTTTCTTCTCACCTGTCTGGTTTGAAAAACACTGTGTTTTTTGTGTATTTAAGTAGCTTTTAATCAAAACACTCAGGTTCACTGATAACACTTTTACTTATTCACTTTTAAAACTTTTATTTATGTTAGTCTTGACCAAGATAGTAATTCCAGGTGTAAGTTGAATATTATTATGCAGATTTATTCACTTAAAAGACAATTAAACTTAGTAAATTAATTTTAGAAACAGAAAATACACAGAGCTAGTGTTTACTTGGCTAGTGTTGCCAGCACACTATGAGATTGCAGCATCTTCGCTTAACTTCTTTCTTCTCCTTCGGGGTCCTGATATTTGCAGCCTTCCATTTTTGGCTCCTCTGCGTCGGACCTCGAGGTTTAACTCGACGACTTTCAAAGTCTCTTACTGCATTTCCAGTCTTGTAATGCGCGCTCTCGCTGGTGCTCGAAAGCACGGCGTTGATTTCGGTTGCTCCTAGCGGGCTGTCCACGCTGAAAAGCTCCCTCGTTTCGCACTATAGTGATTTTAGTTAAGATATCGTCATAAAAACGACGATGTCTAGAAACGCGTTTTTGACAAACAGCTCCCAATTCATTATTTTAAGTTATCTATAGTTATGTCGTATATTTGTGTAATTATAAGTGATTTACATTTTAATGTATTTAAGAACGGACCGGAAATAACAGTGCAGCAAACTAGTATTCCAGCATTTCTTATCCCATGCTTGCTGCTTACTCGATTTCGAATTCGATAATGTCTATTATAGTCGGGGAGTGGAAGAGGGGATTTCGGGACAAGCTCGAGCGTGTCAGATTAACACACCTCCATTTACAAAAGGATTAATCCTTTTGTAATTCTGGGTAAACTTTATTATTTTGCTCTAAAAATAGCATTATTTCATGGCGTGAATAAAAAAACAAATATCTAACAAACAATATCTAGCTGAAATGTCAAAAATCGAAAGCCCAACTTAAAAACTTGCGCTTCCTTAGATTATCTAATTATTATTGGATAATCTGATGGTCAGTACTCTCAAGCGTGCGTAAATTGCGAGACTTGGTAAATGTAGCCACCGCCTCCTTAGTTGAACAGAGAAATGGAGTTTTCGGTGGGTCGTCAGCTTTAAGGGCCCTTGCGCATTCGATGCAGTTGTTTTCTTTTTATAGGATTTTATATCCGCTAAGTATCCGCTGACATAATATACAGTTGGTTGTTTTTCGAAGCTCATAAACATTTCTTCGAGATCCGTAACTTCCTTTTCAATCTCGCTTATATGTAATACGGGAATTTTGTTAAAATTATACTCGGTTTCATCGATATTCAGCTTATCTGATATCATTATTGATTTTTTATTTACACACTTACTCTTTCATTTTTTAAAATAATGTCGTGAAAATCTAAATATTTGATTTCCATCCAACTCACAATTTGAACATTTTCCCAATGGAGAAGTCATTCTCGTAATTATAGAAAATTTTAGTGCTGAAGGAAAATGGTGTATTGTTGGGTTTCGTAGGGCAGTGTTGCCTGATAATACCAAAGAGATTTTCTACTTTCTACGTCTTGATTACATTTTCTTAAATTTAAATCTTTAAAATCGTTAGCACTCGCAATTTCCCGTATATCTTGTAACTTACATTTAATTGTTATGATATACCCGTTCACATACCTAACACAGCGTAACCTTATTTGGCTCTCTGATTTTGAAAATTTGAAACCACCAAGCATGTTTTTGTGAACATTTTCCCTTATGTATTTTTTTTTTATTTCCTTAGGTCCACTAGGGCTATTTGTGCAATCGAACAACTTGTCCAATTGACTAATTAGTAATTACTAATAACATACGAAGTGTCCATTAACGAGTTTGCTTTTTCTGTATCCAAAAGTAAAATATCACTGGCTCGCAATGCTAAAATTGAGGAGATTGTGCAGCTTAATAATTCAGCAGCATATTTTACCCTCATGTTCGTCTCATATTTTAAATTAACGTGCGTTTTCGTAATTTTTGGGAAATTTAAATTGAGGTTTGTGTTTATTTCACACAAATCAACTAAGTGTGCCCATTTAGCTTTCCTACCACTAAAAACTATTTCACCTGCGTCATGAAAGTTATTTTAACTATTGGTCTTAACATTGACGCCGTGAAATTGGTTACTTGACAGTTTTATTAATAAATATTAATTATGCAATATTATAATAATATTATGGTCCTAGCTTATGGACGTAGGTCCTGTCGTGGCGGGAAATTATAAAAAAGAAACTTTAAAGTAAATATGTTTTTTTTCTTTAATTTCCCGTTTTTTTTTCTCTCCAGCTTTTTCCTCGGCTGCCGCTAGTTCCTTTTTTCGAATGGTTCTTGTTTATTATTTTCACCACTATCCAGTCTATACCATTGTCTACATTTTCACCATCGTCTTTCTCAAGAGACACGCCGTTTAGATATTGCCCTTGGCAGTGGAGGCGTGCCGCAGAACATATGAATATAGTCAATGGACACCTTATCTAAATTTAATGAAGATGTGCTTGGCCGAGGTTCACTAATGTCATCCATATTTGGCCTCAGGAACTGTGGTAGTCGTGGTTTCAATATAGGCCGTCCTTTCACTGCCTTCCAATATAGAAAGTTTTCTAAATCATCTTCCAACTGAAAAAGAGAAGTTTTTTTTTTAATCCATAGATGTACCTATATATAATTTGACTAAAAATTAAATGCTTACAGTGATATAAATAATAGTTGCATTAGGGCAATATATAATAATACACAGGTAAAGGTACATTCTGAAGCTATGCTAATATTAATTAGGTTTGATTTAACTTTGTAAGTATCAATTTATTACTTTTACTTACCAGGATTTATATATTTTTTTTTTCATATAAAAAATATTACACATTGTATTAATAATAATTAAAGTATAACATGGTATAACCCAATATAAAACTAAAACCTACAAAATAAAAAAAAATACAAATAACCTCTAATTATCTATAAAAAGAAAAAGTATACTTTTACTTACATTTAAATGATCTTCACATATATATAAAACACGCTTTGGACATGTAATAGATAATGCATTGCACCATTCTTGCTTCGTCGACACAGGCAACGAAAAAAACGATTTATTCGGAGCAATCCTAGAATTACTCTTGCAGGTAGGTACACAACAATATTTTGGGTCCTTCATAGGCACATACCCGGTATTTTTGTTTTGTGCCATTGTAATCAACGAATACTATAATCACAATAATGTATAATGTCGAATTATACATTACAAATTGTACAATAATAAACACAAGTAATAAACTAGGTACCTCAAAACTACTCGAAAATCGAAATGTCATGTTGACACTTGACAGTGAGTAGTGACTTTTTAGTGGTTTTTTTTTCTGATGCTTCATGATGTCTTTTTAAAACTATTTTACACCAGGCAAAGAGAATGTCTGATATTATGCCGTAAGTATGACGTCACAGTGTATTTTTCAGTTTTTATTTATTTTCTCAGTAAATAAGCAATATAAAATTTTTTTGAATATTTTTTGATATCAGGAGAAAAAACTAAAGAAACGTTATTTTTTATTTTAGGGCTTAAAAATTTTGAAATGTTGTCAATTATCTCTAAAGTTGCTCGCTGACCTTTATCAAGATAGATAGGGCTTTGCTCAGACAACATTTGGCTTGAAGATTCGTATTTGAAGAAGAAATACTTTTGTAGCCACAGAACGACTTTGCATTCTGGGTGGAATAGAACGCCGGGTATATCCACGTGTGTTAAACATGTTGGACACGCTGGTCGGTCGTCTTTCCTATTTATAAATATGATGGATATAATCTCGTCTGTATTAAGTTGCGCTTCGCTTATTGCGTACGCTAAAACTATCTGGTTGCTGGTTAATGTCTTGCATTACCGCACGAGATAGTTTGGCGTTGAGCGTCAACTTAGCCGCTGCTGTTTCCCGTGGATTGCACGAAAATGTCAGGGCTTTTAACAACTGTACTTGGTTGTCATCAAGGAAGTACTTTGGTGCAACGGTGCTAGTCCTGGCTGCGAATCTAGCTGGGTGATTACTTGGTGGTTGAATAACCAGCAATCCCTCTGTCATTGGATCGCGCCAAAGATCTGCCTCTCGGCTCTCCGTACTCATCTACCATCCGGTTGAGATAGTTGTCCGCCAAACGCTCCATCATAAGCGAGATCAATATGTCTACGACTATAGCCTTCTTAATTGATTTAACGTTTTGCAGTGACTTCTCTGCCGTCTTACGTAGTCTTTCCGATAGAGCTTCTAGATCTATCTGATTACTTGACATCAGTGAATGTGCGTTCAGCAGGCGATGGAGGGCTTTTGCTGTATTACCAGCTAAAGCTTTAGCATATGCATCAATGGATCTAGTCGTCGGTATTGGTACAACAAATCGTCCGAATTCAGTTGTTACTTTAATTCGTCCCTTTGCTTCCAATCCTTTGATCAACTGATCAGCTGATACCTTGCTATCTGGCTCCGCAATCTGCACGCAAACATCTACTGCGCCTTGTTGGTTCTTTATCTCTTCAATTGTGTGTGAAAATGACGAAGTGGCTTGCATTCTCTGCTCCAAACGGCGTCTTAAAATTTCAGCATAGGCCTGAGGGTCTACGCTCCTTTGATCGCCAGTCTTTGGGTCCCTTCTTGTCACCTCGATCACAACATCATCGAAGGCGAATTCGTTTCCAATAGGTAACTTTATATCGTTTGTCGCCATCTTGTAAAGGGTTTTCCAATAAGAGGTGTTATTTTGATATTCAAAGAAAAATGCCATTTTTTATTATAAATCATCAGATGTTTATTTCATTACAAAGAGGAAGGCATGCCGTTAATAGTGGAAAATAACATCAGGCAAATGACCACCACGGCCACGCTTACAGGACAAAATCCTTTTCATGAAATTTTCCATAACTAAATCGCAAAGTGGCTGCTCTATGTCCTCGATAGCCTCACGAATTCCATCTTTGAGGTCTTGAATCGATACTGGGCTGTTGGCGTAGACCTTGTCCTTCACGTGGCCCCAAAGAAAGAAGTCGCAAGGTGTTAAATCACAAGATCTCGGTGGCCAATTGTGATCACCTCTTCGAGAGATAACACGGTCCGGAAACTTTTCCCTTAAAAGATCAATGGTTTCGTTGCTTGTGTGGCACGTAGCGCCGTCTTGTTGAAAGTGAACGTTGTCCAGATCAATACCATCCAATTCCGGCCATAAAAAATCGTTAATCATCTCTTGATAGCGCAATCCATTCACCGTAACTGTTGCGCCAGCCTCATTTTCGAAAAAGTAAGGTCCAATGACTCCGCCGGACCATAAACCGCACCAAACAGTCACACGTTGAGGATAGAGAGGCTTTTCAACAATAACTCTTGGGTTTTCTGAGCCCCAGATGCGACAATTGACAACATTTCAAATATTTTTTGTACTTGTTTTATGACGAAATATAAAAGCAGGGGTTAAATTAGGGGACCCATATTTTTTTATTTTTGAAAATGTGGTCATTTTCATTTATAAAACTTGGTTTTTAATTCTGATCATTCTAAAATGACTTAAGCGCCAAATGACGTCATTGGTACGGTTGAACAACAAAATACCTTTGCACGTCATATCTGATTTCTTAAAAAAAAAACTATCAGTACTGTCACTGACTTTGTGATACTTTGAGGTTATTGAATTTGTTATTGTGTTTAGATCTGCATCTACAATATTATACTACATATCTGTGATCTGCATTATTTTCGAGCTCTTTTCGCAAATTTCGATAATTCTTAACGTTGATTTGATTTGATTCTTTTTACAATGAAAGTATCCGAGGGATTTCACGTCGCTGACAGCAGGAACTTGCCTAAAATAGACTACATAATGTTGCTGCAATACATGCAAGAAAACGAATGCTACAATGCTGCGGAAACACGTAGTGCCAAGTCTTTGTTGGCTTCGCGGGAGGCTTATGTGGACACGGCTGTAGGATATGTAGAAGTAAAAAGAGAAGGTCACCTATGCGTTGTCAAATGCAGAGTAACTCCCGAACACAAAGTGAAGGGAAAGCTATATATGGTTACTGCTACTATTGATGAAATGGCTGAAAAAATTATTCAAGTTGAGTGTAATGACTGTGCAGCTTCCGCAGGAGGGTGCAAACATGTTATTTGCTTTGCAATGTGGCTCATAAAAAGATCGGATGAACCATCAGTTACGTCGACAACCTGCTATTGGAAGAAACCAAAACTCTCTTGTGCTGTAGGTGAACAGAACTTCATCACAGCAAAAGATATTGGCAGAAAAAAAAAATCGCCAGAGAATGTGAATGCGAGTGTATCTCTGTCTCTGTTCTTAGAAGAATGTAAAAAAAGAAACATAGACACAGGATTGATTCATAAGTACACGACAAACTGTCAGCATTCATTGACTAACTTCAGGATTTTTAATTTGATGTTGCAGTTTCTTCGTGAGGTGGATGATAACCACACCTATGAAAAATTTAAAACATTTTGTGGTAATAAATTGACAGCAGAGGTTATAAATAATATAACTGAAGCTACAAAAGACCAAGCTGACTCAAAACTTTGGCACTCCTTACGTCAAGGGAGAGTAACAGGATCCAAAATCTATGAAGCTGTTCATTGTAAAACAGAAAATGGTGCTTTAGTACAAACTATATTAGGAGGTTATAAAGTACCAGAGACCAAAGCGATTAAAAGGGGAAAGGCTTTAGAAAAATTAGTCCTTAAAGAACTAGAAACTGAGTTTGGTGTTATTAAAAATAGTGGACTTATACTTATAACACCAATAATTGGTGTTTCTCCTGATGGAGTTTGTAAAGACTTTGTGATAGAAATTAAATGTCCCATCAGCAACAAAACTATGCTGAACTATGTAAAAAATTCCGAGTTAAAGGACAAATTTAAAGCTCAGATAATGCTGCAAATGCATGCCACCAGAAAGCTGAGAGGATTGTTTTGTGTAGCTGATCCTAGTTTTGAACAATCTAAAATTATTCATAAGTACTGGGTGGACTATGATAGCGATTACATGCAATGTTTATTAAATAATGCTGAAAAGTTCTGGGAACAATTTATTTTTAAGATTATGTTAGACAGTGCAAAATAAAAACAATTTTATCATTTTAGTATATTTTATTCATTTTTTATGGGAAATTATAAATCTAGATTATAGGAAAGGAAATTATAACTTACCCACGGAATTTACAACTAAATAGATTAGATTTACATTTCTTTGGGTACCAGTAGGTTAAGGGGCCGGGTACCCTTGGAATTTCTCATACAAACGTAATTCCAAAATCATTTTCTCATACGAAAATATTTAACATGTTTGAGTTATTTTTCAGTTTAAGATAGTTTGGAATTACGTTTTGGAATTACGTTTGTATGAGAAATTCCAAGGGTACCCGGCCTCTTAAGGTTCTTTTTTTTATGACCACACAGAAAACTTAATTAGCATAATTCAGAAATTAATTAGCAATTTGAGTTATATTTATTGTGTAATTTAGAAGGGAACTTAGATTTATTTAGAGGCTAGTTGATTGTGGCTAAGTTAGTAATTTAGAAGTTCCCTTCTAAATTACTAACTTAGCCAAAAATGCTATTAAAAAGAAGTTGGTTTAATTACATGCCATTTTTTATTATTGAACTTTTGTGGATTAATTAATTTGCAAAGTTCTGGGAACAATTTATTTTTAAGATTATGTTAAACAGTGCAAAATAAAAAAATATATCGTTTTGAAATTATTTATTCATTTTTTATTATTGAACTTTGCAAATTAATTAATCCACATGCCACAATAACAGCTTCATCCATATGCTGAATAAATTTATTATTAACCACCGAGTGTGGTTTTAAAAGTTTAAATAGCCTTACTCTCCTTATTACCCTCTCAACATGAATACGCAGGCTGGCTACTGCCTTACTTTTTATTGCTTCCTGTTTGGTCATTTTGGTACCTTTTGACACACTAGGTGGGCGAAGAAGTGCAATGTGCTTTCTGCTCAACAAAGTTTCTATATGTTTAAACCCCCTGTCAGCCAAAAGTGTACAGTTTTCAGGTAGGACTTCCAAAAAACCGCTCTTCTCTACTATTTTTGCATCTGAAATACGACCACCAAATCCAATAGATACAAAGTTAATAAACCCATCTGGTGTTGTGGCTATTAAGTACTTTAGAGTGTTTGCATTCTTGTATTGAGACCATGTAAGGGACTGTTGTATTGGATTTGATGGTTTTTCTAGTTCTATCTCGAAACAATCTATAATGCAAAACACATTTGAATATTCTTTACTAGTTGTAAAAGATGACGGTAAATGTCTTTTAATGTCCTGTATCTGTGGAGAAAAAATAAATTGTTGAAAAAACTGATAAAATACACAATGTTTTAAAAAATATTCTCCATATTGTTGATAACGATACCTGAAACATATCGGCTATTTGATAAAAAGGTATGTTATTTTTAATTTTATACAAGGTTATAATGGTATCTAAAGACTTTACTTTAAGTTGTGATTCAAAAAACATTATCAACCAATAATAATTTTCTGGTACACCTATATAAATATGTGGTTTTTTTTCAATTAATCTGAGCATAAAGCTTTTGCCATTGAGTTTTTTCTCTTCATAAATTTCAGACGTGTCTTCTGAAAAGTCAGCAGAGGTAGTACTGCCCTGTGTAGATGGTATTGCCTCTATGCTTTCTACATCAAACAGATCTACATTTTCTTTTTCTGTTTTTTTATGTATGTGTAGTGAACAGTAAGTTGCCCGGTCTGCAGTTTTTGCCTTTACTTGCACAGCTTTATTACATCCGCTAGTTGGTTCATAATTTGTACCCCTGTCAACAGTCACAGATGACTGTAAAGATGTGCTTGGCTGAGTTATGTCTAAATTACTAGGCCTATGAATTAATGAAACTGGTACTCGATTCTTTAGCTTAGGTTTTCCATTCATAATATAACGCCACTAATGGTAGTTGTCAACATCTTCAAGCTAGAACAAAAAAAAGTCTTAAACAAACCTTGATACTTTAAGCTGCAAAAAGTATGTATTTATTTATATCATTTACTTAGCATGGTTCAGAGTATTTGCTAGACAACGCAAACATGATAATGCAGTGAACTGGCTTTCATAATTTTATATAAGTAGGTAAGTATTACAATATTTTGTAATAATCTAATTTAATTACATTTACTTACATTAAGATGATCTTCACATATAAATATAAGACGTTTCGGGCATCCAACACCCACGGCATTACACCACTCTTGCTTTGCTGACCGTGGTACCGCAAAGAAGGTTTTGTGTGCATCTTTAACAGAATTGTTTTTGCAATTTGGTACAAAACAATTTTTATGGTCTTTATAGGGCACGTGCCCTAAAAAATATTCATTGGGATTCATTTTAAGCAAAAGATATTAAATCAAAATTGCGTGGCGTCCTCAGTATATATACTGTATTATGCATGCAACAACCTCAACAACAACAAAGATTCTAAATAGAGGTTATATGTCAATTTTTTGACAACGACATTAAAGTGACGCGATAAACGTTTTTTAGGTTATATCCTGTATGCAAAGGTGTGTATCGTATTCTGCCGTACCAATGACGTCACAAGTGGATTTTTCGTTTTAATTTTTTTTCTCGGAAATTAATGATTAAAAATATCTGTAATTTTTTTTTAGGACTTCGGAAATATAAACAAAGAAATGGTATTTTTTATTTTTGATGATTAATTAAATGAAATGTTGTCAATTTTGCTTGTTGACGAAGCCACCGAGGTGGAAATGGGCCTCATCACTGAAGATGATTTTTCGATGGAATTCCGGATCATTTTCATGCATTTCAACGACCCAATCAGCAAAGTCACGACGTTGTTGATGATCGGCCGGCTTGAGTTCTTGTGTTAACTGGACTTTATAAGCCTTAAGACCCAAATCTTTATGCAAAATACGGTGTAATGACGTTTGTGGAATACCTAATTCCAAAGAACGACGAGGAATGGACAAACCTGGGTTTTCTTCAACACTTTCGGCTACAGCAGCAATATTCTCGGCTGTTCTTGAGCGACGTGCACGGGTTTTATTCTTCTTATCACTAACTTGTCCCAACAGCTCGAATTTTTCCACCAATTTCTGTATTGCGGTCCGACAAGGTGCTTCACGACGACCCAAAAATGTTCGAGTTTTACGAACCGTCTCTGCCAAATTTTCACCATTTTTATAGTGAATTTTAATAATTTCAATGCGTTGTTGAAGCGTGTATCGTACCATTTTTATTAATGGCGTAGTTTCTACTTGTCAAATGCCAAGAAATGACAGCTTCAAAAGTGACATCTACCGAAATAGCGGGCTATTCAAAATAACACCTCTTATTGGAAAACCCTTTACAAGTAAGACAGGTGATATGACTTGCGGTAGGTGCGAGCGGGATGCACTTGCCTGCGCATGCTTAGCTACTTGCGAGGAGTCGTTATCATTCAAAGTCGTTGGCAATTCAAAATCCTTAGAATTTATAACTTTCTGATTTATTTCAACAATTCCTATAGGACCACTATCACAGTTTAAGCTCTGCGACTTGCTTGATACTCCCCTCACTTTATTAATCAGATTATTGCTAAAACACTCGATATTGTTCACTAACGACGCCTGCCGTAAGTTTATTACTTCGCTCTGTAACTGTCGAAATTTATCTTCACACACTTATTTACTTTTTATTTCATTTAACTCGTTTTGTAGAGTAATTAAGTCTTTCAATAATCTCGTAACGTCGTTATGGTCAAAAGTCACTGGGGGTAACTTTTGAAAGTCACGGGACACAAAAAGTATTTCCTCAGGGTCTGTTTCTTTAATGAGAGCAATAATATCTTCGATTTCACTATGCATTTTTCCATCTCTTTTGCGCGTAATCCTCCTTTTCGAAGTCTTGACAGAATAATAAAGAAGGTTTTTGGCTATATTGATATCTTCCGACTTATATGCCGTTGAACACAGCCGTATAATACTCTCCTCATCCATAACATCACATTTATTTTGAATAAATGACAGGACTTCATTAATTACAATATTGCAACTAGCACACTTAACTACGTCAAGGTCGATGACCCTCCGGTATTAGCCATTTTGCAACACGTCCGTTCGCAAGCGAGCGCGCGTGATAACTGACATATGTAGACCTATATTAGTACATGGAATTGGTACATTTTGGTTTGCATCAAATTTGGTACTTCTGATTTATTTATATGTTGTATGTGATGAGGTGGTAATGTCAAATATAATTTTTCCACCTCGAAATCCTTCCGAAACATTGGAAAATTCATGAGAAACCATTAAATTTTTGATCAGTTTTCAGTTTTTGCCATTTTTTACCACCAAGGACCTGTTTAATGGTAGAAGTCACCAGAAATTACTTTAAAGTAGACTAAATTTGCAACAAAATGAGAATAGTTGGGTCTCGATAAACTGAATAGTTTCAAAGATACAGCTTTTCAAATGTTTGCAAAATCTCAAAAAAAATAATTAAAATTCACTACGTCGTATGTAGAAAACATAATATTGGAAATGGCTGTAGTTACTATTAGTCGGTCAGCATCCTCCTCTGCTTGTAGTGTAAGAATATTGTTCCTCTCCAGTTGCACCTTCAGCATGTTGATGAATCTAACCTTGTTCCTGTCATTCAATAGGAACTTATCCTGAGCAACTGAAACAATGGTTGTCTCGTCAAAGATAACAGGGAGGACTTCGCTCCAACTCTATGGAGACGTTCAGAGCTTTTGGTGTTTTTTCCTGAAGCGTCATATCCGTCGAAAACCACGATTATATAGGAGCCGTAGTGACTTCTCAAGTATTGGACATATCTGGCACCATTTTCTCCAAAAGACACAATTCCGAGGCCACACAACTTTGTGGAGCAGATGTCCACTATAATAAAATTCCTGTGACGACCTCAACTTCAACCGCCACATGCAAAGTTAATACGTATAACACAGACTTTGAATTTTGTGCCCGCGACTTCGTTCGCGTGGAATAGTAATTATGGGCATTATATTTATTTTGGCGAACAACTTCCTCAGCTTTAGAAATTATAGCTGTTATCCACGGCTTCGTCTGCGTCTATTTCATTAATGCATTATAAAAACGATTATTTTGAGTTAATCTTAACCCTTCAATCGTGGAAAAAAAATCTGTCAAAAATAGGAATCCAAAATCGCAAAAAAAATGGCGCCCGGCCCTAGCCCCCTTTTACAAATAATATAATATTTTTACATCCAAACCATATTTTATGTTTTTTAAAGAATTTTATAATATCTAATAAATTTTCTATCTATCAAGCCATCATAATATAGTATTTAGTCTAATTTAATATTCTTTTCAGAAGTATATATTTTGAAAAATATTTTTCTGACTATTTCACATGAAATAAATTAATATTTTGTTTTAATCTACTCAATGGAACCCTAATTTTAAACTCTTACATAAACAAACCCATCGTTACTACTCGAGATGTTTATAAAAACAGGTCATAAATCTTACCGTCCCGAACCCGAAAACATGAGTTTCGTATAACCTACAAGCAAACTTCGTCATTAGAGCTTTACAAATAAAGTTCAAAATGGCCGCGGCCGGCAGAATATGGCGGTTACCTGCGAACTTTTAACTCTTTGTTTTAGAAACGTAAGAAATACTATCGATAGAAATAGTCTTGTAGACGTTGTGTATTAACTTCTATATGCGTTTTACGTAATTAATTCACTAATATATGAAGCAAATTTCGTTCAAAACACTTATTACACACACTACATTTTTCTCAACTTTCACAAGTTATTACGATGTATTTCTTGCAAATGATTATCTTAAATTAGTTAATATTACTAAAGTAAACTATTTAACTACTTACATTCGTTAAATCCATCAATTATTTCACAAAAAAACACACAATATGACAGAACACACACGAAAAAATTCACGATTTTCTAATGACTGAAAAATATTCGTCGACCACAGATTGTCATAATATTTTGCATTTAGAATGTGGCAAATGTATCATAGATCGTAACTAACCAAACTTCTTCATACAAAAGTAGTCTCTAAATCGTCGTAATACGTATCTCGATCGAATGAAAGAGCGCGGAACCCGGGTTCCGCTTGGGGTTTGACGGAATGTTGCAATAAAATTGACCGGCACCCGGGTTCCGGTTGGGGATCAAAGGGTTAAAAGATAGACACGTACTATCACGCACATTTTTTAGATCATTAAAGAGGAATAATTCTTCCATACATATTTTTGGGCATCTTGGGCCGTTTCTGCAGCGCACGCAACGGAAGCTCTCAAAGATGAATAATTTTCCCTGCTTTTTCCACATTTTCCTTTGTTTCATCGCTCCTAAAAGTCACAGCGTGATGTTATTATAGCCTCCAGCCTTCCTCGATAAATGGGCTATCTAATACTGAAATAAGTTTTCAAATCGGACCAGAAATTCCCGAGTAATCTCAGGAACTACTGGTCCAATTTGAAAAATTCTAAAAACGCGCTAATGCGCGTTCAAACAAACAAACAAACATTTAAACAAATAAACAAACTCTTCAGCTTTATAATATTAGTATCGATTAGTACGAGTATAGATTCTTAGTATACATTACTTCATTTTATAAAATATTATAATGCTTATTTCATCTATACTAATATTATAAAGCGGAAGAGTTTGTTTGTTTGAACGCGCTAATCTCAGGAACTACTGATCCGATTAAAAAATTCTTTCAGTGTTAGATAGCCCATTTATCAAGGTAGGCTATAAGCTATATTTTATTACGCTAAGACTAATAGAAGCGAAGAAATAGAGGAAAATGTGGAAAAACGGAATCTATACTAATATTATAAAGCGGAAGAGTTTGTTTGTTTGTTTGAACGCGCTAATCTCAGGAACTACTGATTCGATTTAAAAAAATCTTTCAGTGTTAGATAGCCCATTTACCGAGGAAGGCTATATAAGCTATATTTTACTATGCTAAGACTAATAGAAGCGAAGAAATAGAGGAAAATGTGGAAAAACGGAACGGAAATATTTTTGAAAGGGCTTATTTGAACGCACTAATCTCAGGAACTACTGGTTCGATTTAAAACATTATTTCAGTGTTAGATAGTTCATTTATCGAGAAAAGCTAAAGGCTATATTTTATTATGCTACGACTAATACGAGCGAAGAAATAGTGGAAAATGTGGAAAAAACGAGAGGAAATTATTTGAAAGGGCTTATTTGAACGCGCTAATTACTCAGGAACTACTGGTCCAATTTGAAAAATTCTTTCAGTGTTAGATAGCCCATTTATCGAGAAAGGCTATAAGGCTATATTTTATTACGCTAAGACTAATAGAAACGAAGAATAAGAGGAAAATGTTGACAAAACGGGTTAAATTATTTGAAAGGGCTTATTTGAACGCGCTAATCTCAGGAACTACTTGGTCCGATTTGAAAAATTATTTTAGTGTTAGATAGCTCATTTATCGAGAAAGGCTATAGGCTATATTTTATCACGCTACGACTAATAAAAGCGAAGAAATAGAGGAAAATGTGGAAAAAACGGGGGAAATTATTTGAAAGGGCTTATCTCACGAACTACTGGAGCAATTTTTCTGTTATATGGCACAGATAAGAAGTAGAGCACGTAAAGGTTCATAGGCTATTTTTTGTTGACTAATTTGTCTGTGAAATATCTAATTTACGCGGGCGAAGCCGCGCGGAACGTCTAGTAAGTCATATTATTTCATTTCGTTTACTCACCTCAGCAACTTTGAACAGCTGTAGCTAGGGAACTATCAGATTTTAATAGACCAAATTGGTCTCGTTTTGTTGAAAAATTTGTCTTCTTTAATATCGTATATTCATTTATGCCGTCAAATAGATCAATAATTGACCACATTGACGAGAACTTGTAAAAACTCGAAAAATAAATGCTTTTTTGGAAAATTTACAAACATTTGAACAGCTGTATCTTTATACTATTCAGTTTATCGAGACCTAACTATTCTCATTTTGTTGAAAATTTTGTCTACTTTAAAGTAATTTCTGATAACTTCTACCATTAAACAGGTCCTTGGTGGTAAAAAATGGCAAAAACTGAAAACTGATCAAAAATTTAATGGTTTCTCATGAATTTTACAATGTTCCGGAAGGATTCCGAGGTGGAAAAATTATATTTGACATTACCACCTCATCACATCCATGATACAACATATAAAAAAATCAGAATTACCCCATTTGATGCAAGTGAAGACCCCTTTTATTGCACGATTTCCATGGACTATATATTTTGCCAAGGAAGCTGCAAAGTCTGGTGGTTTAAGCAATTTCAAAAAACTTTGTCAGGATCTTTTAGCTCTGGCCAAGTCACTTATGACTTTGGTGTGGAATACTATTTGGACTGAGTCGAGTAAAAGTAAAGGACGTTTTTACGCTGAAATTCAAGGCTCAGTACCTAGTTCATAATGATACGGCTGCGGTTTTGTAGAGAGGGGGAATGGGGATACATAAAATTACGAGAAGTGAAAAAAAAGAATCTAGCGCTCTACGCCATCTGTGGACATCTATAGAGAGGATGTTGATCGCACCACGACCACGCACGAGTTCAATAATAATATTTATTGAACAGCGTCGTTAACGTTTGAAATCATTGTTGGATGGATCTTAGTCATCTGAATTAAACATATTTTATTTTATTTATTTTTTATTTTATTGTTGCAGGAAAAACGCGCGCAAGGAGGAGGAGCTGGCGAAGTGCCAGGCGCTCGAGAAGCGGTCGCTGCCGAAGCGCATCCGCGCGGAGCAGAAGGCGCGAGAGATGATGTTCCGCGAGTCGCTGCGGATAGGCGCCACGCCCTCGCACGAGGACGAGCGGGAGCGGCTCAAGAAGGTACGTCAAATTACATGTTGGAACCCTAAGGCCATAGACGGACCGCAAGGTGCAGTCGAGATCGACTGCTCTAGAGCGGTCGCGTTGAAGTCGTACATGACTGCAACACGACCGCATCATGCAGTAGAATACATATCTTTGTTGTTCGACCGCACGGCACCGTACCGCAGAGCGACTGCACCGACCACTCAAGAAGGTACGTCAAATTACATGTTGGAACCCTAAGGCCATAGACGGACCGCAAGGTGCAGTCGAGATCGACTGCTCTAGAGCGGTCGCGTTGAAGTCGTACATGACTGCAACACGACCGCATCATGCAGTCGAATACATATCTTTGTTGTTCGACCGCACGGCACCGTACCGCAGAGCGACTGCACCGACCACTCAAGAAGGTACGTCAAATTACATGTTGGAACCCTAAGGCCATGCAGATCGCCGTACGGCAGCCGCATCTTGCTGTCAGTCTCAACGATCAACTGCAAGATGCGGTCCGCCTATGGCCGGCCTAAGGCTCTTTGTTTCTAAGTTCATTGTGCTATGTAGGTACAGTTTCGTTGCAAAAGGTCGCTTCCACTCCATTCCGCGCGGGTATAAATTGAGCTTAACGGCCAATAGGCGCCGATCAAGAGTTGACTGGAAATATACTGAGTTTGTGTCAAAAAATTAAAGTTTTAAATGTCTCTGAATACGGCGGTAAAAGTGGTTTCCCAATAGTCCGATCCAAACTGAGAGTCACAGATGATGAGATGACGGAATCGGATTTAGTGCGTAAGCTATAATAATAATAAGTTTACGTCTGCTACGGATATTTGTAAATTTACAATATATTATGTTGTGTTTGTAGTTCCAAGAGAACGAGAAGAGGCGGTACCGAGCGGAGCAACAGCGGCTCACCACCAAACATACCAAAGCCAGGGAGGAGCTCAAGGCCGCCGGGGAGGTATGGCCCTATTGTACTCATACTTTATTTCGTTCTGATTTTAGCACACGCAAAAACTTCTTTTCTCTACTTTTTCGAAAAACTTCGTTTTACAGGGTTAAACTATAAGGTTTTACAGAAAAGTATATTCTACTAGATTACGCCCGCAACTCCGTTGCGCCAAAATCCCTTATCGTGCGGGGACCGTACATTTTTCCGTATAAAAAGTATCCTATGTCCTTTCCCAGGACTAATATAAAAAGTATCTCCATACCAATTTTCAACAATCGGTTTAGCGGTTTGGGCGTGAAGAGGTAACACACAGACAGACAGACTCACTTTCGCATTTATACTATTAGTATGGATAGAATTTGCATATGCTAGAATCGCTAGAAGTCAAGCTCAAAATCGAGTCAGTTTTAGTGGGATGGCATCAGTTCATTAACTAGAATCTGGGTGTACGAGTATGATTCAACGATGTCAACACTTGGATATGGCATACGCCATCAAAACTGTAGCAATGTTTTTGCATGCAAAATGTGTATCAAGAAAATATTGTCGTCCTTTTTGTCTTACAGTAATAGCATATACTACTTTGAACTATTTAGGCACTGCTGCGTGAGCTGGAACAGTACCAGAACGAGAAGCGCAAGGCGCTGATGAACCACGAGAACAGCAAGATGAAGGCGATCGAGGAGCGATACGCCGCCGAGCTCAAAGAGTGGCGCGCGACACTCAACGACAGGAAACAGGTACGAACACACACACGTGCACACGTGCACGCACACGTACACACGTGCACGCACACGTACACACGTACACGCACTCACACACGCAAACGACACGCACGCACACTCACGGTGAAAGCGAAAGAGTAATATAAACCGACTAGATGACGCCAGCAACTTCGTTGCGCCAAAACTTATTTATCGCGCGGGAACCGCACATTTTTTTTGGGATGAAAAATATCCTATGGCCTTTCCCGGGACTCAAAGTATCTCCATACCCTGAAAAATCGGTTCACCGGTTTCTGCGTAAAGAAGTACTTAACAGACAGACAGACGGACAGACAGAGTACAGACAGACACTCTCGCATTTATAATATTAGTATGGATATGGAAGATATATACCTGAAATAATTTTGCAATGAAAAAATAATGTAGCTACGAGTAATGATGGGTAATGACGGTAATTATAATTAAAACATTTAATTGTATGCGTCAACACTTGTGCGCAGATTAAAAGTGGGGCACCCAATGATCAACAGTCTGGCGGTTGCGAATGACAGTAAGATTGTGTGATCATGATTTTTGTACACTATAGTCAATAGTGTGTTGAGACACTGGGTAGTATAAAATATTGGAAACATTTTTTAATATTTCATAGTCGACATAATATTCTATTTTATACTAACGTGATGGCAGACCCAAAGTTCATAAACAAATGGAAGCCAAACAAATACAGTTTGGAGGGTCGGGTAACTGACATACACATTAATAGGGAGCCGAAACCATATAAATATTGTTTGTCTAGGTGACGATTTTCTGATCATACAACACATACATTCTGACAACCACACAACTGTTAAATTATATTGTACAGTACAGATGTTCTGTAAATATTTAATGTTCGATATACTAAAACTTTCTCAGAAACCATATTAATAACTTAAAAACTATTTTAATGATTATTATTTCCACAAGACAGTTATTTGTTAAAATAGTTTTTATTGCATGGCATGTGGGCATGAAGCATGGTATGGTGCTTTAAATACTAAATTGGTGTTGGGATATTTGATTATTATTTTCAGAAACACCTCAAAAGTAGGTTTTCATTTGTATGTATAAATACATTTTTTTAATGTTTATATCTGAGTATTTATTTGATATCAACAAGAAGCCAAAGCAGATAAACCTCGCTTTCACGCGAGTCGATGGTAGGTAGGTAAGTGTGTGTGACGTCCCAAACATCGCTACACTAATGCGAACGTTTCCAACAGACCCTGCTTAGCACCTTCGAGAAACATTTGGATGATCACGAGCGAAAGTTCGGCCTCGCCATCCCCGACCGGGGCGCGTACCTCGACGTGCCGTGGCCCAAAAACGTCCTCCAGCACGTCCTCTCCAACTACCACCAGAGAAACTCCTTCATCGGATCCCTCTCGAGGTCCAGGACGAGCCTCAACCTGGCCATATCCACCGCCAACACTCCCAACCTCGACAGACGGAGGAGCATCAGCCCGAGCAAAGACTTCAGGCTGACGAAATCGGCCGCCTCCAGCGCCACGAACACGACGAAGCGCGGCAAACTGACCAAAGCCCAGAAGTTCGGTTCCACCTCCAACCTGAAGCTGGTCTCCGAGAAGATATCGGGCTTCTCGGTGTTCAACGGGCCGGAGGCGAGCCGCGCGCCGATCATGGCCTACGATGAGATCCCGGTCGAGCGCACGGTGTCCAAGATAGAGGAGGAACCGAGGAAGCTGACGCGAGCCACGCCGAGCCGGGTGCCGGTCAAACACGACAAGAAGCTGTACAGACAGAGCATGAGCGACCTCGACAACCACGCCGGCGACCACATGAAGAGGAGCGTCTCCCAGCTCAGCCTGAAGGAGGACATTACCCTGGAGGCCGTGATGATAGACATGCCGTCCATAGATCAGTACGACACGGTCCGGAGCACCGCCAGCGGGAGCTCTCAGGGCACGGACGACGGACACACCTTCAGCCGCTGGGGACCCGTCAGAGGCTCCAACAGCTACTCCACCGCCCCCGACGTTCCCGTCAGCCAGCTGTCCACCCTGAACCTGAAGACCGTCAAGTCGGAAAAGGCGGGCACGGATTCCGTCGCTTAGGAGTAAGAGTCGTCTTGTGTAGCGAAAGGGCATATTATGTTGCCGGTTTAAAATAGCGGGATTTAACCAAAACGGGGCTTTTAGCGGAGGATTCTTATGATTGACATACTCCATATTATCTACTAGCGAAGTAAATATGGAACTTGTCAATTTCATAAAGCAACTAATGGTGGGGCTTAATTAGTTCATAAAGTATAAAATTTTAAATTAGAATAATCTACTTGACGCTTATAAAGCAATATTCCTATAAAATGTTCCAAATAATTATTACGAATGATAAAAATTTTGCACTTCAAGTTGAAAATATGACTGAAAACCGTAATCATTTTGCCAAAATAAATCTTATTTTATACTATCATGTTAAGACCTTTTTGCAGACTAGTAATAAATATTAATACAATGTATGACTTATGAGCTCTGTGCAACGTTTTGTTCTTGTTTGCCAATATACCCTTCCAACTTATTACACAAAGAAAAACTTCGCACAGCTTGTGCATTGTATATAAGTAACAAATCTTAAAATATTCTAAAGTCAAATAAAATATCTTCCATAAGAAAATAATGGTTACAATTCTAGTGCTTATATATAATTGTAAAAAGCTTCCACTACTTTTTTTATGATTTTGGATTTGAAAAATGTCTCAAATTTTAAACAATATCTTGAATTAAAAATGTTGTTGCTCTTGTTATTATTTTGTTAGTAATGTATTTAAGGTACATCCCAATACATTCCAAGTAGATTTAAAATTATTTATATATTTCGTTAAAACATAGTTAATAAGACTAAATGTGCCTAAAATATATTTTAAAGTCATATATTTATGAATACTAGATGTAGATGCTAATTTTATCAATTTTGAAAAGCTTTCGGCATTTAAAGTAATCTTATGGTATGGTAAATATTGTCACCATGGACCTAAAACTTTTTACCCCGCATTAATTTGTGTATCTATCATATCTTGTATTACAAATATAGGTCACGCATTACATAAAGATCGTGCAGGAAAACTGGAGAGGCAATTGACGTAAGCAGTAACTACCAATGACATGGCGCCATCTCTGATCTACCAATCACAAAATTAGTAGATCCACAATTAGATTTTCGATGCACACCCACCAAATAGTCCGAAAATCGAACACTGCGCATGTTTTCGTAACGATCTTAAACTTGTAAGTGGCCAGTATGTGTGGCTTAAAATTTGGGGACCAAACATATTAAGCTTTTCTTAAAGAAAATATATCTCAAATACGAGATAACTGTATGTAAATATTTATATTATAGCTTTTGCTATATTGTTTCCTTTAAATAAAATGTATATGACTTAATGTAACATTAAATAATTCCCCGTAACTAATAAAATTTAACGCAGCGAAAATATTTATAACGTTTGCTGACTTTATCATGTGGTTTTTCCAATGTATCAGACGAAGTCTGCATAACTGGTACTTATAGTTATTTGCTGTGTGAAAAATTATAATAGTAAGTGGATTATGTCTTATGATTATTAAGATTGCGGCCAATGGTTATTATTTTGATATTATTAAATTACAATTAGGCATTTAGGGGCTCCTTACACCTACCGACTAGAGTGGCGAACTTATTTGCCTAGAGCACTATCTTGCTCTACTTGGTACCTATGTATAATCAAGCCCTTAGGCTCAACTCACACTGGCGCATTATCGATGTGTCGACGCGCCCTCACATTTTCGTACCAGAAATTTGTATTTAAATAATAGACCAATTGAGGTGAAAATGCTTTAGTCAAAAACGTAACGCGACGCGACGCTTCGACTCTGCCCCAGTGTTAGTTGAACCTTAAGCTAAGTTAGATGGATTTTACGATAAACCGTGTAAAATTAATCTAAAATTTAATAGTCTAAAGTTGCCATAATGTTAGTGTTACTAATCGTTATCATTAAATTATATTTTCGTTCCATTATTAATTTAAATATTTTGTAAGTGAAATAGAAGTTGCCAATATGAAATATCCCAATTTTGGTTGCCATTAGTTTCAATTAAGTTACCAATAAGTCATATTATACATTGATATAATTTAAGCATGGTTTTTGTGTAATTTTGCATGTTTTGTTGTCAATTTCTTCTTAATTGGCATGTTTATATTGACTTCTGAAAATGTACTTTATGTCCAAAACGCGACCCAAAATATTTAAGAAGTATATGATTAAAAGTAATAGGAAATATCACGCAGAGGGTGCTACGAGCACACGCAGTAAATAATCCGACATGTTGCATACGTCATCTCAGCCCCCTTAAACAAAGTATCTTTCGTTAAAAACGATGACGAAATTCGTTATCAAATTGTATGCGGTTTGACATAAGTCATCGCTACATGACATTTCGCTTGCGAATACTAATGTCAAATCCCATACATTTTGATAACGAATTTCGTCATCGTTTTTAACGAAAGGGACTTTGGCTACGGCCTCAGAATATTGACAGAAACGTTGCCAAACGTCGAACAAAACTTTTACTGTCTGTACTGGTGTTGCCTCTATCGTGAAAAAATTGCATCTACCCCCTATTGTGTGGTTCGCGTTTTCTAAATTTGCATTTCACATCACAAGCATACAATAATAATCTCTAAAATAAGCTCTTTTATTAAGTGTAGTGTATCTTGTTTCATACTTATTCAAACATTATGTTATACATTTTTTTATCAACCGACTTCCAAAAAGGAGGAGGTTATATGTTCGTCTTTTTAATTTTATTTAGCTGTGAAAATTCTATATCTAGACGCTTCCAAGTATAATAACACCAAAATGAAGGCAATAAGTATAATCGCTTGGCTCATAACATTGTATACTCTGTTGTAAATAAAGATGTTATGTTTTCATTTGTTTTGCCTTATTCGGTAATGGTGGTGGGCCCTTTTTACGGTTACTTATATAAGAATGTATCATCAAAGAAATTTATTTATAGGCAGATGGCAGGCCTCTGTCATTTGGTCGGGTTAAGTCACTGACCTCCATTATACAAGTACGCTGGACCTATGATACCCTTTGAAATGACAGCTGTTTTTTGTTATTTGAAGCGGAATCAGTGCCCCAATGCGGGGGAAGAGAACTAAATCTGACGTAAACATGACGTTTAAGTCGCCATATTGGCGCTGATAGCAGCAGTGGGAGTACTTGGAACTAATACTAGTTTCTACCACCGTAGTGATTATATATTCTCTTTGGTTTCTATAACCAATAGCGATTGAGCGGCCATTTGCAAGTTACGTTAGATTTAGTTCTCTTTCCCCGATTTTGGGGGCGCTGATTCCGCTTCAAATAGGCACAAAAAACAGCTGGGTATCATCTGTCCAGCGTACTTGTATAATGGAGGTCAGTGGGTTAAGTCTATTCAATGTAAGTTGTGAATCGTGATCTCTCGGCTAGGTTAGACATAACGCTAGCAAATTACATATGTCAGCCATCTGCCTATAAATCAACTTCTCTGATAGAACATTGTACAGATCACGTCTTAAACGCATAACAGTTATTGGCTTTACAGTTATGCAATATCGTTGAAAGTCAATGGAAATCATACAATCTTTTCAAATCCCAATTCTATAAATATTAAAAAATTAATGCTTGTATCAGACATTGATGAGGGTACGTTTCTTGACTTGCCTTGAGATTCAGACTATAGATGTAAATAGCCTTCTTAGGAAACATGGGGATATAACGTTTTCAAATGTTTTCAATAACATCAGCTACCCAAAACGAATCTGTTAGGTGACATGAGTATTTAAAATTGGAAAAATTAAGGGGAAAGGCTTTGACGAATTTATGTTATAACTAGCTGTCCCGGCAAACGTTGTTTTGCCATTTAAAGTATTTCTACTTCGTCAGTTGATACAAAATCTTACCCCCTCTTTTGTCCCCTAAGAGGGGTGAAGGGAAAATTTTTATACACCAGATGTTAAGTTGGAAAAACAGTTAATACTATGAAGTAAGTCCATTAAAGAAAAAAGTTTGATACAAAATCTGACCCCCTCTTTGGTCCCCTTAGAGGGGTGGGGGGGGGGTGATTTTTATACACCAGATGTTGAGTTGGAAGAAGGCAAATATATCTGCGAAAACCGCATTCAAATCAGATCAGTAGTTTTCGTGTTAAAGCAAAAGTCTTATACAAAATCTGACCCCCTCTTTCGTCCCTTGAGAGGGGTGGGGGGAAATTTTTTTATACACCAGATGTTAAGTTGGAAGAAGACAAATATATCTGCGAAAACCGCATTCAAATCGGATCAGTAGTTTTCGTGTGATGGTGGAACAAACATACAGACAGACAGACAGACAAAAAAACTGACCACATTTTTGGCTTCTATAGCGATGTAGTGACACCCTCCGCTTATTATTTTTTGAGTATCTTTAATGTACAGAATCTTCATTTCTACAGTTTTATTATATGTATAGACTAAAATGACATAAAAAAGGGATTAGTTTAAAAAAAATACCTTCCAGCTGTAAATAATGCATGTTTAGCGAGCATGTTGAGTAAAGAAGATATCAGAAATGCGAGTTTTAATCAGCGCACCATTGAGGACATGTGTAGATGAAGTGGGTAGCTATGACAATTTGAAAACTGTCGTTTCTCGCACAAATGGAGGCTGTAGGACCGAGAAATGATTTGAAATTTAAAAAAAAAAATGTGGATTCTATGTATAGCTAGAAATATTAGCTAGATGATGAAGTAGGAAAGTTACAAGTTTTGTTCAAATATAAGGGAATAATGAGTAATTGCTCATATTATGTTGTAAAATGTTTATCACTTCATCCACTCATGTCCTCAATAAAGATTATATCAGAAACTTGCTTCTACTCGTACATAGCATGACTAACGAAGAGCAGGATCTGCGCCGGATCACCAGGGTACGTTGCTTTCAATTACTAATGCATGCTTGTAAATACGCATTAAAAACAAACTGTTCTGTATTTGAATTTGACACTTGGCGCCATTTTTTTGTGCATTGAAACGAACTGTTCTATATTCAAAATTGACAGTTGGCGCCATTTTTTAAGGTTAATATATTTTTGAGATGTACTTTTTATGTGCTTTTGATATAGGCGTTGGAGGACGAGTTCACGACGCAGTTGGAGGAGCAGGAGAGAATGGCGGCGAACGCGCGACTCCCGCCCCCCACCTCCACCATGCCGCAGCACAGCTCCACTCTACACTCGTCCAGAACCAGCCTAGCCTCCAGTCACTACGAATGATTGTATATAGTCGATACTACAAAGTATTTTACTGGAAATTATGCAATAAAGATATGGCCCTTTTAAATTTTCGGCCACGAGATTTTTAGCGGATAAAAGTATTGTCTATGTTTAAAATTGTTGCGGTCCTAGCCGGTCGCCATGGAGACTAGAAAGGAATCTAAGTTGGCGCCAAAACAAGATGGCGCCGTACTACTAGTACTATTTTCTTATTGCTAGTCTCCCTGGCTCCGGTAGCACTATATCGAGTGCCAAATTATTATAATACCTACTCCAGTAATATGGCTACTTAATTTGGAGTTTTTATCGCGAATGTTTCATTTATTTTTGCTAATAAGTAATTTTACAATGAGTTTTGATAAACGATTGTAGTGTATTTTTTTTAGTTTTACGCCCATAATGTACAATATTGACTTAGGGACGAGTATGTACCAAATGAGGAGCTCCAAGAATTATATTGAACCACGTTTAATGCCCACTTACAAATTGTTATTTGTTGAACTTGTAAGTACTCTATTATATTTATTTATACTAGATAGTTCCTTCTTATACCCTCCCCATAGATACATTTATTAAAGTTACAATCATCGGTTGTAAGTAGTTTTTTAGCTGTTATATTGACAACACTCCCAATCCATTAGAAAAGTTACAACCCAATATATAATCTAGTATTAATCGTGTCCTTCCATTTTCGAAAACATATCAGTAATTTTAGTTTCGAGAAACGTGGTACAATATAAGCATTATATTATACATGTTATATGTGAAATGAATGACACGAAACGATGGAATTGATAGCTAAATCGTGGTGCTTGCGTGTGCGCAACGTCGAGACTGCTCGCTTATAAGACACCAATGTGGTATTAAAATTTATGACTTGTGTGCAATATAGTAGATCTACCAAAGATTATAACATTGACCACAATAATACAAATACATAAATATGGGCGTGAAATAGCGTGGCATTGACCACAATAATACAAATACATAAATATGGGCGTGAAATAGCGTGGTTGTAAAACCAGCCTTACTTTGTTGTTTGTAGAACTTTATCTGTAAGCTTTATAGTTATAGCGTTTGGTCCAATTTAATAGATGAATTAAAATGTAGTTTATCATGCAATAAATAAATACAATGGCGTGATAATTTGGCCGATGTAATAGTAATTATATTAAAGTGTTGCACTGAACAGTGTAGAAAAAAAGGTAAAGAAAATAAATGTAATTATTACCGTCTTTGGTGGATCTATTCTATTGCAGCGTTCGTGTTAGGTGTATGAAATTGGCCTAAATATTGGTAGGATGTCGGAATGGGTGATTTTCGAGCTGTTTTTTCCATATCGTTAGGTTAGGGTCGCATTAACAAAGACTTTATTTTAGATATCGTGTGCTTACAATGATTAGTCATCGATGTAAATTTTGTATAGTTGCTGACCAGAGCCGGTCCGCTGTGGTGACTGAATGTAGATATAGGCGGAATATTTCCCTGTACAGTATTTCATTATTTAAACTACTTAATGTAAATTAACTGGATCTAATTCGAGTCACAAAATTTCATATTAAATCGTTTGAAATTCTGTGGCCGCCCGGCCCTCGTGGGCCAGACTACGACCATTTCTAACAAAGCCAACTATCGACTGAACTTGAAATTGGTCTCGCTAGATGGCGATGAGCGAAACGATAAACAGTCTCACGCTCGATAACGACGCTTGCTATCGAGTGTGAAGAATTATTCTAAAATGGATTTGAAATTGACAGCGCCATCTAGCGACAAAAACATGTTGGCAAAATATAATATCCTTGAAAGTGTGCACTCTGCAATCGTCTACTCTTGAAATAATTTGAAACTACTAAACAGAACTGTAGGTTTTAAGAGTAAGTGCAGGTAGATGGTGTGAACAATCTTGAACGTATTTCCGTTTTCTCATCGAGTAACGTTTCTATCTTTAATTTGAAACTCCACAGACTAAACCAAAGACGCTTTCTACAATAAACCTAGTCTCTGAAAGCTTCGATACTTGAAACGAGAGATAAACGTACATTACAAACGGATAAGATGAAAGTATAAAAATAACTATAGGCCGCGCATAATAATTCTAAGATCGCTCGGCGAATCTGATAAGAGCAATTGTCGCATATATTGAGTATCCACTAATAAGCTAACGATAACGTGTCGCAGTCTGATTGCGATCTACCAATTACGATTCTCTCTTCTCTCTTTCTCGATCTACCAATAGAGGTCACTTATCCTTGCCCCAACAAAGACATCAAAAAATCGAACATAGCCCTTCCATTTTTGCTCAGCGATCTAAAATTGTACGCGGCCTATTTTAAATGCATAAAAAGATTTTACGTATTAGATGTCAATTCCGCCAGTCGCGATATTTCTAAATACGCTTATACATGTACAAGAGAAGATAGAATTTTATTGAATCTGATGTCTACTGTATGTTAATACTGGTCACTATTTTAACCAAAAAAACTTAAGAATTATTGTCCAGTGCTTAAGTTTTTATTTTGTAACATATCGAATACATCGTGCGTTTAGTTTTTACAAGCTTTGTTTATATCTTGCAGGTCTCGTATCATATCGGATACGATATCGTACGTGTTCATAATTAGAACATGATGTGTTCTTTTGCATAGGACAATAAAAATGTAAAAAAAAACTTTTGTTTTTAAATTTTTATCAATAATGCATTTTCAAATAATGAATTTGAGATTACCACAGTATTTGATGTGTAATATAACACGATAGCCATAGCAGATAATGTTAATTTTATTTTTTCATGTAAAGGTTAAAAAATAAATTATTGTTACATTACGAAATATAAAGAACTTAATTTGTATAATGTATTGTTTTATTTATATTTCTGCAAGTATTTGTCGACGATTGTAAGACATGCTAGCTCCTAGTTAGCTCCCCTAAAAGTTTTCTTACTATTCTGGTGCTTAATATAACAATGATCTAATTTTAATAGTCCACAATAGGCACAATGCTTTAAAAGTTTTAAAGCATTAAATGTTTCGTTTTTAAATTATTTGGCCATTTCTGGAAACTAGATGTTTCTTCTTGGAGACACTATGGTGGCCGGGCAAATAGGAACATACTTTGGTAACAGTAGAAAATTTACTCATTTTTTTAAGACTGTCTCTACTATGCTTTTTAAACTTGCTAGAGTTAAACGCTGAAAATGAGGAACCACTCATTTGATAAGATCTTTGCTGAATGTTTCCATAGATGTCTATATTCAGTATTTGAGATACTAGCTTACATCTGTTATATTTTTCTCTAGAATCCCTGCTATATTCACTTTCTTCCATTGTAATTTTGCCTGTGAATGGTATTTTTACAAATTTTTATTAACTTTGTTTAGAATTCATTAATTTTTTAGTTCGAAGCTGTCATATTTTGTCAAATATTTACATATTTTTTTTTACTAGCCATGCCTAAAAACAATAGGCACAATTAGGTATGCTGACACTGACCTCCATTATACAAGTGTATAATGGAGGTCAGTGTAGGTACGTGTATGCTGACCATCGCACATAGAGAAAAATAATACAAGGGTACCGTTCACTGACCTCCATAATGGAGGTCAGTGGTATCATCGCAAAAAAAAGGTGTGTTTAATGGTGCTCCCCAAGTCCTCCCAGACAGAAGTTATATAACGTTATAAAACATTGTGTAACACGATAACATTTTATAACATCGTGTAACATACGCTACATGTCAAAAAATAATACGTGTTTTTTGTTATAAATTGTTACAAAATGTTATACAAAAATGTTATATAACGTTATATAACTTCAATCTGGGAGCACCCTTAAAGCCTTTTTGAAAAATGGGATCATATTAGCCATAGGTCTCAATAATATAAAATTGGAAATAAGACGAGTGTGTGATAAATTATAAAGTCTTTATTTAAGATCTTATCGGAAAGTATAATTGTATAGACTTAACCTAAGCAGCCACGCCGTCCTGAGCGCCTTCCTCTTCTGAAAAAGAAAATTGTTAGTTCAATAACAATAAAATAATAAATCATCGACTATAGTTTAAACAGAACATACTTCGCGCTATCAACAAAGTATATTCACGCAATCATAATTTTTATCCCGAGAAATCAACAACTAATGAGGATGTCGATATATCGTTATTCGTTTGCCACCAGAGAGACGGTAGGGTCTCTCGTGTCAGGCATATGACAGCTATATCGTGACATGTGGAAACTATTTCGTGACATATGACAGCTGTTTGACACGACAATTGACATGATAGACCCTACGGCTATATAGCGCCAAACATCTCTCATTTCTATCCAAATGAGTTGCGAACAATATTATATTACAGTACCCGGCGATAAATATTGCACATCGACCTTTGGAAAGTGACAGTCGGCTAATTTCGGTTTTGTAGAGCGTTATCTCTTACGCACGAAATACAAAAATTCCGGTATATATTGGGAGCTGTTAAAAAAATTATAATTATTATGGTTTGCTTCTTTTGACAAATTTATTACTCTTTGTATAAAATACACCAAATTTTCTATAAGTTATGGCTTTAGGTTCGGGTATAATAAAATAAAAAGGCGTGTTCAAATTATGTTTACGTATTTAATTCTTTTGGAAAATTACAGCTGTAGCAAATTTAGGGGTCAACAACTCTAGATATATATTTTGAACTGGACGCGACTGCACCAGAGTAGACAGAATTATAGAGTATGCCGACTTAGAACTGATGTTGAAATTTTTTAATTTGACGTATTATGACGAAAATCGTCGCTAGGGTTGTTGACTTGTTACCTACGAATTTAAAACTTTGACATATTCGCTGGACGTGTTCCTCTTTGGTCGTATTGTTGTTTGTGTTTTGGCACATGCGATTAAAATTGTCAGAATCCAATTTTGAAATCTTTATTTTAAATATTTAAAAATAAATTATATCAGCCAGCGCGAGGCACATTCCGTTCATAATCCTAGTGAAACCCGACGAATTTCACAGATATTGAAACCGGTCCGTTTCTTTGCAGTCGAACTACTGGTAGTTATGTCTATTGTGACTGCACTCTATTGAATTTGAACAACGACTGACATAATGTCAAATAGGTGTGTGCTACAAAGATAACGCTCTATGAAACCGAAATTAGCCGATTGACTCTTTCCAAAGGTCGATGTGCAATATTTACTGCCGGGTATTGTACTCATATAAAGGGTCACCCTTGTCCTTACCCTTGTCATCGGTGTCCATGGGCTCCGGTGTCTCCTGGTAGGCGGGCGCGAGGGGGGACACCACGACGCCGTCCCACACCGTGATCTCAGTGGAGATGTCCTTTCCGCCCTCAAACGGCTGCAGCCCTAGCACGTAGCGGTGACCGCCGCGGGCGACCACGCGCAGCAGACTGAAAGTGGACAGTATATTAATCATAGTCGGAGGTTACACGTTCAGTTTCTTATCAATCTGGTAAAGATTGACGCGAAACTCAACGTCTAACCCACGGATTGATGAACTGAACTGATGCCACATTGAGCGTGTAACCTCCGACATTTGTATACGCTTTACATCATGTCAGTCAGTCTAGTTCTGTGTTAAGTTCTTGTTATGTGTGTGAACAAAAGTTCTCACGACAGAGTATAGAGTTCACTGCCAAAGTAGTAGCGCTGAAAGGGAAATTTTATGACGTTGGGTTGCTTGCCCTTATACGTAGGTTACACGATCAGTTTCTCATCAATCTTGTAAATACTGACGCGAAACTAATCGCCTAACCCACGGATTGATGGACTGATAATCGTGAAACCTACGTGATACAAATTACAAATCACAAAAATTACTCTTTCAGAGTTTCTCTTTCACAGTGAACTCTATATTATATAAGGGACACACTCGTTAGTATTATGTTTTGCAGCACCTGTAGATTTAGCCTTAATAATGAAAAAAAAGACGGGTTGCACTCCGGGAGTGCCGGCAGAAGTGAAAACTTGATTATTAACGTTGTGCATTATTTTTTTTAATCCATTTTTTATGAAAATCGATTTTTAAAAATCGATTTTTTTAATTAATCGAAACCCTTACTACAATCGATTAAATTTTTAACCCATTTTTTTATGAAAATCATTTTTTTTAAATCGATTTTTTTAATTAATCGAAACCCTTACAAATTTTTTTAACCCATTTTATATGACAATCGATTTTTAAAAAATCGATTTTTTTAAATTAATCGAAACCCTTATGTTGTGTAATTGAAATATATTTTGTAACGTAGTACTTTTATTGTAAGAATAATTATTGAAGTCTGAAGTAAACAACCTCGGTGCTATGGCAACGACCCTAAAGGTACCATAGATAAAGTATATGTCAGCTCTCCCCCGCTATTCCTGAATGCTTGGGCAGGAGAGGCAAAAGCTCCAGTAAGTGCCGGCGTCAAATTGTTACAGCATCAGTGAGAACATTAGGTATAGCGTAGTCCAGGCGGCGTAAAATTGTTGGTAGCCTCCTCCTCCCTTATTCCATGTATATTTGAGAGTAGTTCTCTTCTTGTATATGTTATGTGTATCTTTTATGTATCCAAAAAGTGGGTATGTGATATTGTAAATAAATCACTCCTTCCAGTCGTATTTCCATTCGCATTCTTCCCTTTCTTTCCATTTGTGCTTAATATGTATTTTTAACTCGAATGTCGCTTTTGTATAATATTTGAATCTGTTGATAGTATTTTTCAATTTCCTTTGAATAATAATATTCTGCCTTTTGTTCTCATTCTGTTCTGTATAATATTTTCCTTTTTGAGTGTCGTTCGTGTCCCGTTCATCCTTCAATGCATCGTTTATTTTGTCAATGGAATTGTATTCATATTGTGTATTCATTACTTCTCTTGATGGGAGTTCGTTCGGTACTTTGTTTTGTATGCTCTCATCCGTAGGTATAGATTTTAATGAGTCGTGTATGATGTCTTCAGTTTTGTCCACGGCGTTAGCTGAATCTTCGAAAAATGTTATAGATTGTAGGCAATGTATCGCAGCGTGTACGTCTGTTCTCTGTATCTAATTGTAGTATTCGAGTAGTTGTAGAATTACTTTCAGCTCGTTGTTGCATGTTAAGAAGTTGTACTTTCATGGAAATAAATTCCTCCTCAATATTATAACTAGTCTCAATCTCATTATCTAATTCCTCATCTGGTACTTCAGATATTATATTTTGTTGCAGTTCTCGATTATTTGAAAATCTTCGTGTAGGTTCTGTAGCCTGACATGAGTCTCCGCGTAATCAAGATTCTTATGTGTTTTTAAGTATGATTCCCACCTCGTAAATTGTGCTCGTATGGAGGCGCGAATCCTCTTCCGATTCTGCAAGTTCGTAGTCATCCTCGTCGCCAAGTATGTTGTGTAATTGAAATACATTTTGTAACGTAGTACTTTTATTGTAAGAATAATTATTGAAGTCTGAAGTAAACAACCTCGGTGCTATAGCAACGACCCTAAAGATACCATAGATAAAGTATATGTCACCTTACAATCGATTAAATTTTTAAACCATTTTTTATGAAAATCAATTTTTAAAAAATCGATTTTTTTAATTAATCGAAACCCTTACAATTTTTTTAACCCATTTTTTATGAAAATCGATTTTTTTCATTAAAAATCGTTTTTTTTAATTAATCGAAACCCTTACAATCGATTAAATTTTTAACCCATTTTTTATGAAAATCGATTCTTAAAAAATTTTTAAAAAATCGATTTTTTTAATTAATCGAAACCCTTACAATCGATTTAAAAAAATCGACAATCGAAAAAAAACAATCGATTGTTCGGTTAATCGATTTCGATGTTACAACACTACTCTCCAACCGTCTTACGGTTTTTCGATTAGCACGAGCATCTGGCGCGAGTTTCACAGTTTTTACCCATTCCACAAAAGTGCTCAACGCCGCTAAAGAAGTTTTCACTTCAAAAATGTAACTTACGTCTGCGCGGTGGCGGCGGCGTGGTCCTGAGCGGGCAGGTCGAGCGCGGTGTGGGCGCGCGCGTGTGCCGCCTCGCACGGGTCCGGCAGACCCGCGCACCCCGGCAGGAACAGACCACCAGCCAGCAGGGACAGGGCGCGACTGGCGACAGATAATAAAAGGTTATAATGAAACATAACCACCAAACCAGCAGTACTCAACTTTTTTATACGGGCCACAAACATGTTTTGGTCTTGGTGTCACGAGCCACTACCAAAATTTTTTGGGGTTAAAAAAAATTGCGATTTCGAAGTAGAAACCAATTTACGACTTTCACGTCGACTTTGCACAATTTTGCTGGTGGGCGTGAATTTCAAAATGGTTTAACTTAAGAGCGGGCTGTAAAATTTTGCTGTGTTTTCTAATAAGTATTACGATCCCGGAAGACGATTGACTTAAATGAAATTGAGATTTATTTAATCATTGTATATGTCGTAGGATGATTTGATAAATCGAATTTTCGCGAAAATTCTAGGGTTTTCGCGAAAACACGGATAATTAGATAATGTTGATTACATTTTTCAATCTTACTGACAAAAGGTAGTGTTTTCGCGAAAATGCGAGTCCCCTTAGTATGATTGCGAAACGAATCGTTAGTTATTACTTATTATCGAAAAAAATCACTGATTGGTCGGTTTAAGCGCCTCACAACAACATCTTCTCTGATTGGTTGAAGACTTGACGTTTTAAATGTCAATTCATTGTCTCGCGTTGTTTTGTTTGTGGTTGTTTTTGTAAGCGAGCTAGCAGTTTTTGATATTTAATGTGTTTAAAATTGCAGTTGGACTTGAAAATTAGTGCGAAAAGTTATCTAAAGTGTGTCTGTAAATACAAAATGACTGATACATGTGAAATTAGTGCTGAAAGTTTAACAGAACCAGAAACTAATTCTGAGGTTGTGTCCTTTATAATTATATGGTGTATTACCTCAAATATTATCGTCATAAGTCTAGTGTTTTATAAATTTAATTAAGTTTATAATTAGGGGGGGAATTCTGTATGTCCCTCTCTGCCAAAAAAAATAAATGGTCACGTTACTCATGACTCAATATAATATACTTATCAACGCAATCTGCCCCTACTTTGCAGGTACTAAAAAAAAGTGTCGAGGTCAAGTGTCGTTCCGTCTAGCCTCCTTTCGCAACGCCGAACGCGCGATAAGGAACGTTCGTTCCAAAAGCTGGAAAACCTAAAGTGAACATTCTTCTGATTTTGACAAAAGCAGCAACTGCTTACCGGAACGCAACATTGATGGGCAGCGCCTGCCGGGCGGGGTTGTTCATGATGCAGTGATGAGCCAGCAGGTCGATCATCCACGGCGTTAGCGGCTCTAAGCCCGCGTGACGCGCGCACATGTCGCGCAGGAGACGAATCAGCACCTGCACATACATTATATTGTTATACTTTCACAATAAAAGTTCTATCGGAGAAATTGTTTCATAGGCAGATCTGCCTCGACACTTCAACGTCGACGCGTGCCGTTCGTCTGAAAGCGCTCTCATTAACACAGGTCTGCAATCTGCCTATTACTTTCCACTTTACTTTCCATGATGATGCATATTGCTCCTTTAGATAATTTCACTTTTATGTAATTATTATGTTTATCAAGACACAATATAAAGCTGTAATATTATGAAGGGGAAAGGAAACCCTACTGAAGATTGTTTTCAACATTTTATGTGAATCTGCCATTTAAGTAGGATTCAAATTCTCTACTGGTACAAGCAAGTCACTTACCTTGATGGAAGAATGATGAGCATTCTCCTCAAACCAGCGGCTGTGTCTGATGGCAGCCAGGTGGCTGTTTATTACTTTATAGTCCAGATGGACCTGAAATTTAATATACAAGTGGTTTATACATAACGTGACCATTTATTTTTTTGGCAGAGAGGGACATACAGAATTCCCCCCCCCCCCCATCCCCTCCACCCCCCAATGTTTATGAATAATTATGTATTTTAACCCATCAGTCGTGGCAAAACGAGACACAATAGCTTTTTCATTGTTATCGCGGCTGGATGTGGCCGCTTGGGGCTTCATGAATTAATGTGCATATCTTACATTTTTATTAATACCTTTACTATAATATTATAAAGCGGAAGAGTTTGTTTGTTTGTATGAACGCGTTAATCTCAGGAACTACTGGTCTGATTTGAAAAGTTCTGTCAGTTTTAGATAGCTCATTTATCGAGGTTTATATTTAATCAAGCCAAGACTAATAGGAGCGAATAAACAGAGGAAAATGTGGAAAAACGGGAAAAATTATTTAAAAGGGCTTTTCTCATGAACTATAACTGGAGTAATTTCTATGTTATTTGGCACAATAATATGCCGGAATAATCACATTTGTTGTATGTATGCGTTACTTCCAGGCATTGCACAAGCATTTCAAACAAAAATACTTTTAAAATATTGTCGTTTGGTCTGTTTGCAAAAGCGGGACAATTTCGGCCTCGCGGGGGACAGCGGGACAGACTGCCTAAAAGCGGGACTGTCCCGCCCAAAGCGGGACGTATGGTCACCTTATTTATACATGATTCAATACTTCTATATGTCTTGAGTTTTAATGTCTTCCACTATTAAAGTTTGCCTTATGAGCCATCTTAAATTAGAATGAGATATAGATAGACATACATTTATAATTTGTATTTACAATAATTGATACTATGTTACTTACATCCTGCTCCAGTTTACGCAGATTCTGGTGCAGCGTGGTCACCAGAACTCTGACGGCAGCAGTACTAGCGCTGACGGTGAAGCCGCGCTCATGACATGCGCTGGTCACGTTGCCCAGTCCCTCTGCACGCATCAGCTTGTTCAGTTCCTCATTCACCTGTCAATTGTATACTAATGAGTTTATGTACACATTCTTCTGCAGAATAATGAGTTATTTGAAGTACAAAACAAATACATATTATAAAAGACTGATATTATGGCCTTTTTTAAAATAGTATTTTACTAATACAGTAAGTAGGGCCTCGTTAATCCGGAGAGGCAAAAACACGACCCTTTTCGAATTATCAAGGCGTCCGGATTATAGTATGCAATATTTAATGTTAATAAAACACGTCATGCCTAACCTTAGTTTCTTTAATCAATTTTTAATATTTTATATCATAAAGACAAATTAATGTACCATCGAAGAAATTGATTCCTATGCAGTTGAGAGACCAACGCCATTTGGTTGATTATGTCAATTCAATGTTAATTGTGATCCCTTGGCTGAGTTTGACGTAATGCGACCAAACTATGTAGGTCCCCCATCTGCATAGGAATCAACTTCTCTGATAGTACATGTTCATAATAATGTAAGAAATCAGTAAGTTAAAATAAAACATTAGTTAATTCCTTTTGAAAAAGTCTGTAATACATGTAATATATTATACATATATACTTGTAATTCTGTTTATGATTTTCATACTTCATTTCGAAAGCTCGGTCTCTACTCTCTAAGTTAAAGGAGAAACATAACTCCGTGGGTATCAAACTCATTATCTTCAGCCCATTTTAAAGCAATGTTTAAAGCTCCGGCCAGCCGGATTACAGCGATCACCGAACAAGCGGGAGTCTGGATTACCGAGGCCCCTTCTGTAATACAACTCATTGCAGATTTACTTTATTACATTCCCATGGCTAACATTGAAAGGGTCTCTTGAAATAGGCTACTTGGTCCTTAAAATCTGACAGTAATTTTTGTTGTATTGTATTTTATCTGCGAAGATAGAACTTACCTTATTGGAAAGACCTTCAACGGCCTCTTTGGTAGGCAAAGTCTTCATGATAACAACAATGTCCGCCACATTCTTGCCCGCCATCATCGTCCCCTTCTTGTATGAACCAACTTGACGTACTTCCTCTAATTGCTGAAATAACAAAAGAGATTTTATAATTCAGTCTATTTATGTAGACAACATATTGCAGTCATTTATATTCGTTTAGTTATGTTGTGAAACACTTCAATACAAATAAAGTATTGTATGTAAGATGTTTACATTATTAAATGTAACACTTACACATGCTGCAAAATCTCCAGGAGCCACCACAAGATTATCCAGCACAGTCTGCAACTTTGTGACCAGAGACAGCACCGCTGACTGTTCTGCTGGAGTAGGGCATAACTCAGCATGGCGTTTCAGTAAAGCCTGAAATATAACATGAGTTTTTTTTAATTAAGGAAAATTAAAAAAATAAAATAACCTATTGGTAAAAGGAAGGTAGATTTTCATCTACAATAGAGCAAGCAATACTTTACATAATTGGTTGAATTATAAATCAAACAATAGTAGTAATGCTATTACTTACACAGAATAAAACATAGATTGTGGCACACACCACGAATAACGGGAAGTATGTAGGTAGTATTTACCTGGGTCAATGCTGAATCGTCTGGAGCCGGTTTGCACCTGGGGAAAGCCGGTTCAGCTAGAATCAGGTCGAAAGGTGGCCTGAGCATCAGCACTCGGGGTCTATTGAATGGTGGCCGCCCCATACCGCCTCTTCCAGGTAATCCTCTGCCTCTGCCGGCACCACGAACCATTGCAAAACTAGTTTTATCGAATGAAAGCTTGTGGATGCTTTTTAACTTATCAGGAGAATATAAAACAATAAAGAGGAAACAAATATCACCGGAAAATAAGTCGAAATTCAGCAAATTCTTTAGAAATCACAAATTATTGATCATCAAATCTCATTATAAGGGACGCGACTTTTGACAGTACAATTTTTTTAAATTTTAGGTTAGACCATAAACAATAGAGTATAGAGTAAAGAGTTTTCTTCTTCTTTTTTAAAAATGGTTCAAATCGCAAGCAACTAGCAAGTGATTTTATGGAGGCACTTCACATGGCTATTTGTATTTGCGTATTTGATGTATTCAATTATTAAAGAAATTTGTCATTGGATGTATTCGCCAATCACCATGTATAGACGGTATGTTTGACAAAGAATTGGTCTTATTTGTCTATTTGACAAAATATAATATGACCAATACCAAATACACGTATATTTTGTCAGTTTTTAAAGTTTAGGCAAGTAAAGAAAATCAAGTAAAAGTTTGGTATTTGACGTCCATGTGTGGAAGGCTGTATTTGCCTTTATTTGCTTGTTTGTGTATACGTCAATAATTTTGTCAAATTTCAACAAATAGCCAATATATAGTATATAGCCAATAGCAAGTGCTCCATTCCACCGCGGCGCACGGAGAGAGCGAGAGACTACGCACGTGCGTCAAGCTTCGCTTTGTAAGAAAAAATTATATTTTGTGACTGTGTCCACTGCAACCCACGGACACGCTACGCACGAATTGACTCAAGTCAAAGAAATAAATCCGTGCACGTCCACGCGTGCGCGTGGCCGTACACAGCGTGCGCAGCGGTGGAATGGAGCCTTAATACAAATAGCCAAGTGAAGTGCCTCCATTACTCAAAAGTCAAAAGCCAAACGTTTAAAAACGATGGCACGTCTTGGGAGTAGGATGGCTGCTTGCAAGACTACTTCTACGTTATTATATGACTTACAATTATGTATGTTGACATTGTATAATTTTAAGTTACAATTATTGTAAATTTTGTTTTAAAAAGATTAATTTTTCTCTCACTTTTTAGGTAAAAAGTGGGACCCCGTGCGAGTTTCTTACGCCGGTTCTTCTCGCCGGGATAGTTCCCGAACCGGTGGTAGGCACACGTAGTATCAACGTTCTGAAAGCATTTATTCCAAATCTATTCGGAAATAAATCAATTTTTTATTTATTTATCTATAATCTGTTTAAATATAAATACCATATATTAGATTCTTGTGAATACCCCACGCCCACAGATTAAGAATTAGTAGTTAATGGAATCAGGCGTTACTTTGCGGAAATCCATAGCATAAAATTTAGTTTGTTATTATTTTTAGCAATATTCCGCGAAATAAACTTCCACCTTTAAGTAAATGAGTGAGTGTACGCATAGGCATGCGTACAGCACCTCCCTCCTCCCACACTGCCTATGCGTACACTCGCATGCCAGAACTTGCAAACACCACCACCACCACAAGCAATAATTTTGGCAAATCCGTGCAAGGCCCCTCACCACCATGCAGGTTGAAAACCTCGACGCGCGTTTCGCTCCAACACCGGAGCATCCTCAGGATGTGGACTCTACGAACAACGTCCGTCAAGTGCCGCCACCGGCCAAAACACCGCCTTTTATACCCTATCGAGCCCCGCTACTACCCCCACTACCCTCACCAGTACCCCCGAAAATATTAATGAGCGGTGACGTAGTCAAGCAAGTTTGGTCATTCAACAATGCAAATCTGTTATTTTTCTTTTCTTTTATGATCTCTAATTGTTCCAACACGCTCAGCCGAAAGCCTTTATCGCATTTATGTAAAACTTTATAGGAATGGCCATCGGGCACGGTATGATTACTATCTAAAAGATGTTTAGCAAAATGTGACTTATCAGGATGACCATTCCTATAAGCCGCGATATGTTCTTTATACCGAGTCTCAAAGCTGCGTCCAGTTTGACCCACATATACACTATCGCATTCAGGACAATCGATCTTATAGACACCGGACTGATATTTTTCATCAATCCGGTCTTTGTTATGACATAAATGATGTTTTAAAGTATTATTTGTCCTGAATGCGACATGCATATCGTTGTTTTTCATTATTTTGGATAAGCGTGCAGATACCTCTCCCATGTAGGTCAAACTGGACTTATATCTAACTACCTCCTTATCAATAGGACCTGCGTACAAAAACTTAACCAGTTCTTTCTTGTTTTTATTTTTCAAAATATTATTAATAATTTTTGGACTATATCCGTTGGATATCGCAATTTGGAAAATGATATTAAGCTCATTTTGATAATTATCTTTACTAAGAGGGATCGATAATAATCTATGAATGTAACTATGAAAGGCCGCGAGTTTGTGTTGCCAAGGATGACATGACGATGCATGAATAGTAGTATTAGTATATGTCGGCTTGCGAAAGATTCCAAAACTGTGTTTATTATTAACTCTAGTAATAGATAAATCGAGAAAATTTAGGGTGTTATTATCTTCACATTCTAATTTGAATTTAATTTTAATATGTTTTTTATTTAGTTCTTTAACAAATACGTCCAGTTGTCTCTGTGTACTCGTCCAACAAAGAAAACAATCATCTACGTATCTAAAGTAATATAAAATACTTTTATTAACGACGATATTTCTTTGTTCAAAATCGTCCATAAATATTTCGGCCATCAAAGGACTTAAAGGTGAACCCATAGCTAGACCGTCGTCTTGAACAAAGAATTCGCCGTTAAATCGAATGTAGTTTTGTTCCATGCAGGTTTTAGTAAGAGTAAGCAATTCATTACTTTCACCAGGAGGTAAACATTTTTCTAATGCATTCCTTAAAATACCCAATGTTTCCTTACGTGGAACATTAGTGAATAAACTATCGACATCAAGTGAAACTAATTTGCAACGAGGTGGCAAAGTCACATCTTTAATTTTGTTGACTAATTGTAGACTATTTTTTATGGTATAAGGTGGCCGAAATGAGAGCCTTTCTTTTATTATGAAATTAAGTGACTTTGCCAGCTCGTATGCTGGTGCACCTATGTATGAGACAACAGTTTTGTGAATCTTTGGCAAGCCGTACAGTGATGGTGCGCGAGGATTCATTGGGATGAGTTTTTTCTTTGATGATTCAGTTTGAAAGAAATATTGATTATTATTAATTGCTAATTTAAGCTTAGCTAAAAACTTGTTTGTTGGGTCAGAAGGAACCCTTAGAAATTGTTCACCCTGAATCACGTCATTAACTCTGTCCAAATAATCGTCGCGCTCCATCACTACTACATAAAATGTTATCACTACTACATATAAAGTTTTACATAAATGCGATAAAGGCTTTCGGCTGAGCGTGTTGGAACAATTAGAGATCATAAAAGAAAAGAAAAATAACAGATTTGCATTGTTGAATGACCAAACTTGCTTGACTACGTCACCGCTTATTAATATGTTCGGGGGTACTGGTGAGGGTAGTGGGGGTAGTAGCGGGGCTCGATAGGGTATAAAAGGCGGTGTTTTGGCCGGTGGCGGCACTTGACGGACGTTGTTCGTAGAGTCCACATCCTGAGGATGCTCCGGTGTTGGAGCGAAACGCGCGTCGAGGTTTTCAACCTTCATGGTGGTGAGGGGCCTTGCACGGATTTGCCAACATTATTGCTTGTGTGGTGGTGGTGTTTGCAAGTTCTGGCATGCGAGTGTACGCATAGGCAGTGTGGGAGGAGGGAGGTGCTGTACGCATGCCTATGCGTACACTCACTCATTTACTTAAAGGTGGAAGTTTATTTCGCGGAATATTGCTAAAAATAATAACAAACTAAATTTTAAGTTAAAAATTAGTTGCTATGGTCTCGCCAGACGTAGGTCTATCAACTGTCTAGGATCGGTATACATTAATTTGTGTGTTTTATTCTCAAATCGCGGAATTCTGTCTGTAGCGGTCATGTTGTCATTTTCTATACAGTGCTCCAAGGCTTTAAATGAATGTGTCACGACTCACGGGGCGCTGCTGGTAAAGGAGAACTGTCAAACACACGTCAAAAATGACGTTTTTGTATGATAGAAGCGTTAGTTCCTTTTCTCGCCACATTCATTTAAAGCCTTGTCGAATTGTACAAACCGTGGTTCACAATGAAGTGACAGATGTTTCTAGGTGATATCGTATTTTCCATACACGATGTAAACACAGTAATTATATCACTTCAAACTCATAAATAGTTGGAGATTATCATACGAAAATATAACCAAGACGTTTTACTAAGATACAAGAATTGAATTTTATTCTTAAGGTATCAGAAGTCAGTGCGAGTATTTTTCACTTAGCTCCTAGACTAGTACTAGAAAGGTCAATGACCGCAAGTGCTACCTTAAATTATTCAGACTAAAGTAAATAAATGATACGGTACTGATTAAATTCATATTATGTGTTTTTCTTAGTTCTTTTGTCTATTATTTATGTTTATGTGCCACCTTAAATTATCCTCCTGACTCCAAACATATAAACATCCTGACAAACTTTCCCGTTTTTAATATTATTAGTAAGATAGTATAGCAAGTAGGTACAGTAGTAATTAGCAAACAGCAAGTAAAGTAAGTAAAATTATAATTTAAGTACAAAGATTAAAATCCATAACAATTATTACCCCTAACATGGAGAGAACATTCAAAGTTTAAACATTTTGAAGCTTGACGCACGTGCGTAGTCTCTCCGTGCGCCGCGGTGGAATGGAGCCAGTGTTGCAAAAGTGATAATTCAAAAATCGGGCAAATTTCCAGGTAATTATCGGGAGAAAACGGGAGATTTTTTTTCCAAATAAAACATTATTATTTTACACTATTAATTAAAGTATATTATTAAAAACATATAAGATACATTGAAAATGGCAAATCATTCATTTTCATACCACTTTTTGGTTGCAATTTTTGCAAACATTCTTTAAAATTTTGTGAGTATTTTCTTCGCTTAATTCCTGTAGGTATTCGTTCTTCGACTATTACATGAATCATCGGAGTCGGACATCGTCACATATAGCGCTCTTAACAATTAACACAAATAAAATTTAAACTTTCTTTCTTTCCATGACAATCATGCGGACGAACGAAAAACATTTCAGACCATGTAGACTGTAGAGATTTGAAACGTTCAGTCGGTATCAACAGCTACCAATTATTGAAAGGGACAACACTATACTGAGAAAGGAGATGCCCTTACTTCATTCTCACTCCCCAGTATAGCACTGTCTCTTTCAGTTGGGGAATCCCCTTACTAAAGAGTTTACTTACCCATTTAGTATTACGATAATCTTCAGTGTTGTCGCCTTGAGAATGCAAAATAATACTATATTTTAAACATTCGTTGCATACAATGTAAAAATCGGGAGATAGGACAGTTAAATCGGGATATCGGGAGGGAGACGCCAAAATCAGTAGATCTCCCGATAAATCGGGAACTTTTGCAACACTGAATGGAGCCCTCACGCCAGTGGTCTCGAACGTCATAGAGTGAGATCGGTAGAATTGCCAGCTAAAATCGGTATATTTGTACCCAAAATCGGTCTTTGACAAAAAAAAATATTCAATCAAATTCGTTTATTGAATAAAAAAACTTACAGACTAAAATATAACAATCATAATATAGTCTGCCAAGAAAGTGATAACAGGCGGGAAAATTTTTAAATGAAGTAAAAAATATGAGAACTTTATTAATTCGAGATAAAAATGTGCAAGGTGACAATATTTAAAATGTAATAAGCGTTCTCTGTGAAAATACAAAGAAAAAAATACTTACACCTTTTAAGCGTGATTAGGTTTAGAAATTTTTTCCCGTCTGTCATCAGTCATCACTGTCTTGACAGTGTATAATACTTGTTACGTTAAGTACTCTCTCCTCAAAGTCAAAGTGAAAATTGAAAAAATTAAACCGAATTTCTGTTTATATACACTAGACAGGTAAATTCCCGAGTCGAGCGGGAAGCCCCATCCATAGGTCCATGCTATTGAGGGCTTCCCCCATTATATGTATATGAAAAGAGTTGCCAACTTAAAAAAATTCCATGTATACTGTAAAAATCGTTGAAAAATCGTTATGTTTCGGTATTTCGGTAGAACAGAGCCCATATCGGTAGAAATACCGAAAAATCGGTAGGTTCGAGACCACTGCCTCACGCGGATGAACTCACGGGAAGATTGCTAATAATAAAAATACAAAAAGTAATGGTAATATGTAATAGGTATTTTTCGCCATCTGAAAAAATGATAAAAAAATGATTTGGTGTGGGGAAAATAAATAAGATTTGTATAGTCTGGTAACACCAGACAAAGTTGGCACTTTATATCCAACCCTTACGGGTGTACGCCCATGTCAAGTCTATTGATGCTTGGTCTTAGTTTAAAAAAAATTAGACATTTGAGGTTTGACACTTGACAGTGACATTTAAATTTTCAAAATGACGTGGAGTTGTAGGTGGAGGTTATGATTGTTTTTAATTTTTTATTCAAGATATTTAAATATTTGTGAAGAAACAGTATAAATAAGACTACATAAAAATAAATCCAAGATGATTGAGATAACGGATACTCAAAGTACGTATTTCCATTTTTATAGAAATGTCAATTCGCCAGTTGTAAGTTCAAGCTTTTAGATTGATCATTGAACATTTATATTTTACTCTTATTATGATAATATCTCGATAACAATGATACAATTATTAATGAAGTATATTCTTAAAGTCTTTGCTTTGAAGCCCTATTAATATATATGATTTACTTTCACTAAATTGGCATGATAATATGCAAGACTTTTATTAATATTTTTTTAACTATATTTTATGATAATTATTGCTAAATAAATAGTAAATTGTCCTTTTAGAAATCGGTGTTGGTCTGGCGGGGTTTGGTATGACATTCCTTTTCCTTGGAGTTCTGCTGCTGTTTGATAAAGGCTTGCTAGCTATTGGAAATGTAAGTTTATTTTATCAATTTATTTAGTGGGCACAAACATATGTTTACTACACCACTGTATTTTCACAAATAATTACTTTGTTATAAAAGTTTTTATTATCACAGAAGTTTCAAAAACATGTTTAAATCTTGCACCACTCTAAGCAGGCTTGTATTTGCAACTTTTAATGTTAGTTATGGTTAACTACTAACCTTCTTACTATGAAACTTTACATACTGAATGTTTTTTGTCAGTTGCATTGGAATAGTTGCTTGATTATTGTGTAAGCTATCCAGCTGTATAGATTTTTAACACCTCCATTGTAGGTATTGAAGACACAATAGACTTTCAATTGTTATGTGGCAGCCTGCTGCCGCTTGGGGATTGATGGGTTATTAGTAATAGGAAATACCTAAAATGATATCCCTTTTTTGTGCAATTTATTATTGAAGCAAATAAATACATACTAATTATTAAAATATTTTTTAAAGTAATATAATTCATTATTTTTATTTTCAGATACTTTTCATTTGTGGACTTGCTTGTGTCATTGGACTCCAGAGGACATTCTTTTTCTTCTTCCAAAGACATAAAGTGAAGGCATCAGTTGCATTTTTTGGAGGCATGATCATAGTTCTATTAGGATGGCCTATGATTGGAATGATAGCCGAGATCTATGGCTTTTTGCTGTTGTTCAGGTAAGGACTGGGTTGCATAGTTTAATTTTTAAATTAATTTTGAATAATACTATGAGGCTGGCATTGATGCCAAGTGCATTTCTAAGCCTCGTCAAAAATTTTGAATAAAAAAAACATATTATTAGGAACACTTAGGAGTGTCTCTATTACCCAAAGTTTTCAGACTGCTTGGGACTTTAGCTAGTTATGTATAATAAATATATTTATTATACATAACTAGCTAAAGTCGAAATTTTTGCTGTCGTTGTTTTAACTTTTTAATTTATTTTTTTCTACTTTCATAATATAATCAGACCTTGTAGTTGGAAAAGAGGCATTCCTGTTTACTATGTGTCTCTTGATAGCAAAAAGTTATTATTTCTGTGAAGTTTGCTGAAAGGAACTTTGTTTTGAAAATATAATTTCTCAACAAAAACTCCTTTAGTTAGACTTTGACTTTAAAAACAGCATTCACTGTTTTTAAAGCCCATTATTATTAATTTTGGACTTACTAACTTGTATAGTACACATAACCTCTGTGGCTCAATAATTGGTTGAGCATGTGGCAGTTCAAGCCGGGGGTCGCGGGTTCAAATCCCGCCGACAGAACAAAAAGTATTCAATGTTCCCGGGTCTGGATGTGTATTAAATATGTGTATGATATAATAAAAATCTTAAATATATGTATAGTATAAAAGTATTAAATATATTTCAGTTGTCTGGTACCTGTAACACAAGTCCTTCAGGTACTTACCACGGGGCCAGACTGACGTGGTGTGAAGCGTCCATAGATATTATTATTATTATTATTATTATTATTATTATTATATATATAACCATACTCATTATGCTGATCAATGAAATTTTCTGTTTTCAGGGGATTCCTGCCAGCAGCTATAAACTTCCTCAGAATGGTTCCTGTTTTGGGATCATTGCTTAACCTACCTATTATAAGAGGGGTATGTATGATACATTTGAATATAATTCATACACAAATTACCGTAACAAATGTTGAATTTTGAATCTCTTCTAAAACCAAGTTTGCTCTGATAATAAAAAAATATTTTTATGATAAGTATTTAAGATTTTTCTGATGGTTATTTTCTGAATAACTATTAAAACACAAAGTTACTATTACTTAAAGTATGTTAATAATATGTATTCATAGGATTTTGCAAAAGCTTTAAATTGATTTATGAAACTAAGCACTGAAATTTAAAAGTATAGTGCTATGCATATTTAAGAGGGAACGCGGGTACAGTAGAATTTAAACAAAAAAAAACAATTGCCATCACGCTTCACCCTGCGCCGGCACGTGTATTGTGATAGAGACAGATACAGTAAATAGAGGTTACGTATTCCTCTGATTCCTCCTTCAAAATAGAGCCTATCTAATTTTTTTTTTAATATCTTCAGGAAGAACGAGGCTATGCCTGTACGTTTTTATTTTATCGTAAACATCTTTCAAATTTATTTTATGGTCGGTCGATTGGCGGGGTACGCGGCATTCGTTTTTGGCGATTTTCGAATGGTATATTTGAAAAAAAAAAATCATTTGTCTAGACCCTAGATGCATTGCCCAGGGAGTAAATTGGGTAATATGTTTGTATGGAAAAACAGTGTTAGCGTATGCTCTTAATTTTATAGCATATTATGACATATTCATGCAATATTCATGCAAACAAACAAACAAACTAACAAACTCTTCCGCTTTATATTATTAGTATAGATTAAGTGCAATTTTTTTACACTAGAGTGCAACACCAGCACAGACAGTAAACAAAAAGTTTTGTTCGACGTTTGACAACATTTCTGTCAATATAATAACATGATATTATTGTGTGCAACATGTCGGATTTTGGTCGGATATTTTACCGTATGTGTTAGTAGCGCCCTCTGCTCCGACCTTTGCGTAATATTTCCTATTATGCTAAGTACTGACATACGGTTTTGCTCGATAGTTTTACTCCATATCGAGTAATAATTACTGTGTGGACCGCAAAACTGACAGCTCGAAGGCTCGCATCGAGCCACTCGAAGGCTCGCATCGAGCCAGCTTGATGGAATTAAATGTATCGATTTAGAGTAAAACTATCGAGCAATGCTGAATGTGTGGACGAAAGTCCGAGCCGCGGGTTTTGCTTGACGTTATTGCTCAATCGAGCAAAATCGTATGTGAGTACTTATAGTTTGTGCGTTTTAAGATGACATGGGTGACACATTATAATTGACAATAGTAGGGAAGTTACCTAAATATTTTAGTCGATAATTTAAAAATATCGAATCACTTCGTAAAGGAATTGCAAGCGAAATTATCGATTTCGTACTGACGTTTCAGTGTGGCGCTAGCGATTTAAGATGGCCGCCCTTTTTATCGATTTGATTTCGATTAAACAGCGTCAATCTCTATCGGCAAAAGTTCCGTTTCATGCATCTGACATTTTTCAAATATTTTCGTATCAATAATTTCATACTCCTATTTCACTGTTAATATTTATAATTGTATATTCATAAGTTAGCATTTAGCAATTTTTCATTTTTATTCATTTACAGTTATAGGAAACATTTGTTTTTGTAGATGGAATATAATTTATTACATATTTTTGATTTTTTTGTTTTCTGGTAAAAAAAGCCGTAGCAAGGAATATGAGAACTGTCACCCATATCATCTTATAACGCACAAACTATAGCATGACGCTACTATACTCTGAGAGTTTCTTGTCTTGAATTAACATAACTTTTTTCTTTCCAGGTTGTGGACAGGATAACGGGTGATACGGGTCGGAACATGGTATGATAATACCGCGCTATCCAACAAAAGACTTTCTAGTGTATTATGTGTAATGTGTATATTTAATCTGTGTGTGCTGGATGGGGAATAAATGAAGTCAATTTATACTATTTACTGTATATTTATTCGTCTTAATCATAAATGTCTAAAGATATGGTGGCAAATAGCTTATCTGTATCCCAACAGCTTTTTATGGGTACCAAGTAGTATTGAACATATCAACAAACATCTTTGACTTAACTCTTAAGGTGACTCTCCAATTCTTGCCGCAAGTTACCGCGACCGACCTAAATGAAACCTGTAGCCTAAGCGGCGTTTTATTTGAATTCTTGTCGGTCGCGGTCGCTTGCCGCGGCAATCGGAACGGCACCTTTAGGGCGTTAGTTAAAAACTAAAAAAAGGCTTTGCATTAAATCACAGGCAGCTCGTAATAATCGTTAGTAGAATCGTTACTTTGCGTCTTTTCATAGCCTAAAATTTTGTATAACATTATAATAATAATGTTTGACCATATCCCGCGAAATTATCCACAAGCTGTAAGTAAATGAATGAGTGAGAGTTGGGAAACAATGACCTGAAACATTTCTTATTTGTGTAGTACCTTATGGTACTACACAAATAAACTGATAATTTGATAAATGAAATCTCAGCCCTAGAACAAATTTTTTAGTCAACCAAGTTTTGTTGATTACAGAACCCTAAAACGGAACCCAAACCAGCAGATTTTTTGTATTTTGGTAGGTTAATAGTTATATAATTTAAGAGTAACCTTGTCCTACCAATAAAACAATCCATATTTTAGGACCATCAAGTCAAAGTATGAAATCCTTTCTAATATCTCTCTACCACTTTCGAGATTTTTCGAAAATAAAAATTTTGTTCGTCTTATCAAAATGTAGCTACTCACAAAATATTAGCTTGTTAGTAATCACAAAAAAAAAAGAAAATGTTCTAGGGCTCCCGTAATAATAGTATTTACTGCGTTCCTTTTACGTCCTTCTCACATTAAATTTGCTGTTCGCTTTTTATGCTTTTAATCGGCCTTTTACATTACTTTAGCAGCTTTATAATTTTCTAAGCCTCTAATGTTTTTGTCTAGGACGGATAGTTTCATTGAAGAAGGATGGAAACATTAACCACGCACCCGCCTTGCAGTAAGCCCATGTTTTGTAGCAAATTTTATTAGAAAAAAACACGTAACTATTGTATAAAATCGATAGTGAAATATATTATGTACCATCGAGGAAATTGATTCCTAGGCAGTTGACAGACCAACGTTTTTTGTTCGGGTCATGTCAATTCAATGTTAATTGTGATCTGTCGGCTGGGTTTGACGTAATGCGACCAAACTACGTAGGCCCCCCATCTGCCTATAGGAATCAACTTCCTGATAGTACAATTTTTTACGAGGTTTGCCATACTATTATTGTTTACTGTTTTGCGATATTTCAGGTAGATTACGTACATTATTTCTTTACATTCCAACATTTGAAATCATTGTAAATAAAGTATCTTTGTTCTGTGTTTCAAAAAATAAACGACATATTTATTATAAAGTGTAAATTGTATTTTAATTGATTTTTTTTCACGTTGGTCCCTTTTAGTCTCATAATAAGAGTAGAGTGGTAAGGTTCCCTGTTTTAGATAGAGCCTACCTAGGGCATCTATTAATTTGCGGTAGGTTATATCGTACCCGCAACTCTGCCTTAAGCGATGAGTGAAGCACCATGGGGTTTTTGTGGGTAGACTACGCAGGAGTCCCACATACCCCGCCGATATCCCCAATTTGCCGGGGATGCGTAAAGCATTTCTCCATGTTAAAAAAAGGGGCATATGTTAATGACTATAATAATTATAGTAGGAAAAGCATAACATATAATATGGTAGTAGATAAAGATTACTTCGTGATCATACTCTACATCCTATACACAGGTCCTGTAATAAGTGAACTGCTAGCGAATTCCCATGTAGCGGGGACGATGAAACCCACCGCAAAGATGATATCAGTAACTTATTCTCGTAATTATCGAACGTAACATCCTTAATGCCTGCTCCGGGTACCCAGCTTACCTACATCCCCAATTTGCTGCACGAGCACTTCCTCCATCTGATATCGGTCGCTCAATTTAAGGGCCTAATCTGTACATTAATAGTCTCCCCACATCAATATCTCAGATGGCAGCACGCGGCCGTCAAGCTCAGTGCCCGCCCGCTCCCGGGCCGCGACGATCGTGCGCGCTCCGCTATCGATTTTCCACCTCACGCCTCGAAAACGCACTCAAATTGCACACACAAAACCCGACGAAGCACACCATGAATCATAAAAGCGAAACCGAAACGTAAAAACGTAAATGCGAGCGCGTTACACGAATTGTGAGCGCCCCGGACTGTTTAAGGATCAGAGGGAGACGGCGCTGGGAGAAGGAATAAGAATAGAATATTTTTAAATGTTTCACATAAATTAATTATGGTTTCAGTGGTAGACGTTAATTAATCGTTTTATTGTGTCGGTGTTTTGGTGTCCACTCCACGCAAACCTGTGAGTATATTTTATTTTTAATAAAAAAAAATATTTTCCAAATGACATACGAATGTTCTAAATTTAAATTTTCCCGCTTTTTATATTGATTATTCGAATTAAGAATGTTATTACCTTTTGCCTTTGTAATGATCATCAATCGTTTAAGATTTTTAAGGGCACACTTACGATTTTTTTACATACAATCACATACAAGTAGTTTTTGTCTCCTCCGTAATATTCTTAGATACAAATGAATAGAATATACAGGTGGCTGTAAAAAAATTCCTCTCACGTTCCTAGGACATAATTTTATGTGGTTACAATCACATGTTTATGACCACCCTGAGGCAAATTTCGGTCCCATGGTGTTACAAATAGGGTGACCCACTTATATTTGTTTACCCCTACGCCCGGTAAACAATTATTTTAATGACCGAGGTAGCGTTAAATAATTTACCTGAGCTAGAGCATTTATATCCTGTATTATTGTAAGCTAGGGTTAATTGTGTCATTAATTATGTTTAATGGTATTTTATTATTAATTATACAAGTTTGGTTACCTACCTATCTAATGGTTTAAGTCTTGAAATAATTTCTGCGTACTCTACCTATGTAACTTCAAGATAGAGCACGCAGAAATTAACTTGACGCCGGCTTCTATTGAGTTTTCTTAAAAACGAGTGTTCACTTTTGCGTTCAATACTTAATACTTTACTCCTCAGACCTGAATGTAACTCGTTCGGTTTCTAGGTCTTTTGACAGACGCCTTTTCAATACCATTAGGTAATGGTTATTGGTTGGTCAACTGTTTGACATTTACCTAGATCAAAAGACCTAGTAACTACAAAGTCCCGTCAAAAATCCTCAAAAACCGAGGATAGGTTCCTGTTTTTATGTAAATATTATGCTGTAGCTACCTTTCTTGTAAATTAAGTGTTTACCAACCCAAGTCATTACGCATGTAAAGTTAATGTAAACAGGTGACTGGACCCTTATGAGGGTAGTTTTATGGCTAAAATAATTAAACTGCCACCTTGTAGAACAATAGCTTGTACAAGCTGTTTGAATGGACAATGGATAAGCTAAGCGAGCTTTTAACTCGCAGTCTGCCAAAGCGAGCAACCTTTTATTGTATGCTCATTGAAATGTATGGAAGATGTGTGTCAATACAACTGAAGGTACTTATAGTGTACAAGCTGAATTGATGAAATGAAATCACAGTGCAGTCGCGTAGAAATTCGTTTGTTTCCGCTCAGAAAACCGTACATTTTCCGTAATAAAACCAACAGAACATACCTGAACCAGTCTAAAGTCTAAACTAATAGCTTTCCTTGGGAATTTTGTATCAATAGTCAAAAACAGTAGTTTAATCTTAAGGCTAGATAAATAACGGCGCAAACGCGCGTTTTGACCGCTACACCGCGAGATTACAAGCAAAATAGTTATTATGTATGTCTAAGCTTTTTTTTTTATTCGCATCATGGGTGCCCCGGGTTGGGGATGTGTCTCAGTTAGCTGAAGCACCCCGGGTGTATGTGGGACTCTTACCCCCTAAATTCTAAAACCACCTGCGGTTTGCCTTCAGCCGTATACGGAGGGATGTCCTGGATCTGTCTAACACAGGACTCCCTCCACGACCGGCCGGTCTACCTCACAAGGGACCGGACTTCCACCAAGTTAGGGAACGCTTAGGATGTACGTCTAACCCACCTAACCTAACCCAACCTAATGATTTATTTAAATAGCGGTGTGGTAGCGCTGCTATCATTGGCTGCTATTAACATATACATATTAAGAGGGCGACTAACCCAAAAGTCAAACATCACCATTCTCTCTTCACACTCACGCCCGTCTTTCATATTTTTTTTTTAAACGGGCTTTGGCCCCCCACACATTCCCACCACTGTATCTCCTGTGTCGCCAGGAACGACAGCGGTATCCAACCACGAAAACCCTTTGATATGATCTCAGGGAGCCCGAGGGATATGCTAAAACTGTCTTGGGACCCGCAACGAAATTAATCAAAAGAAAATAGGAGGAGTAGGAAGATTCTAATTTCCCTCCCCATAAAAGCGGGAGACAGCACAAAGTTGCAATGACCGAAAGTCAAACCGTCTTTCATATGCCAGGTGAAAAAGGACGACGCGGATTCATCCCCAAATTAGTTTTTTCTCAATAACTCGATATAAATATACAACATTTTAAAAATCCGCTAGGTCGGTTTCTCAATGATAGAATTTTATACAATGTGTTAAAATATTGACTTAGTTCATTGCACGGTTATGGCAATAAATGAAAAATTCTTGAAAATTAGATGCATCTTTGTGATTTTTTCCATCGAGGAAATTTTAAGATATCGTGTTTTTGCTCAGATTGAAAATTCTTGGAAATTATAATGTAGTATCTAACTTCAGAAAATGAAACAGTTCGGGGTTTATTTTCAAGTATAAAAATGAATTATAATGCTAAGTACTCACATGCGGTTTTGCTCGATAGTTTTACTCTAAATCGAGTAATAATTATTACTGTGTGGACCGCAAAACTGGCAGCTCGAAGGCTCGCATCTATGGAGTGTAGATGAAAGGAGGAACATCTCTGTATGTAAAAAGTGTCCCCGGAAATGCGTTAAATTAGGGTGAAACTAAAGCTAAACTAAACTAAGGTGGCGCTACAGTAGCAACTAGGTAAATTTTAAATCATTTAGCAACTTTTATTTCAGCTATTTTAGGTTATATTTTTCAAAATATATTGGTAGTAACCCAGTAATTCTAGTAATAATTTATATTCCAGTAATAATTTATATTTTGTCACCAACGGCTACATTCATTCCTACACTCCATAATTCATTCCATACCCTTTGGCTGCAGCTAGCGCCACTCGTGGAGGATTTTTCAACTGTTATTTACTGCGTACAGCTGGACACTTTTTCAAATATCCCCCATATAAGATAGTTCTCCTTTCATCTACACTCCATACTCGCATCGAGCCGCTCGAAGGATTGATGGAACCGGATCGAGCCAGATTGATGGAATGAAATATATAGATTTAGAATAAAACTATCGAGCAATGCTGAATGTGTGGACGAAAGCCCGAGCCGCGGGTTTTGCTCGACGTTATTGCTTGATCGAGCAAAACCGTATGTGAGTACTTAGCATAAAATCGAAAATTTTGGGTTATCTTACTATCTAGTCGCCCCCTCAATTGCTTGTCATCTCGCGGTTTAGCCATCAGAACGCGCGTTTGAGCATACGGCCATACGCGTATAGATCCAGCCTAAAAAAACAGGTTCTAGCCTTAAAAAATCGACTATCGCTCTCTAATAATATCATGAATACATTACCGAGGGAAAGTGTTCGAGTGTTGTTAAAATTCGCTTAAATTCTAGCCTTTTAGCTGAAATTCTAGCCAGTGTAGGCATTTGAGCTCGAACGTTCGTCTGAAGAACCACTCGACACGGCTAACACGCTTAGCAGTTTCAACTTTTATTTTTACAGGTGTTAACTGCATTTTCAAAGTAAAATGTTAATAAATGTTTCAAATATTCGTAGCATTACCATCGATGGCTTAAAAACTTTTACTGCCGCATTCAGGAACATATTTTAATAATGATTAAACTTCAATTTAATGAAGAGTATGACATAATGCATGGGGCTTATGACAAAATTTTCATTTTATAACAGTTAACTAATTAATATTAACCCATCAGTCGTGGCAAAACAAGACACAATAGCTTTTTTATTGTTATCGCGGCCGGATGTGGCCGCTTGGGGCTTCATGAATTAATATCTGAGTGCGACAGTTAGCCTCTACGAAAATAGTGGGGTCTTACAAGTTTGAAGTTCTGTCTGTGTGTGTCTGTTTTTCCGTAGCATCGTAACATCCAAATGGGCGGGCCGATTTTGTTCTAATTTTCTTGTTAGAAAGCTGACATGATTGGGAATGTAGCCATAATTCATCATCAACGAGCTCAAAGGATACTTTCGAGTTTCGGGGGTTTAAACTTGAACTATTTCTTTTTATTATTTTATTTGCTATACTGTTGGACTGTGATAGCGAAACTGACATCGAATGTGGACAATCATCCATTTCCTTTGTCACGTTCAATTTCGTTTGTATAATATCATAGAAACGCAAAAAAAAAAAGTGGGTGACGCCCGCAACTCCGTGTAGAAATTCGTTTATCGCGCGGGAACCATACATTTTTCCGGGATAAAAAAGTATCCATTGTCCATTTCCGGTACACAAAGTGTCCCAATACCTACGAATAATAAAAACTAAGGAAACGTAACTCCCATACTTCAACCGTTTTGCATTTCGTTCCTTTTCGGCTTTCGCACACTAAAATATGGCAATAGCAACGAAACACACGAAATAAAGCCGCTGACATATTTAATTGTCACTTCTATATTTACACAAAATTGTGTACCGAATACATGCATAAAGTATGCATGTATTCGGGTCACATTTTGTAGACAAGTGGACAAATTTTTTGACATAGTTACTCTTCCTTAGTTTTTATTATTCGTAGCCCAATACATAATTTTATTTAATATCGGTTCAGCGGTTTAAACGTGAAGGGGTAGCAAACACACATACACACTCATATATTAGTATGGGTTGTACGTGAAAGTTATTAGGTTTTATGAGCGGAATACAATCTATCGGCCATCTGCTGTCATTACCCCAAGACAGGGTTAGAGGATTCGGTGAGACGAGTCACTTAAAGTAGGTCATAAGATCAATATGAATGTCATTTATCAAGTAATTGTATATTACACTTTAAATAAGCTAAGTTTCTTTGCGAAAAAGTATTTCTGGTGTACAAAGTTTGTTGTCTATTTAACACCTTTGAGGGTGGAATGGCATAGTACATTACGCACCTAGGGCAGGAAAATAAGAAATGTCTCAGATCACATGTCAACTAACATGTGATCTGAGGCTTTCTTATTTACTGCCCATGGTGCGTATAATATTTTTCTCATCGACGGAGGCGGAAAACGGCAACATCGGTAAGCGCAGCGGGAAGAAATTTTACGTTTTCCACCCGGACGAGAAATAGTACATTACGCACCTAGGGCAGGAAAATAAGAAATGTCTAAGATCACATATTGTGATCTGAGGCTTTTTTATTTACTGCCCATGGTCTGGAAAACGTCAACTTTCTTCCCGCTGCGCTTACCGATGTTGGCGTTTTCCGCCTCCGTCGATGAGAAAAATATTATACGCACCATGGGCAGTAAATAAGAAAGCCTCAGATCACATGTTAGTTGACATGTGATCTGAGACATTTCTTATTTTCCTGCCCTAGGTGCGTAATGTACTATGCCATTCCACCCTCAAAGGTGTTAAATAGACAACAAACTTTGTACACCAGAAATACTTTTTCGCAAAGAAACTTAGCTTATTTGCGAAAAAGTATTACACAAAAGTATTACAAAAGTATTACAAAGTTTGTTGACCTCGGCTTCGCCTCGGCCAACAATTACATGTGATCTGAGACATTTCTTATTTTCCTGCCCTAGGTGCGTAATCTACTATTTCTTACTGGAGTCTGGATGTCTACTAAATATCTACCAGTTCAAAATGTATATTATACAGACAGATACTACCAGTAGTTATAAAGATTTACATTACTTACATAAAATATTATACATTGATTGGTAAAATTATGAGGCATAGGTAGGCCCACAGCAAACTAGGTATAAGTTATAACTGTATGGGTGTTTTTAACCTAAGTATCAACCCCCATAAGGACACCGCGGCGACCGCGACAACAATATAATAACAATAGATTTCCAAGAATCCGCGATCGAAGGATTAATTAATTATTATAAGCTGTTATTATAAAATGATAAATAAATGTAATTGCCCACCTTTTCGTCCACATAGAAACCGTACATGATCCCGAGATAAAAACTATTCTGTGTTACCCTGGGACTTACAGTATGTCCATACATTCAACGGTTACACACACACACACTATAATAATAATAGTATGGATGTCGATTCCTGTGTTGAAAGTGGCCTTAGAGAGCTCGTATGATCGTAGCCTATATCAAAAGCAATGCGTCCGCTCCGAGAATAGCTCGGATTGGGCTCAGGAATAAACTGTAAACGACTGGAGACTAAACACTGCGATTGTCTATGACGAGTTGAATGTACGCGCAAAACAACACAAATGTTGTGAAGTTTGTTAAAATTAGTAGAAAACCTCTGGATGATTATGATTTATGATTATTATACTAGATAACGTCCGCAACTCCGTTGCACCAAAATTCGTTTATCGCGTGGAAACCGTACATTTTTCCGGGTTAAAAAGTATCCTTAGTTAATAGATATATCCTTTCCCGGGACTCAAAGTATCTACATACCAAATTTCAGCAAAATGGTTCACAGGTCCGATGATCGGGCGTGAAGAGACAACAGACAGACAGACACACTTACACATTTATAACATTAGGATGGAAGTATGGATGATTATGATAATGTATCTTGCGATAGGTAAAGAATTTTAAAGAGCAGAAATTCTACTTTAATGAGAAGTTCATTCGTAGGCTGTTGATGGACCTACGTTATTTGGTCGCGTTATGTTAATTCAATGTTAGTTGTGATCTATCGGCTGGGTTTGACATAACGTGACTAAATTACGTAGGTCCGTCAACTGCTTCAATAAATTTCTTCGATGGTACAATCTCTGCGTTCAAACGTATGTTATACCTGTCGCCCTGACCATTTGTAACCAGTGAGTTAGCTGATAATGATGAATTGTAGCTAAAACACTCTTTAATTTTGATTACGTCAGCTTAAATTCGTTTATAGGAAGATTAGTACACTAACAATATGTTTCTTACAAGAAACATATTGACGAAAACAATATTTCCTAACGAAAACTATTGTCATTTTCTCGCTTAGTAAAAACATTGACAATAACAAAAAAAAAAAAACCAACCCAATTTCTTTTTAATAATCCATTTGAATCGGACTTAAACAAAAGAAAATTCATCATCGTCTAGGAAAATTGCTAGCTAGCTAAAATACCTAGTTAATTAATTTTAAAGATTTGTTCTAAAGTAATTACTTGTCTAGCCTCGGCCCTAATAGTGAGTTCAAGTTACCTGGCCTTACACGAACTCATTTGGAATTCACTCCAGAATATTACATGCGGCCAGGCTGGCATTCAGCGCTACATATCATTCATACCTCATATTATGTACTAATATGGTTTATATACAACCTTGTATTTTACATTAAAAAAAAACTTAGCTAGCAAACGACATCAGCCTACATAACGTCTATGTGTCTCTATGTATGTGTCTCTTATATTGAGTTTACTGTGAAAGTAGCAGCGCTGAACGAGCAAATATTTTGTGATTTGTATGGGCAAGCGCTCCAGCGTCATTAATTAGCTCATACAAAACAAAAAAAAAAAACTTTTTCAGCCCTGCTATATTCACAGTCAACTCTATTTATGGGACTCATACACATTACACACCCTAAAGTACACCCTGTAAAGCTTCAGTTTTCCAACTATATACAGTGTAAACTCTATATAACGTCACTGAAGGGACCGTGCATTTTATGACGTTATATAGAGTGGCCGTTAAATGGAGAGAAGGAAAATCAATACTTTTTCGTCAATGTACAGTGATTTTCTTTTACTAACCATATTTACAGTTTGAAAGTTTATGTTCAACTGAGAATATGATAATGAATAGATAATAATCCATGACTCCTTATTATTAGTTAGGGTCTAAAGCCTACACGTGCAATCATACTCAATTTGTAAACAAAAGAACGAATTTCTTAGAAATTTCTGTATGCATGATGCCGAAAGTCGAGTTTATTGCGGGCTAGGATAACAATGCGACAAAAAAACGTACAACAGCTGCGCAGTTTTTACTAATTTTAGTAATTTAAAAGGTACTTTTTATTGTTCAATCGTTGTGATGCTGTCGTTATTGGGAGTGGGTGTGATGCTATGTAGAGTGTATCATTGCATGGTAGACAAGCTAAACCAACCAAAGTCCAATGATTTCGACGCTTTAGAGAGTTTGTCGTTAAATAGAGTGACGTTACATGGAGTTTACACTGTACTTCCAAGTTGGAAGTACTTCTTTTTTTACACAACTTTCAAGTATTTACACTACAAACTTTGCTTTACAAAAACTAAAGATATCGCTGGCTTCATACGTAATATCTAGAGATGCTTGCAACATTTTTAGGCGAATCATTTTTTAGCTCGGCTTATAAACTTGTCGGTACATTTATTGCTGAAAACTGGAATTACGTTTCGCAATTCAGCATGTAACTGAAATTTTAGTGAACATTTTATGTATGAACCGACAAAGTCAGACAGAAATAGTGAAATAAATATTAAAAATACAAAGCCACCACAGTTGTTCCGCATCGCATATTTTTTGAGCGACCGTAACGACCCTCGTGCTAAAATACTCTCAAGAAGAGGCACCTTGGACGTAACATTCATTGCCTTTGAAAATCTTTTAAAAATATAGTTTTCTTTTTTTAATCGCTGTTTCGATGTTTAAAAATCGCGCCATGGAGGTTTAATGTTGAGCCAGGGATCTGTTAATTTTGGCTAATTACTAATTAGATATAGGAGAAGGTGGTAATGTGGCCCCCCACTTTGTTTATCAAGCATTATTTAAAAAATATAGGAGTCAGAAACCTAAAAAATACATTATGGGACTTCTTATTCATTTGTTTAAACATGTCTTATTAGGGAATAAATAAAACTCGTGCACGATAATCGAAAGTTTTAATTATTCTTAATCAATCACATTTGGTATTTTGAGATCAAGTGATGGTAATGATATCCAATTAAATGTATTGCACAAGTGAAACTTAACGGCAAAAATCACAAATGTAATAGTCACCTTTGGAGCCTCCACAGGCTACATAGCCCATTAGTCAAAAATTTGATACTGTACCCATGGCTCTCCAGCTCTGTCATTGGAACAACATTACGACCAATGTGAGGGGGCCAAATTACAATCATTGCTAATATTTAAACAAATATACCAAAAATATTTATTAAATGTATAATTTTATATTTACCTTTTAAATTCCGTAGGAGAACAGTTTGATGTATCCTATGTTTGAACACAAAAGCCAAATATTTCTGTTTCATAATATCTATCGAAATAAAATCACACACACTTAAAAGTTTCGCCGGTCGCAAGTTTAACTTGATCGAATGACAATCGAACTTGACAGCCTCTGTTGGATTTGTACGGTGCTGAATTAGTAGCATACCGCGAGCATCCCGTTCCACCAAAATTATACTGGATAGCGTTGTTAAAACATTAAAATATTGAGGGGGGGCAATATATGTGCAGGGGCCACGTTACCACCTTTTCCCTGTATTATAATAAGTAAATTACGTTATTCAATAATTCATTTATAATAATATAATATTATCACTTAACACAGTATTATTCTAGCAAATGACCCATATTTGCAATTACATTTTTGACGATGAACTCAATTAATTATTCGGAATCTTTTCAGTTTTCAGCTCCTGATTAAATATACAAAAGGAGGTAATTAAAATACAATCAATCAGTGTGTGTCGTGTGTCCGTGTTCTGAAAATAATTCTGAACCGTTTCAAAATGGCGTATTTTTATCACGGTTATCAATTACTAAGTACTAGATATACTTAGGACTTACAAATAATAAGTTTAATTACAAATTAAAGCGCAATAAACTAGTTTATCAAGTCCATTATAACAAAATTTAACAATTATAAATTTTTATACTTAATTGTTTTTTTTTAATATTTTTAAAAGTTTTTGGACGTGTTAAAAAATTTAATTAAATATTATACAATACCACCAGGTGTTACAATATTCCTTTAAGTTGACGCCGCGTTAAAGTAAAAAACCGTGTTGGATATGTTTTAGATTGCTTGTTTTCTATGAGAGGCCGGCCCGGTCTCTCATAAAAAACAAGCAATGGAACAGGAAAAAATGGAAAGATTTTTGTCGAAAATGGTTTTTGTCGCGAAACATAAAAACCATAAATACATTTCATTGCTATGGGCAAATTAAAGTGTAAGTATGCTTGAACCAATCTCTGTACAAATTCTGGAAGCTTAAATCTCTCTCCTCTGTTGGCAAAATAGGAATCCTTTTTTATTGATTATTCTGTGTTATAAAAGTTGACCTATCGTGTTATGCTATGGGTAATTCAAAGACAAAGACATGATGAATACTGACAATGAACTTTAATTTCTTAGATTTGGTCATTGCTGAGAAAAATCTACAGCCAAATTATCAAGGCGTCGCTTTAAATAGGGCTTCACACGAGACGAGAGTAAGCGAGAGTAACAAAAATCTCGTCTCGGTCTCGTCAATCCTCAAAAAATTGAGTCTCGTTCAAGTCTCGTTCTCGTCTCGTTACCAGTTGTCTCGTCTCGCTTAGTTGTAAATAATGATTTATTTCTATAATATAATAAAGAGAATAAGGAATATTTTATGATTAGCGTGTTAATATGATAAAATGCAGTTTGGATGGTTACCAGATATTTATTTTGTAAAATATATTATTTTCTGAGTAGACCTTTTCTGATTTATCGAATAAAAACTTCATTAAAAAAATTAACGAGACACAAAACGAGACTCTCGGGTTGCCCTGTATGTGGTCTCGTTATTGCCGAGAATATTTTCCAAAACGTGTCGTCTCGTTCTCGTCTCGTAAAAGCGAGACGAGAACGAGACGAGACGAGAAAAATCTCGCTCTCGCGTGAAGCCCTAGCTTTAAGGCTTAAGCGGTCGGTTTATAAGGATAAAGGATACTAATAACAAGGACGGATTTAAAAAAGTCATACTGATTGTTGCTTAGCCACATCATTCTACGTTTAAAAATATCTCTAGGTATAACCATGGTATAACTGCAGGAGTCATGTCTTTGTTCCCGAGCGTTCCATTCCGTGTTGTTTTTGGCGCGTAAATAATATGACATTGTTGTGGGGACGTGATGGAATGTCACAGATAACACAGCACATAATTAGCTCTGAAAATCGATAGCACATGACATGAAGACTGCCTTTACAGGTGTTTTCATGATTACAACCATCAGCTTTTGTATATCTCTCGTTTCTCGTAGGAATTTGGTAAAATTGACCTTTTTTACTTAAACATGGCCTTTTGTAAAGTTATTTTGAGCTCCGAGATACAAAATCACGAATATTACGAAAAATGTGCAGTTGCAAATAGGCTCTTACACTATTTTGACGAAATTCGCCAAAGACATAGAACGCTGAATGGACCACGGGGAAGGACTAAGGCCCTTCCACACGACGTTTTTTTTGCGCACTGACGACGCGCGTTTCTGATGCGCTTGTCTTCTGCGCGTTTTCATCGCGTTAACGTTAACGATAACGCATAAACATGTCGGCTTCCTTGCGTTTGCTGAGCGTTCAACTTGCGTTTGTATCGATACAAACGAGCGTAAAAAAACGTTGTGTGGAAGGGCCCTAATATAGGTACTTTTAGCTCAGAAAACGTACGATCACTGCGGAATAATGATTTTGCGTGCAACTGGTAGAAAAAAGAACGAAATATAGAGGTAGCTACCGCCTACCTCTAGCTAGTGTTTACCAAAGATTCCAGTCAAATTCAAAAGTAGGTTTTGTACATAATATAGCTGCAAAATACCTACTATAGGTAGCCTATTTAATGATGTCTTCAACTATTAGTTACATCTGGGCCGTCGTTACATTGTGTATGTTATAATTGGGCAGCTGGGGCTGGTAGCAATTTTCTCAGACGGCCTGAGCAATTCTCTCGCACGTTACATGGATATTGACCTAAACTGGGCTAAACAACGTATTCACTATTTATATTCAAACTAGATGAAGCCCGCAATTCCATTGCGCCAATCGTTTATCGGGCAGGTACTGTACATTTTTCCGGGATAAAAAGTACTCGTCCTTTTCCGGGACTCAGAGTATCACCATGCCAAATTTCAGCAAAATCGGTTCAGTGGTTTGGGCGTGAAGAGGTAACAGACAGACAGACAGACACACTTGCGCATTTATAATATTAGTATGGATTATGGAATTATGGAATTAACGCCTCCGTTCAGTTTAGGTCCAGAGGTTTGAGGCTAGTTCTTGACTCGGAGGTTGCGGGTTGAATTCCCGTTTTGGAGAAGCATTGCAATCAAAATATTTTACTACAAACTCTATTTTTGAGGTTTATCTCCAAGCAAAACATCGGGCATCGCTGAACAAGCAATAACTGTATATCTCTTTTATTTACGTGAGTAAATGGCGATTTAATGTTCTGTTTAATATGCGCTTTAATTGTTCATTTATCATTTTTTGGTTCGGGAGCTGTCAAATTCAAATTTGACAGCTCCCGAACCAGCGAACCCGCGCCAAAAGTGCTTTACGGTCTCTGGCACGACACTGGCTGTTTTTTTTCCACAACATACGAATCTTTGCGCCTAATGACTCTTTTCAAAGGCCTTTTATTTTGGAGTAAAATCATTTTTGGTCAAAGAAATGAGGTCAGCACGCGAGAGTAGGCTGTGCTTTTTAATCTGTGGCGACCCTTGGGACTTGTGAAGGATTGTTTAAAGTTGTTGTTGTTGTTTATCCGCAGTATTAAGTGTAAAAAGAATTGGCAGTAAAACACATTTTTTTATGAATACTTTCCCGTTTTCAGAACTTAACCCAAATATCCAGGAAAATTATCATGATTATTGGTTTAACAGTTAACTGAATACTTACATAATATCAGCGCGCATCCAAAGAGGACGTAAACTGTATACTACGTAACAAGAGGTCGGACTTAGAAGAAAAAAAATAAACATCCGTTATATTTTTAATTTGAAACTGAAGTTAAAATTTTTAAGTGCAAAACCTTTCACTCTAAACATACCAAAAATTTTAAAAAATAAAAATGAAAAAGAAATGAGCTCAAATAAATGTTTTATTTCAATAAAAAATATTGTACATAACTTAATAAATAGGGTAATAAGGTAAATTAACTAATAAAACATATTTAATCCACAAGCTTTTGTTAATTTCTATTATTAAATATTATAATATTACAGTTTTATGTATTTTATTTATAAATATAATAGAATAGCTGTCTATGCTAATCTACTAACTACTTGATTGGCTTATACAGTAAACTCTATATAGGGAGGGGATTAAAGCTGCGCGTCCACCAGGTCGGAATCGGGACGTACGGTGCGGACGGCACGTCGTGTCGTCATATACTTGTCAGGCGCAGAATGACGTTCCAGTACTTCTAGTGCAGTTCATAGTAGTCAGTACCATACATACAAAGCAACAAATCCGTCCACTGCGTACCTACGCTCCGATTCCGATCCAGTGGACCGCACCTTTATACATACACACTTTGTTTTCTTACACCCTGTATCCCTGTATACGACAGCTGAAATCTATCGCGTAGGCTCAGGCCAGCTGCATACCACCTCACTTGATCAGAGGATTTTTCCTTGGTGGCCGTACCACTCATAATCCCATACCTTCCTTCTCCTAAAATCTCCTTGCTTTGAATCTCTTTGCTGCTTTTGTTCCCAAGCGGTCGCATGCGACCGCGAGAACAAAAGATTTCCTACAATCCGCGATCGAGGTAACAGCTATTGCTTGCAGACTAAAATGTTGCAAACTAGCTGTTAGGGACCTAAAAATCTGAAATTAATGAAACATTTTTCATTTACTACATTTCCATACAGTTTACATAAATTATTAATTATAGTTAATAACCTAATGTATTGTTACAATAAAACAATATACACATGATACACATTTCATTATTTTCCAAATTAACTGCATACTGATATACATTATAATAATTTCTATGAAATAATAATCTATCTTTTTCATATTAATATAGTTTAAGTTGTAAATTATTGTACAATAGGGAACATGCAAATACAATATTTATGAAAATATTGCTATTAAAATGTTAAAAAAATATAAAAGAAATGCCACTGTAAGGTTATTATTTTATAAAATATTGTTTTTTTACAAAAAATATGAATTAAAAGTAGCTTGAAACGGAACGTATTTCAAAACACCAATCAGCGTTCAGTGACGTCACACGTGCTTTTGACAACCATAGAGAAATATAATACATACTACTCGACCAAGCAACTAGACGAATGTCAAAGCTTGCTCTCTCGCACTTACCCACTTCGCTAACAATGCTTAAGAGCGAGAGAGCATGATTTGACAGTCGACTAGTTGGCTTGGTCGAGTAGTACTTATTATGTTTGACAACTTTTTGAGAGGTTAAGGTTCACGAAAGTTTAATTGCATTTTTCCAATAAAAATGGAAGCTGGGTTTATCAAAGCAGACTCTACAAATCCAAAGAGAATGTAATCACTACGTTTTATAGATATCTTCCAAAGTCACTGTTGACATTGTAGTACTTAACATTTTTTGTCGAAAGTGCAGAGAGTATTCCAGTGTAGAAATGAGAGCGACTAAAATATGTAATATCATTTACAGACTTACATTTATTTACCTTCATTCAGCGCGGCGGCTTCTATAAACATATAGCAGTTATTTTATATTTTCAGCTCAACAAGAGAATCTTATAGCACAATTCCATCTGAATGTTCAACTCAAAAGAGAAGATACATGTACTTACAATTTACATACAATAAAAAGTCGAGTTACCATTCGAGTTACTCCAGAACACAAAGTACGTAAAGGAGGTTACGGTATCGTGTTATAGCTATTATAAATGAAACGCAAGGCTCGGTTCAGGCCTGCAAATGCGAGGTCCTGCAAAAGGAGCCTCCGATTACGTCCGTCACATGTTATTGGAAGAAGTCTAAATTATGATATTACCTCTTTACAGTGCCAGTGAACACGCCTAGCGTGCTACGTAATTTCATCCTGCAGTGTCGAGAGCACACCTAGCATGTTTGCGTTTTTTATAGGGCGGCATCGCTGGGAACTATTAGAAAATAGTGGTGGTAATGAATGTGTAAATAGACGATGTGGTAGCAACCCATCACTATTCTGGTTTCATTTTCCAATTATATATACACCACAAAATGCTAAATGTGGCCTTTGGGTCTTATAAACTTAGGTACTGTCTAACCCGTAAGAGATATGAGATGTGAGATGTTTATTGAAGTGATATAATAGTTTATGTACATTATTTTCTAAAATGTTTGAGTTGATAAAACTATATCGTTTTGTAAATACAGTTTTTTATTTCATTTTAATTAAAGGTGATTGTAAATTGACAAGTGCACAGCAAATGATTCAGAAAAGCAAATTCGTGTAGTTTTGTGATCACTCTTTCAATGTGAATTCGAAGACTTGCAATCTTCTTTGACCTGAGTACATCATCCCTTGAACTTTTCTTAGCCGAAAAATTATGCAAAATTAGGAAAGCCTTTGGGAAAGCCACTGAGGACAAATACGATCAGGCCGCATGTAGTGATTATATTCTCTTTGGTGCACAGATTAAGGTATAATCACAATATAATAAATTGATCAGGTGGGGCCATTGTCAATAATTGTCAAACAGTAGTGACGTCATACAGACTATAGCCGTTTAGGCGCCAAAATTTAAATTGTCAATTTTAAACCGCATTTTTTGCAGTAAATTCCAGTGTTTAAAATTTTTTAATATGCTTGTGGTCTATTCTACATGGGGTTCTTTAAAATAAACACAAAAATAAAAATATCGCATCTTCCCTGCAAATAATACTACGACATACTTTGTATTAGAACATGGTATGATATCGTTATGTTTTGCTTCAATTTATCAATTTACGGTTACATTTACATTTTACAATGGCTTACCTTTCGTTTTTCAATAATTAATCCACTTAATTTACAATTTTTGTATTTTTGTAATAAATAATTTTCACAAAATGAAATTCGAACTTTGAGTTTTAAACTTCTTCTTCCTCTTTTTTCTCATGTAGTTTATATTCTCTATGGTCTTTTTATCAGCCAATCACAGTCGGCCGTGCTTAAAAATTGTACAGATTATGCGATTATATCTAGTAGCTACGTTTAAATTTGGAACCCAATTTTTTTTTGTTCGGAACTTTCGTCCACTGGCGCATCTTTAAAACATTAGTTTATATTTTTTAAAGTAGATCATCTAGTTACGTGTTGTAAACAGAGATTATTTATATAGACGAATAAATTGCAAAATGTTCTAGAAATTGTGAAATTGCTTCAGCGCTACGCCCCGAACGTCTTACTTTCCAAGTAACCATTAGACTTGAAAACTTTGACGAAGTATCGCAGTAACAGTCGTATCTCCCATTTACTACAGCACGCCAAACTCGCTGCAATTAATCGAATTGGAGAAGCTCAGAATTTTTTTTTACAAAAGAAAGTAAAAAGCAGCTTAAAACTGAAATGCAAATAAAATATTATGAATAAAGGTAGTTACATCTTAAGGGCCCCCGAGCCGGTCAAACGGTTTGACTCAAACACGTAAATTTTGGTTTGGTTTAGTCCAAAAATTACATATTTTTACTTCATTCACGATTAAATTTAAAAGTGTGAAATTTTGAAACAGGAACGTGTTAATGAAATCAGTGAGTTCGAGTGGCGACTGGCGGGCTAACGAGCCGCGTGCTCGCGTCTGACACTGTGCTACACTTTTATAAAATACCAATTTCATTAATTAGGTGATGCTAACAACTTTTGAGAGGGAAATACTATCTAGTAAATTTTGCTCATAAATTCGTTTCTCACAATCCCGATAAACCGACCATCTTGCCGGGATAAACTTATTTCCTTCCCGAGACTGAAATTATCGTCGTACTAAATTATATCCAAATCGGTTCAGTGGTTATGCGTGAGTAACATAATTCCGCATTAATAATATGTCAAAACATTTTACTACAAACTCCCAATTTATAATATAAAACATTTTACTACAAAATCCGTTGCGCCCAAATTTGTCTATCGCGCGGGAACTCCACTTTTTCCGGAATGAACGTATCCTATGTCCTTTCCCGGAACTATAAGTATTAAGTGTCTAAACACACTAGGCTGAATTACGCCGGCGTAAATTCCGCCGCGTTTACGCCGCGTTTCAAAATTTCATACAAAATACGGACGGAACGCGATGGAATAGTGTGTCACCCCTCGCGTTCCGCTCGTATTTTGTATGTGTTTGAAACGCGGCGTAAACGCGGCGGAATTTACGCCGGCGTAATTCAGCCTAGTGTGTTTCGACACATCTCCATACCAATTTTCAGCAAAATCGGTTAAGTGGTATAGGCGTGAAGAGGTAACAGACACACTTTCGTACTTATAATATTAGTGAATAGTGTGAATATTCCACTTTTATAAACCACAATTACAAGCCAACCTATTTTCTACACGGTCTATTTCTTTAACTAAAAGCGTTGTTTGTACATATTCGTACCTAGTTCGCAGGCTGAACAGGAAATTTCAAGTTCAATTTCCCATCGTTTGCCTTCACAATTTCCGCGACGAAAACTGTTATTTAATAATACGTGGACAGTTCGGAGCTAAGCGAAGATTCTTTCCAATTTATTTTCATAAAAATACACGGGCTGAAATCATTCAGAAAACATTGTATGTACTTTCAAATAAAGTCTATTATTGCTGCAGATTGATGAAAAAAATTTGATCGAATGAGGGTTTTCAATATTTCAGAGGAGCTACGTACGTACGTAGGGTTTTCGTGTCAAATATACATATTATGACACCTATATCGTGGCTCATGACAGCTATATCGTGACATATGATAGTAGTTTGACACGATAGACCCTAAGGCTACATAGCGGCACCTGGTGGCAAACAGAACATCAACAAAAACCCTAATTATTAAGGGTAAACTGTAAAAGTCTTTCAATATTAGAAAGAACAATGGCCAAATCGTACCAGGTGGGCGGTGGCATCCCGATATGCCATTAGTAGCAAAAAATCCCTAATATTTTAAGGCATCGAAAATCATCAGAAATGAAAAAAAAAAGATCAATATATTTTAGTTTCGTTATGTTCTGACAGCCGGCGATCATTCGCATTCGTTCTATTTTTTGGGTAATACTCTAGGAAAAATTGAAATAATTAGAAACGAAATCGCCGTATATACACTTGCAGGGTACACCGCAGTCGGGAAAAAGGTAGTTCTTAAGTCTAACCTCAAAATAATTGTATCGGTTATTAATTATTATAAAAAATCGTGGCTATTTAGACATAATTCTCAAACGGAATTATGTTTAGAGCATAAGAACAACCAAATCTAACTATAGTTTATTTTGGGACATCAAAAATAAAAGTCGAGTCCAGCTCCTATACAAATTTGGCCATGATTCTTTGACTACTATAAATTCGTAGTAGATGTTAGTAGATAGTGTACTAACTACTAAGTAGTAAGTACCTGTCGTGCAGTAATAAAAGATACAGTGAGAACGAGCGCGTGCTGGGCGATCAATACTATGAATATTAAAGCACAGAGCACCTTTCTCACGATAACTAGGAAATAAATTGGTGCAGACCGACTACAAACGTTCTTGCATACTTATTTTGTATTGGATAGTTTTTATAGCGAAGTTACAAATCAAGAATGATAATATATACTCTTTACCTAAATACAATACATTTTTCATTCCTAACTTTATTGTAGAAATTCTTGCTTGTAGATAATTTGCCTAAGCGCTGCAGGCTACTCTCTAAATGATTGCATTCAGTAGTTCTGATAGCGAAGGAAATCATGAATCATTTGACATAGGGCGTCGAAGGGGCTATGTCATGATGCGATGTCATTTTTAAAATCTGCGGTGTCGAAATTGGGTTTGGGTACGGATCGAAATATTTAGGGTTCCTTAACCAAAGAGGGTTACCATAGATATATACCATAGTTCAGTAGAGCAGCTCTGCTGCTAGCTGTGTCGAATTCAAACTCAACACAGACATGTGCGTCTAGCATGCGTGATGCGTCCAACGAGATATCTCACTCTCGAGTGTAGTTAAAAACTATTCTTCTCATAATGTCAAAATCTCGACAAAACTCGATAAAAATGTGTTGTCATGTTAGGGTTCGCTAATTTTGACGATAGATCTACACGCATGGACGTATAAAAAAAGGCGGACGGAGTCCCACCATACATAGAACTGTGTCCTTCAGAGTCGGCCAGCTGACTGCATGTACACGGTCCGCACGCACACATTATTACGCTAGTCCATACCATTTGACAGGCGTAAGAACGTGTGCGTGGTCGACTCTGAAGACACAGTTCTGTGTATAATAAGACTCCGTCCGCCTTTTTTTCTACGTTCATGTCTACACGAGAAAAAATGTATGTCATGTTACTGTTAGGGTCAATAGAGATGAAGGGACCAACCTTCAAACATCGAGAAAACATGTAGACAACATTTTCTCGTTGGCGCATGCTAGGCGCGGCACTGGTAGATTCAGTAGACGTCAAACACTTCAAAGTATAGGTACTACGTATTTGAAATATCGCTATTAATTTTGAAAATTCGTGAAATATAGCGGACTGTCGTACGATTTTGGAATAGTTTGGCCCGCCGCCAGCCGCGGCGCCGATTCGACATCGCCCGCGTTTAATATAATGATATCATCAATGATTATCATAATATTATTACTTTTATATTGTCTAGTGCGAATAAGAACATCAAATTACTTGCAAGTTGCACGAGAAACAATTCTATTTTATTTGATTTCGTTTAGATAACATGTTTTTAGTTCAAACCATCAGACTTGCTTCATAGTCATGGTTTCTAATTTCTATTGCCAATTTTTTAGTATTTATTATAGCAACAATAGCAATACGTAATTTGTATTTAAAAAATGTCAGCCATACGAAAGCCTAAACTTTCATAAAGTTAAATAATACACTTTTATGTAACAGAGAACAATTTTATGTTTGTGATTTTGCAATAACATGCTATAAGACATAAGTAATGACAAGTAGGTACCTAGTTATTATTCATATTAAATATGATCGTTGCTTGTCCCGTGTCCGGTCTGCGTCCGCGTAGCGTCCGCGCGAAAGAGCAGTTATGCCGCCATACCGCGAGATTACAAGAAAATTGTATGTAACGACACAGAATATATTATATTAGTTGTACCAAGTAACGATTTATTTAATCCATCGATCGCGATTTCTTGGAAATCTAGTGTTATTCTATTGTTGTCGCGGTCGCCCAGGGCTACTAGGGCGCCTGTGTGCAAAAAAAAGGATTTTGGCGCCTCTTTAGGAAATTTTTTTGGGTCCTTGGCTTTGGCGCCCCTAATGATGGCGATTTGGCGGCCCTAGAGGATGGCACCCGTGTGCATTGCACACATTGCACATATGGTAGCGGGGGCCCTGCGGTCGCCGGTGTCCTTAAGGAGGTTGATAGGTTAAATTGCGGGGCGGTCGCGCTGTCGTTACATATTCATTGTGATCTCGCGGTATGGCCGCCAAACCGCGCATACAAAATACAAATCAAGCCAGTATAAAATATAATACGAAATGCCGTGGGATAAGCTAGTTGCTCACTTACGTTGATAACATGTTTTTGTTTCGCCAATCCGTTTAAGTGATTTCGTCGCTTGACCGGGCTCGGTTGTTTCTATATTCGTCCGGATTATGTGACCAAGTAAGATTTCTTCCAAAGCCAATTCATTGATACCTGTCCAAGGCTAGAGATTACGTCTGCAACAAAGTACCTAATGGAAATCATATTAGGTTTGTCTTTTTACTTTGAATAAATATACTGCCGCTACTGGATATAATATGATAAATGTAAATAAATAAAGTGTTTGATACGTACTTTACAGTTAAGGTTACGCCACGTTAAAGTAAATACGGAACCCTAAAAATCGTATTGGATATGTTTTAGATTGCTTGTTTTCTATGAGAAGCCGGGCCGGCCAAAAAGGCGAAAACAAGCAATGGAACAGCAAAAAATGGAAAGGGCGTAGCGACAAAATCGATGCCCCAACGAATAAACGTGCAAGAGCTCTTACCCAAAAAAATTTTTTTTTGATTTTTCGTTTGCATGGACTATGATACACCTTTATAATTTTTTTTTGAATTTTTTTTTACTTAAAATAACGATTTTATAGCAATGTAAATCTTTATTGTACGGAAAAAATAATAACATATATCACATTAATAATAAAACATGCGCTTATTGCAGATTATTTGTTTATTTGAGTTCATTAGAATAAACGTGTTAATTCATGAAGCCCCAAGCGGCCACATCCGGCCGCGATAACAATGAAAAAGCTATTGTGTCTCGTTTTGCCACGACTGATGGGTTAAAACAATCTGGCGCTCGTGTCTATCTTTTCCTTTGGGTACGATTATTCGTGTAAAAATGCAAGCGACTTCTACCACTAATGCCTCATTGCAGATGTCGAAACTTTGAATATATTAATCACAGCTATTCTATTATCTTTTACTAACTTCTCTTGTCTTTTCTGCTTTTGTAAAGGTTATTCGAAGAGCTATTGTAAAGTTTATCACAAGAGCTGCTGGTGAGTTGCCGGTCTTTTTAAGAGGGAATACGCTCTTTCCTTGAAGGTTTGCAGATCTTATAGGTCCGGAAATACTGCTGGTGACAGTTCATTCCAAATTTTACAATGCGCGGCAGAAAGTTACGCAAAAAAGCATGGTGGAAGACTGCCACTTATCAAGGTTATGAGGATGGTATATTTTTAACGTGGAACGATAGCGAAAAGTTGCAGGAGGTATGATTCCGAACAATTCCTCAGAGCGCTCCCCGTGATACAACCGATTGAGGATGCAGAGTGAAGCTCTTTACATTTCGGCGTAATTCTAAGGGGTCTGGACCCCTTAGAATTAGTAGTAGTTGGAAGGATTTGAGCGGTCACCTTTTTTTGGGGATCGAGTACACTAAGGCTGTCTTCTAAGAAGCCGGGACAATACCAGAAGAGTAGGAGAACCAAAAACGACGCGTTAAGACCGGAGCCAACTCTGGAGGACACTTTTTCAACACAATAGGAGGGATTCCGTCAGGCCCACTCGACTTTTAGATATCAAGGCACGCAGGGCTGTTCACACTGAGTGCTGATGTAACCTTTTATCCGACATGATGCCCCTGCATCGTGGTATGGTCGGCGGTTTTTATCCCAAGGTCATCAAGGGTCGAGTTTGACGCAAGGAGCTTACCCAGAAGATTGTCTTTGTATTTTGCGTCGTGGGCTAACGATCCATTTCCTACATGTAGGGATGGTAGGATGGCTTTCAAAAATATTGAAAGCCATCCTGCTTTCAAAAATACCCTTCAATAGCTTAGGCCAGAGACCAGAATTCACGGGTTCCCAAATAAAGGCACTCGAGTCTCTCACCGATACTATTGACGTGCTGTTTCTTTGCCCGATTGATCTCTCTCTTGAAGGATCTATAAGCAAGGTTGTACTCCATTTTATATGTTACATGTGTCCACGCATAAACGCGAGGTAGGTCAATATTTTTCAACAACAACAATAGGTCAACAATATTTTTACTGAACCGTCAACAAGAAAATATTAGCTAACTAGACTTTCCACGCGGCCTCGCCCGCATAAATGAGAAATTTTACGGAAACCGTACATTTTCCCGCAAAAAATAGCCTATATTCTTTCACATCATGGTCTACTCTACATCTGTGCCAAATAACTTAAAAATTCATCCAGTAGATCGCGAGATAAGCGCCTTCAAATAATTTTCCCGGTTTTTTCTACATTTTCCTATGTTTCTTCGCTTCTATTCGTCTTAGAGTGATAATTTATAGTTTATAGCCTTCCTCGATAAATGAACCATCTAACGACGAAAGAATTTTTCAAATCGAACCAGTAGTTCCTGAGATTGGCGCGTTCAAACAAACAAACTCTTCTACTTTATAATATTAGTATAGATTTACATTTTATACCACATACTAATAAGGTCGTATTACATAAATAATGAATCAACTTCTTAACACTAATATACGGGCTTTTATCTTTACAAACATGTAAAAGCAACAAAATATACAAGAATAAGCGTGTAAATGACCAGAGCATGGCTCAGGAGGAAAAAAATATACGTGGAATAACCATGCAACATTTCACTGCACTTGTTAAAACTTCATTTATGACACGAATAAACGTGCATTGATACAATAGTGTTAACAAGTCTCATATTATTCACTAGAATAATAATTTAATAAGGTTTTTCTTAAATATGTAGTAAACCGTTAATATTTGATTTTTAATAAATAAGTGAGCTGAAAGATATTTTTATTACCTTTAATTTGATTATACATTATATTTGTCTATTTATTATGTAGTCAAAGTTATGTGGTTCCAAACGTTTTTTTGTCTTCCTGAAAAGTTGTCTTTTTTCGATTGCACGTTTATTCGTTGGGGCCATCGAAATGGTTTTTAATTTTAAAACCACTAGCTATTTGACCGAGCTTTGCTCGGTATTCCATAAAACACGAATAAATGATATTTTCTAAAAATTACTTTTGGAAGCTTAAATCATTCTCCTCTGTTGGCAAAATAGGAATCCCTTTTTTACAGAGGTCTTTTTGATTGATTATTCTGGGTTATAAAAGTTGACAATGGTGTTTCGTGGGTAATTCAAAGACAAAGACATGATGAATACTGACAATGAACTTTAATTTCTTAGCTTTAGTCATTGCTGAGAAAAATCGATATCGCTACAGCCAAATTATCAAAGCGTCGCCTTAAGTAATAAATATTCGTATCTGAGTGGGGCAGGAAGTCTTTGAAAAAATATTACATATTAGGTATATGTAATATTTTTTCAATTGAATTCGTATCTTCTTTTATTCTTCTCAGATGTAACATCAGTTCAAAGTATCTAGAGTCTAATGGCTCCCGCAAACGATCAAACATCAAACACGTCAAACACGTCAAACACGTAGTAATCCAAATTTTCTTCAAACACGTCAAACACGTAGTTTGTACGTATTTGACATGTTTGACGTGTTTGATGTTTGATCGTTTGCGGGCTACTTAAGGGGTCAATTCAGACCGCAACGCATTTCTAAATCTGTATGGATTTGACAGATTCGCAAGGCGTCACGCATTGAGTACAAAAGAAATGCATCTAATACGTGTCGCGTAGCGGTCTGAATTAACCCTGAGAAGTAAAAGTAACAATACAGTAACTATGTCAAGTTCTGTAATAACTTTAAAAGTAACAAAATATTTACTTCATGCAACGCTTTCCATTAAAATCTGGAACGCATTTAATTTGGAGGAAACATATTTTACAGTGGAACAACGAGAAGAAATTCCGTGGAACAATGGTTGGTGTTTGTTTTGGTACTCGTGGACCGCGGTACACGGTAGCAGAATGCACCACGATGTTCAACGAGAGATGCACAAAATGTTTATTAGAATTTTATGTACAACCATAGAGTAAATATTATACATTTCCTAAGTCTATGGTACAGTACAGCTAAAAGTGATGTATATAAATGGTAAGACCTTTTATAAAATGAGTGAGCTCTGTCATTTTATAAAAAATGCAATCTTTTCTTTACATGGTGTAACAAAACTATGTGAAAATGCTTTACGGTTTGTACGAGTCCCCTATACAGAGTTTGTTGTAAAAGAAGTAGCGCCGAAAGTGTTTTTTTTCTTTTTATGTGAAAATGCATGACGCTGGGGCGCTTGCCTATACAAATCACAAAAAAAAATTGCTTTTCCAGCGCAGCTGCTTGTTTTACAGTGAACTCTACAAGGCGCAGCGCAGACGACAGACTATCCGTGCCGCACTTTTTGTCTGTGGAAATAGAACCTATGCAATTATATGCGGACTTTTTACGCGTCGTGAGCGTTACTGCATATAATTGCATAGGTTCTATTTCCCGCAGACTAAAAAGTGCGTCACGGATGGTCTGTCGTCTGCGCTGCGCCTAAGGTATAACAAAACTAAGTGATATTACTTTAGGGTGTGTAACGTGTATATTGTGTCCCCTATAAGCTTTGTCCACTGCCTTTTTGTGCCTTTTTCTGTTCGTCAAAGGCATGCGTTATAGCGCAGTCAACAGCGAAAGTGAGGCATGCCTGCGACGCATGCCCTCTGACCGTATCCAAAACTTCAAAAATGACAATGTTGGCGTTGCGTTCGTTGACGCATTCGATTATTGAATGCGCCAAAACTAAAGTTGAATGAAAGAAAACGACGAAAATTGAAGACGAAAGCGCATAGTGTGGACGTAGCTATATAGAGTTCACTGTGAAAGTAGCAGCGCTGTATGTCATGAGCTTGCCCGTATAAAAGTTTTAAAAAATTTCTCTTTCATTGCTGCTACTTTCACAATGAACTCTATATGAGGGACACTTACACCCCCTAAAGTATTATCACTTTCTTTTGTTAAATCTCGTAGAGGTAAAAACGACTACCAACTAATAACTGTGGAGTTCGCATATCTCCGCAACTTCAAGTCCAATTTTAGTAATTCTTTTTTTGTTGTACTAACTTAAATAGCACTATAAGTTTCATCAAAATCGGTTCAGTAGTTTTTGCGATAAGGCAATTTAAATTCTTAATTACTATACAATTTTGAAGTCGGTTTTATCTTTTTAGCCCATCAATCCCCAAACGGCACCCGGCTGTCGCATAACAATTGAAAATCTATTGTTCTGCGATTCCCAAGATCGAAGTAACTATTAAAATACATACATTATATTATTATAATACATAAATATCTTCGGGATAACACTAGGTATCTCGTCTTCCACTGCTAGACTTATGACAGTTTCTTCCCACGACCAGACAGTAAAGTAAAACACGTCTTATAAAACATAATTTACGAGGTGATGAATTATTTCGAAACCGGTCGTGTATTTCGTTAAAATTGATTATAATTACTGAATATGGTGGAAGAAGTGCACGTAAATTGTGTTTTTATTAGTGCTCAACACTAGACGACCTCTGTGGCTCAATGGTTAAGGGGCCGGGTACACTTGGAATTTCTCATACAAACGTAATTCCAAAATCATTTTCTCATACGAAAATATTTAACATGTTTGAGTTATTTTTCAGTTTAAGATAGTAATTACCTAGGTTCCTACACAAAAATTTACTTCAAAATATTTAAATACTAAAAAATATTTTTAATATATATATGTATATATATATATATATATATATATATATATATATATATATATATATATATATATATATATATATATATATATATATATTATGTATAGTATAAAAGTATTAAATATATTTCCGTTGTCTGGTACCCGTAACACAAGTCCTTCAGGTAGGTACTTAGCACGGTGCAAGACTGACGTGGTGTGAAGCGTCCATAGATATTATTATTATTATTTATTTCCACCAAGAACCTACAGTTACTATCCAGGGCCTGATTTATATTTTTTATGTCATGTATACACTTTAATTTTGCCGCCTCTATATGTACGAACTCTGCCGCCATCCTAGGACGCCATAAGATGCTGCCGCCCATAGGCCATGGCCTATACTGCCTATACAAAAAAAATCAGAGCTGGTGCTATCAATTACAATAATACCCTTAAAGTAGTTTCAGATATATTAACTCAGATAATACTGGATACAAAACAATTTAAGTTTTCCAAACGTAAAAATATGTTACAAAAATATATCGATATTCAGTTTCCGAACGATCAATAAACACACATCGTTGCGGTCTCGCGGTGTGTAGTTTTTCAGTTTTATTGTTGCGTGGATGTGGCGTTAAAATCTACGTAACGCACTAAACGTCAAAACGACTATGCATTATTTGTAATAAAAAGTATTTATAGTTGTACAACGGTTTCGACCTGTAAGAGCGAGTTCAGACGTGCGCGTCTTTTACGCGTTTTCTAAGAGCGGATTTAGCTCGCATGCTTTCCCAAACGCTGCAACTGAAAACGCGCACGTTTGAAACTACCGTAAAAGCGGGTTTTTGCTACTGGAATAATGTAAACGTGTAAATGCACTGGACTGCACTAAATTGTATTCCAGTCCCCTATAATTACCTACATTATTCCAGAAGCAATCCAGCGCTGGATTTCATTACTGGATTGGAAAAATGTGAACCGGCCACAATGTGTAAAGCGGCTTCACGTTAGGGTAAGGTGATTCTGTGGTGGAAGTCCGGTCCCTTTTGAGGTAGACCGGCCGGTCGTGGAGTGAGTCCTGTGTTAGACAGATCCAGGACATCCCTCCGTATACGGCTGAAGGCAAACCGCAGGTGGTTTTAGAATTTAGGGGGTAAGAGTCCCACATACACCCGGGGTGCTTCAGCTAACTGAGGCTCATGATGGGTTTCTGGAATGGGTGGGTATAAAAAAAAAGATACTTAGTGTATGATTGCTATCTGATAGCGATGTTGTGAGCGTGCACATTACACAATCTGTGTCCAACTTGGGCAATCACAGAAGAAATTTCTGAAAAACATTTGTAATCGCTTGTCTATTACGAGCCATAGTTTGCGTTAATACGAGAGCCTAGAACTAAAGCAACACACTACGTTCGCGTTCGCGTTCGCGTTTTACAAACGTCAGTTCTATTGAATGTGAAGTGTCGCGCTGTGTCGTTTTTTTTATGAAATAAGGGGGCAAACAAGCAAACGGGTCACCTGATGGAAAGCAACTTCCGTCGCCCATGGACACTCGCAGCATCAGAAGAGCTGCAGGTGCGTTGCCGGTCTTTTAAGAGGGAATAGGGTAATAGGGGAGGGTAGGGATGGGAAGGGAAGGGAATAGGGGAGGGTAGGGAAGGGAATAGGGTAGGGGATTCTGCCTCCGGTAAACTCACTCACTCGGCGAAACACAGCGCAAGCGCTGTTTCACGCCGGTTTTCTGTGAGAACGTGGTATTTCTCCGGTCGAGCCAGCCCATTCGTGCCGAAGCATGGCTCTCCCACGTAAAATGCCGCGTAGTGCGGTCTCACCTTTAAAAGTAATTAAACTTACTTTACCTTAAAAATATATTGCCATGAACTCCAGGACAATCTTAGAAAAAGTAGAGGCGTGGTAATAACATTTTTCTCTTTTTGTGAAACAAACGGCTGGTCATGATTTAGCTTCTAATATTCGACATACATGTTTTTATCCTTCTGTATGTTCTTGGGTCATTTGTCATAGACAAGTGGGTCAGAGCCGGCGGCTGCTGACGGCGCACGATGGCTCAGCTGAATGCGTTCATTACCCTTTCAAAACAGCTGCCTTTCAGAAACTTCCAGCCCCCATTCAGCGCCCAAATCGATTTTAAACTGGTTTAGGCGGTCACTTAATTATTATCACTAGATTGAATCTAAATACATGATGTTGCAAATAAATTTGCCTACTAATTTGTTTACAGCTGGGAAATCGTACATTTTGCTCCAATCAAATTTAAGTCATTCTGTGACGGAAACTTAAAAACCCAATTTTTAGGTTAGGTCACTTTAATTCTAAAAGAATGTTTTGAACTCATACATTCCAGTGTAAAAACAAAGGCTCGGTTGTGTTTGTTGTTTTAATTAAATTATTAAAACGTTTTTGAACGTGCCACTATCGGCGTTGGCGCTACGCCATTTTGTGCTTATTATTATTCTGTGGCAACACCGCCATATTGAAACAGCCTGTTGAGGAAAAGGGCATTTTTAATAGACGTTTTTGTTTCCATGTTCCCTTAGAAGAAGATCTGCCCAAGGCAGACTTCTTGTACTTTAGGGCTTATTTTAAACTTGATATTTCTCATGACTTTTTACGGGTTTCATAAGGTGGAAACGTATTTTCTAAAATAAGTAGCTCCTTCCCGATAAAAAGTATATCAAGAAGTTTCTACGCATATTCTATGCAATAATTTAACAAACCTTACCTTTTTATTAAAAAAATAATAATATAGCTATCAAAGAATGAAATAGCAAGATTTTATGAATCTATTCGTTGTTATAAGCAATGAGACAGCAGCTTTCTAAAAACACTAAACTACAGCGTAGCGTACAATAAACTTGTAAAATAAGTAGTAACTGTCCAAACATCATTATAAATCTAAAAATATAAGCTATAAACATTCATAACGTCTATTTTAATAAAAATGTGTGGTTCTGTAGGTTTTGTAATTCAATTGTAAGCCTGGTACGATTAAATTGTAAAAGTTAAACAGTTCTTTTATTAATTTACGATAAACGGTCTGCTACGGTTGTATGCCTTAAATCATACTGTTACAAGTTATTAGCTTTAAGTATTACACGATGTAGTTTACGTGATGTCTACGCCGTGTAGCGTGCTGCTACGAGCTGTAGCTTGAGGTCTACGCCGTGTAGCGTGCTGCTACGAGCTGTAGCTTGAGGTCTACGCCGTGTAGCGTGCTGCTACGAGCTGTAGCTTGAGGTCTACGCCGTGTAGCGTGCTGCTACGAACTGTAGCTTGAGGTCTACGCCGTGTAGCGTGCTGCTACGAGCTGTAGCTTGAGGTCTACGCCGTGTAGCGTGCTGCTACGAGCTGTAGCTTGAGGTCTACGCCGTGTAGCGTGCTGCTACGAACTGTAGCTTGAGGTCTACGCCGTGTAGCGTGCTGCTACGAGCTGTAGCTTGAGGTCTACGCCGTGTAGCGTGCTGCTACGAGCTGTAGCTTGAGGTCTACGCCGTGTAGCGTGCTGCTACGAGCTGTAGCTTGAGGTCTACGCCGTGTAGCGTGCTGCTACGAGCTGTAGCTTGAGGTCTACGCCGTGTAGCGTGCTGCTACGAGCTGTAGCTTGAGGTCTACGCCGTGTAGCGTGCTGCTACGAGCTGTAGCTTGAGGTCTACGCCGTGTAGCGTGCTGCTACGAGCTGTAGCTTGAGTTCTACGCCGTGTAACGTGCTGCTACGAGCTGTAGCTTGAGGTCTACGCCGTGTAGCGTGCTGCTACGAGCTGTAGCTTGAGGTCTACGCCGTGTAACGTGCTGCTACGAACTGTAGCTTGAGGTCTACGCCGTGTAGCGTGCTGCTACGAGCTGTAGCTTGAGGTCTACGCCATGTAACGTGCTGCTACGAACTGTAGCTTGAGGTCTACGCCGTGTAGCGTGCTGCTACGAGCTGTAGCTTGAGGTCTACGCCGTGTAGCGTGCTGCTACGAGCTGTAGCTTGAGGTCTACGCCGTGTAGCGTGCTGCTACGAGCTGTAGCCTTGAGTCTACGCATTGTAGCGTGCTGCTACAAGCTGTAACTTGGGATCTACGTGTTGTAGCGTGCTGCTACGAGCTGTAGCTTGGGGTCTACGCCGTGTAACGTGCTGCTACGAGCTGTATCTTGAGGTCTACGCGTTGTAACGTGCTGCTGTTACGGGCCTTAGTGTACGCGACAAATACTTTAAACATACTAGTAGAGGAGGGGAAGATGCTATTTTTGTAGTCACTTGAGCGTCATGGAGACCTAGTAGGTTTTGTACATTAGGTAAAGCTGATAAAAAAATAATAAGAGCTTTTATTTATTTTAGCGGTGGGTTCAGAAACTGCAGCCATATTAAAGTTTTGAAAAAGAAAATATATTCAGAAAATTGCTTATTTAGGTAAATTATATATATATATTTTAGACAGCAAGGACTAAATCATTTAGTTTAGAGCAAAATAAAATATCTGCGAAGCTTAGTTAATGAAGCTTTATTTTTTTATATTTGAAAATGTCGCTACAGGCTTACCTAACCTTTGAATCGTCAGTGCTTTATATGGAAGCTTCTTTGGGGTATACTAAACATCTCCCATCTTAATCTTACAGATCCGACGACATTTCAACATTCAAAAAAATTTTTTTTTACCCACCACGTGAGAAATCTGATTTCTATACCATGATAACTAGACACATGTCGGAAGCCTATGGAAGCTTAATCTGACACGCTTGAGCTACTCTCGAAATCCCCTCTTCCCCTCCCCAACTATACGGACAGTCCTAAGATCTTAATCATCTTCTCAATCTTAATCCTTCGATCGCGAATTCTTAAAAATCTATTGTTATTCTATTGTTGTCGCGATCACCGGTAATCTTATGGGGCTTGATAAGTTAAGATCTACTTGGCTCAAAACTTTTATATAAATTAAACAATTTAAAAACAAAAGAAAATTATTAGATACCTACGGATCTCTAAATATGAAAGCTATAAAAACAAGCCGTAAACAACGGCGGAGTAATATTTAAAATGGTGGTACTTGAGATTTATATTTGCGTGTTTTAAAACGTTATTTTTTATCTGTCGAGTACGAAGGTTGCAGTGTTTGTTCTAGATTCTGCGGTGCAAGTGTCATTAAAATGAGTTCCCTGTAGTAATTACATGACATCTACTTATTTTTAGTCGGACAGAGTCTTGTCATATACAAAATGTGTCTTCACTTTTCTTCTGAGTCGGCCACGCACACATTCTGACGCCTGTCAAATGGTATGGACTAGCGCAAGAATGTGTGCGTGCGGATCGTGTACATACAGCCAGCTGGCCGACTCTGAACGACACAGTTTTGTGTATGGTGGGACTCCGTCCGCCTTTTTTTATACGTCCATTTTTAGTCATATTTTATTTTAGACTTACTATTTTTGTTGTATATTTATGTAGGCCTAATAATTATTGTGAAAGGTTTTATTTCGTAATCCCACTGAAACATAATCTTTTTACGGTGCAAAGAGTATAAGTTAATACAGAACCTGAACTACTAGCATGTTTGATTTAAAACCCGTTCTATAGTTTTTGCGTGAATGTAAAAGAAGCCATCGTTTGAGTTATGACTTACCGCCGCACTCAGAGATGAATGTTTATTCCTTATAGCCTAGGATCCCTTCATAGAAGGACCTTCACCGAGCTGTTTACTGGATGAAAAGTATTTTATATTCAATTTCGTATGTCAACAAATTAATTGCAGGTGGGTTGCCTAAAAAATTTCAGTCCAGAATTTAAAAAAATAGAAATAAAAAATATAACTTTTTTTTTTACATTTCGCTGGTTTGGTTAATAGACAAATTCTATACCAATCGAAAGTATGGAGCCCGTAGAGTATGAAAACGTTAGGTTGTCTATTTTTTTCCTGTCACAACTCTTGGGTAGGCAGGTAAATCGATACTACTACTAATCGGTACCGGTCTGATTAATGCTTAATGCATATTCTATGGGCTTCATACTTTCGATTAGTATGGAATTTGTCTATTAACCAAACCAGAAAAATGTAAAAAAAAAACTTTTTTTTTTGTTTTTATTTTTTATTTTTTTATTCTGGACTGAAATTTTTTACTTGCAACCCACTTGCAATTAATTTGTCGACATACGTAATTGAATATAAAATACTTTTCATCCAGTAAACAGCTCGGTGAAGGTCCTTCTATGAAGGGATCCTAGACTATTAAGTGTAATTAAATGAAGATTTTATTATAAGCCCCATACATTATCTGTCAGATTATTCATTTAATTACAGTTAAGTAATTTACTCGTCTTTGAGTGCGGCAATTGAAATTAGACTTTCTTTACATTGATAACAGTAGAGGTAAACTACGATAACATGGCGCGCCCCTCCAAAATTCAAAACGTTTGAAGTACGTTGTCAAAACGTTTGAAGTGCGTTGTCAAAACGTTTGAAGTGCGTTGTCTTGTGCGGTCGGCTAGTTATGATTAGTTGACCAACAAATCTTGGTAATAAGTGACATTACTTAAGTGAATTATAAGGATTGATTGGTTGAATACTTACCACATACAAACTCTTTCATGAGGATGTGACTACACACATTAAAACAGTAATTTGGAGGGGCGCGCCATGTTATCGTCGTTTATCTCTAGCAGAGTTACATGAGATTATTGTATTATTATGTAACAGACAGACAGACACATTCTAGCATTTAAACAAGACAGTGGTTTCACGGTGACGGTAATTAAAACCTTTAGCCAAGACCTTTTCTTTATCGCTTCTTTAGAGTCGCCGATCAAAATGTATGAAATTGACATAAGCGTTCGTTAATATGACGTTGACGTTCGACTCGTCTAATGTCAATTACATTTTGATCGGCGATTCTATAAAGAAAAAGTCTTGGCTACTGGCTCAGGCCGGCTACGCAGGTGTGATTCTATAGTGCCCAAGTGAGTCCGCAGTACATCAGAGCAAATCTCTATTCCTGTCATAATTCAGTGGAAAGGCATTTTAAATAAAATATCGTGCTACCACGGTTGTCTGCTTTTAAATAATTTCCGCGAATTCTGAAAACGTACGGAAATAGCGAGCAGCGCTCCAAAAATACAACTTTATTATTTTCTCGCAATCATTTGAATCCAATAAAACGTTTTTGCATCTGTTTTTTTCCCGTTTTTATTTCAGTTTTCGTGTATCGAGTTGTAATAAAAAAGAGATGTGGACGGTACGTTGTTTTTGTGAATGTTGCAACAGTTCAAAACAATTCCTTTTGAATTCCGCTTTTATATTATGCTAGATGACGACCGCATCTCCGTTTCGCCGAAATTTATTTAACGCGCGGGAACCGTATATTTTTCTGGAATAAAAAGTATTCTATGTTCTTTTCCGGTACTCAAACTATTTCCTCACTAAATTTCAGCAAAATCGGTTAAGCGGCTTGGGCCAAAATAGATACCAGACAGACACACATGCGCATTTATAATATTAGTACTTATGGACACGCACGCGTCACGTGACAGATTGGCGCGCAGCGAATTCAAAAATTTGAAGTTGATATGGAAACGATACAGTTAGAGATCAACTACGATAGCATGGCGCGCCCCTCCAAAATTCAAAACGTTTGAAGTGCGTTGTCAAAACGTTTGAAGTGCGTTGTCTTGCGCGGTCGGCTAGTTATGATTAGTTGACCAACAAATCTTGGTAATAGGTGACATTCAGTGAAATATTACGTGTACTGTGATTGGTTGAATACTTACTACATACAAACTCTTTCATATGGATGTGACTACACACATTGAAACAGTCATTTGGAGGGGCGCGCCATGTTATCCTAGTTGATCTCTACATCATCATGTTCAATCTAATAATGTTATGTCAAAACTCCGTTTGCATGCCTCAAACATAGAAAAGCTCAATTTTAATCTCATGAATCTTTAATAATTAACTATGGGTGTTTGCTCATCTTGGCTATATTTTCTTATATCGATTGGAAAAATCGGAATATTAAAACTTTATTGACAGTTTTTGCGTTCTTATAATAGTTCTCTACTGAGATTACATATTATTAAACAATTTTAAACACTCCCGCGCATATCAAAGAGGTTTGTTTGTTTTCATTTCACGTTTATGATCGCCGCTCGTTTGATGTTAATGTTATAATAAAAGAAAACAAAAGATTTTTTCATTACCAGCCTAATGGCGTTTAAAAACTAATAACTTTTTTTCCGACTGTCCAGAAGAGTATTCTATTTTCCAGTTGTATTTACCTACATTTAATGTGTGTATGTATTGTATGTAACTACATACTATACAAATTAATTAATAGAAGGGAACTACGTAATCTGGTCGGGTAAGCCCTGCATAGCCCGGCAGACATCAACTACTTAACATAAACTTTGACCAAACAACTTAAGACCGCCATCATATCCGCCGTCTATGAATAAATTTCCGTATAGTACATTTTTATGGCATGAATCAAGATCGAAAGTATAGTTTTGGCTTGTCGTATTAAGTTTGAGACTAGGGAATCAGAGATATCTGGAGCTGATAATATCTTAGTAGGACATGATAGAAATTCTGGGTGCAAAACTAGTCAAGTTTTTTTTTAAAGGTAAAAACTTATGAAGTAAAACCCGCAAGGTTCTAGTTCAAAATGAAATGAGAAAGTTTTTCTTTACCTCGGTGAAGCCTGCCTGCTGAAAATGCTTTACATTTTATCTTTTACTACGCAATAAATTGTTGCTACCAGCGTTGCGACTTGAGTAAGGACAACTGTGTTTTTACACAACAATACGTTTTTACAAGGGCTTTCCTTGTTAAGTTATATTATATTATACCTTTTATATAAAGAAACTAGATTTTTCTCGTTATTTTGTTTAATTATTATAATGCATATCTATTGTGTTAGTTTCTATGAAACATTAATTATTCTTTTGAATGAATATTGGCAACACTCATTTTTTATTGAAGTTGGCAACCCCGTCACAAACTGTGACATAAAGGAAGCTGGTCACGTTGCAAGTAATGCAGGATCGCCTCAGGCTGCAGTTCCATATTTTAAATGCAGCTACACCGGCACGTTTGGAAACTGTATAGGAATTCGAAATTTGAATCAATTGGCGCAGTCCGTAGGATGAAATGTCAAACGAAATATTAAATGGATTAAGAAATGCTGGGAGTTTTGGCGGGCATGTGAAAGAGTGCTGTTGTGTTTTTGTATTATTTTCCTAAAATTGTGTTAGCTGGGTTTTTAATGTGTAATATTGGTAGAATATTAACCATTAGATATTCGTGTTCATGCACAAGTGTAGGAAAGTGATGAAATATCCAGAAACGTGATATTTTGTGTTCCCTCCAAAACTCCATCGAAAGTTTCAGTAAAGCGTCTACCACTTTACTGAATTGACCGACTTGACTCATGTGACTGTATTGACTTTTACTTAGACTTTGACTAGACTTTAGACCTGACGATACATGAAAACGATGATGAAAATTATAATAGGAGGAATATGGTTTTCCCGCCATATTCTTTACCTTTTCACCTTGTCTGTGGCACAACATACACATCCTTTGTGTCAAGTTGCCAAAAAAGAAGAAAAATAAAGAAAAGAAAGAAATGCTGGGCTTTATCTTATTAAATTACTTTAAAATTTAAATACAACTTTACTTAACATCTGTAGAGTTATATCATAAAAGCTTGTGAATGATTGAAATGAGTATCTGCTATGGCCTATGGCCCTACTTTTGGATAGTGATAAAATTGTACATTTGAACTGCCTGAAATGACAACTATTATTATAATATTACATATCATTTCAATTACCTATGATAGTTTCATAATAATTGTAGCGACGATGATGCACACTCTAAAACAGCCTTTCAATCTATGTAAAACTATAATTAATCTAAGATAAAAAGACTTGAATCGTCTCGAGTGGTGTAAACACCTCAGTGATACAAAACAGGTGCGTGTGTACGAACGCCCACGTACTTTCATATTTATACCTGATTTTAAATTTAGAACAAGATTTGGCGCGAATAATTTTATCATCACAAACGTAACATTCGTTTGTTTTGTTTTGAAATGTTAACGATATAACTTTTGGGGGTTTTGGCGGTCATGTGAAAGAGTGCTGTTGTGTTTTTGTATTATTTTCCTAAAATTGTGTTAGCTGGGTTTTTAATGTGTAATATTGGTAGAATATTAACCATTAGATATTCGTGTTCATGCACAAGTGTAGGAAAGTGATGTAATATCCAGAAACGTGCTATTTTGTGTTCCCTCCAAAACTCCATCGAAAGTTTCAGTAAAGCGTTCTACCACTTTACTGAATCGACCGACTTGACTCCTGTGACTGTTTTGACTTTTACTTAGACTTTGACTAGACTTTAGACCTGACGATACATGAAAACGATGATGAAAATTATAATAGGAGGAATATGGTTTTCCCTCCATATTCCTTACCTTTTTACCTTGTCTGTGGCACAACATACACATCCTTTGTGTCAAGTTGCCAAAAAAGAAGAAAAAGAAAGAAAGAAAGAAGACATAACTTTTTTAACCGGGTTCCAAAAAAGAGGAGGTTATAATTTGTTAGGCTGTGGATTTTTTTTGTATGTTCAATGATCACTCCGCCATTTGAGAACCGATTTTCAAAAATTTTCTTTTGTTGTATAGGGTTCAACCCCAATTTGATACCATATTCATAAAAGTGGTGACCTAATGATGGAATCCATGAGTAAACGAGGGAATTTCTCAAAATTTATATGGAAACATATACTTTGTGATTTTGGTTTTATGTGAAGGATCCCTAGGCGAATGCTACCAAAAAGTCATTTGTTGTTGGTTCATTATATTGCAGTGTTTGACTTGAGCAAATCCTTTCTACTATTTCAAATGTGAATGTGTTTAGAAGTTTTTACATTATTTACGTAACACACACTAAATAAGTCACAATTTACTACAAATAAGGGAGATCGCACACGACAGACTTTTGTGCGATCAAAGTCTGCGGCTTCCATACAATCTGATGGCGCGCGCCATGCGGAATGTATGGAAGCCGCAGACTTTGATCGCACAAAAGTCTGTCGTTTGCGATCTCCCTATGTATCGAGGTTTATAATACCGAGTATAATATCCTAAGCTCGTTAGTAGCACGGCAACGAGACGGCTACTGCATGATCGAGTACCACCGATACCATCGCCATTACTGCTGACTGTTGAACCTGAAATTTAACGAGTTTTATTTGACGCCACTATAATATTGTGTTTGTATACTGTATTTATTTATGAATACCTACTTATTATATTCGGTCCCTACAGGCTGTATGGACATGTACTTAGGTTAACTTTAATGATGTTTAAGGACTTAGGTTATTCATATTAAGATAATACAACCAAAACGGCCACATTTAATGAGAGATGGTTAATTTAATGAAGATTTTGACATAATTTTCGTGCATTTTCTGACAAACTGTTCATTATGAGTCAAGTAACGATCAAATATGTTTCTGCAGCAGGTTCCATTCTACAAGTTCATTACCATGACAACACAATTTAAAATGATTCTCTACTAACCCCTACATTTGTACAATGTGGGGGCTTTTCTTGCATAATTTTCACTATCGAGACGAAAAATGGCGCCAAGCCAACACTCGCCAATTGACACAAGAGCTTGAGATGCAATTGAAATGTTTCTATCGTTGATACTTATATCAAAATGACTAGCGGCTGTTTTACAAATATTTCGGTGCCAAAAATATTATTTACTCGATTTACTTTATTGCTCGTAAAACGAAATAGAAACTGCATCGATACAGAGATAAGTGTCTGTTAAATAAACATTCTACAAACAAGAGATATATTGCCTATTCTGTAATAAAGCCATATACATTACACAAGTTTTAATTAAAATGTTGTTTTTGTTCCAGAAATCCTGCCTTCATACCATCCACTGCCAAGTTGGCAAAAACCTGCGTCGTTTGCGCCGAAAAAAGAAGAAGAAGACGCTAGTGATGGGCAAGATGTGTTATCGATAACTCTCGACTGTCATGTGCTAGTGCGTTGTGATAATGGCTACACCACCCGAGTCCCCTGTAGAGGAACACGCCTACGAATTAGAGCCGAACAGAACTCCTAAACCGATACCCGTCGCGTTAGAGGAATTGTGCAGGCAAACTAAATTCTCAAAGCAAGAAATAAGAGTCATGTACAGGGGATTTAAAACGGTGAGTTCTTTGTTTTTTCTTTTAAAACAAAGGTACAGACTATTTTCATACACGAAAAAGTTACGCTTTAACAGTCAAAGCGCCTTTTCTAAGCACTTTTATATAGGGAAAATGTACGAATCTCGCTACTTTGTCGCGTGCTAAAAGAGTTCGGTAAGGCATCGCTGGTAACAGCTAGTTCGTTTCAACTATGCGAACTACAATGAGTAGTCTCAAAGATAAGTGCGACTCAAACAGTTCACAAAGTAGCGGAAAGATAGCGGCCAAAGAGACGCTCGACACAAAAGAGTGTGGGACTCGACCAAGCACTTTCTTCACAACCATCCTTTGACTACCGTGACGACATCTTGAATGCTGTTTTCGCCATTTTTTATGCATTATCCGATATGGTTTTGTAAAATGGATTTCATACTTATTTTTCATACAAGTATTCTTATCTATTTCACATTTTGTTCATTTTACTTCAATTAAGTTTTAGTCAAAATTAAAAAGTGAAGTAGTTGTTTAAAAATAAAATAAAAACAAATTGCTTCTTTGAACCATCAACCATTCGGACAAAAGATGTATAGTATACGTTTAATTAGGACAATAATTATTACTATTTAGGACAAGTTTACTTTAAGTTTTTGACTGGAGTTTATCCATTGTTTAACGTTGTTGATTGGTCAACTGTTTGACGTTAGCCTATTCAAACCACTACTGAATATTCTATTCTGTCAACCTAACCTCCGAAGTCGGGCATTACCACATACCTACTTAGCTAAAAAAAAAGACGGGTTGCACTCTGGGAGTGCCGGCAGAAGTGAAAACTTGATTATTAACGTTGTGCATTTTTTTACCCATTTTTTATGAAAATCGATTATTAAAAAAATCGTTTTTTTTTTAATTAATCGAAACTCTTACAATCGATTAAATTTTTAACCCATTTTTTATGAAAATCGATTTTTAAAAAATCGATTTTTTTTAATTAATCGAAACCCTTACAATCGAGTTCGAGTTCGAGTTCGACACAAAACACTACTCTCCAACCGTCTTTCCAAGGTTTTTCGATCAGCACGGGAATCTGAGGCGAGTTTCAGTTTTTACCCATCCCACAAAAGTGCTCAACGCCGCTAAAGAAGTTTTCACTTCAAAAACAACAAAATTGGGAAATAATATACCAATGATAGGTACCTATCATTGGTATATTATTTCCCAATTTTCCAAATACTTTCAACAAACAAACAACCCTAAAATCAGTTTTATAAAGCTGAGCGTAGATGGGATTCAGGCCGTCCGTAAATATCTCGGTAGGTTTATCCCAGTCATCAATTCCGGGAAGGACAGGTACCGAAGGGAGCGCGAGGGATTATGAAATGTTTATTGATACAAAACTAGGATAAATAAGAGATATTTAATATGGTAGGGTCGAATATATATTGCGGTTTATGAATATATATGGTTTTTGGTTTGATTGGAAGCTCTAGTTTTATGGTAAATAAGTATATTATTATATCGTTTTAACTCAAAATTTACGGTTAAGAGTCATTGCTAATCCATCTTCTATTCTTAATATTGCAAAAGTGTGCGTCTGATATCTACTATTTATTATTAACTATACTAATATTATAAAGCGGAACGGAAGAGTTTGTTACTTTGTTTGTTTGTTTGTTTGAACGCGCTAATCTCAGGAACTACTAGTCCGATTAGAAAATTTCTTTCAGTGTTAGATAGCCCATTTATCGAGGAAGGCTAAAGGCTATATTTTATTACGCTAAGACTAATAGGAGCGAAGAAATAGAGGAAAGTGTGGAAAAAAAACGGGGGAAATTATTTGAAAGGGCTTATTTGAACGCGCTAATCTCAGGAACCACCGGTCCGATTTGAAAAATTCTTTCAGTGTTAGATAGCTCATTTATCAAGGAAGGTTATAGGTTATATTTTATCACACTAAGACTAATAGGAGCGAAGAAATAGAGGAAAATGTGGAAAAAACGGTGGAAATTAGGTATTTGAAAGGACTTATTATCAGAAACTACTGGAGAAATTTTTATGTTATTTGGCACACATTAAGAATAGACCACGTGAAATGTACGGTTTCCGTGACATTCCTAAATTACGCAGGCGAAGCCGCGCGGAACATCTAGTTTAGTATATAATATTACTAGACGTTCCGCGCGGCTTCGCCCGCATAAATTAGATATTTCACAGACAAATTAGTCCGCAAAAATAGTCTATGATCCTTTACGCGGTCTTCTTCTTATCCGTGCCAAATAACAGAAAAATTGCTCCAGTAGTTCGTAAGATAAGCCCTTTCAAATAATTTCCCCCGTTTTTTCCATATTTTCCTATATTTCTTCGCTCCTATTAGTCTTAGCGTGATAAAATATAGCATATAGTCTTCCTTTATCAATTGACTACCTAACACTGAAAAAATTTTTCAAATCGGACCAGTAGTTCCTGAGATTAGCGCGTTCAAATAAGCCCTTTCAAATAATTTCCCCCCGTTTTTTCCACATTTTCCTCTGTTTCTTCGCTCCTAAAAGTCACAGCGTGATGTTATATAGCCTATAGCCTTCCTCGATAAATGGGCTATCTTACACTGAAAGAATTTTTCAAATCGGACGAGTACCTAGTTCCTGAGATTAGCGCGTTCAAACAAACAAACATACAAACTCTTCAGAATTATAATATTAGTATAGATAAAATCTAAATTAACTTTGCAGAGGAGGTACTTGGGAGTCTTGAAAATTATGAATAGCCTATGTCATGCGTGACCGCGGCATTAGGCTGTGTTTCCACTGAAGCGGAGCGGAGCGGAACGGAGCTTAGCGGTGCCGAATTGACCAATCACCATGCTCGAAATCTTCGCTCCGCTTCGCTGTCATTCCGCTGGAATAGCACGATTGGTCAATTCGGGCACCGCTAAGCTCCGCTCCGCTTCAGTGGAAACGCAGCCTTATAATCTTATCTATTTATACCTCATTGTAATAATATGTTAAAATCAGGCTAGTTTTCACTTCGCTGTAGTCAGGTAATAATAGTACACAGCCATAACTATCTTGTATATAAACTTAAATAATTTCACAAAGACTTTCATCATTTCATTTTCGGAAAACTATTTTATTTTCAGTTGATTAATACGAGCACGATAACTGATAACGAGTGAACCCAGCGAGGCCGTAGTTCGCCAATCAACATACATTTTATTAAAAGCTTTCAACTGCCTGTAGTGCAATTCGCATTCAGTTTTTTAAATATATTTTTTACATTATGTAATAATTTTTAAAATATTATGTCATATCTGTAACAGTTTATTTTAATTTCAAATAGGGAATACTACGCAAAGGTCGGATCAGAGGGCGCCACTAGCACATACAGTAAACTAGGGTTTCTCAAAGTGGGGTACGCGAACCCATAGGGGTTCGCCATAGTGGTTCGCCATTCGACGGTAGGGGGTTCGCGACAAGATTTACGTAATGGTGGCTTGATAACTGGCAGGCACGCGTGGCACTCTTTTTGCACTTTATGTGTTACTTTTTATTCAAATAAAAACCTTATTTTCTTCAACGGTCAATTTTATAATTTTCATTAATTAGTAAGGGGTTCGCTATCACCTGGAAATTTTAACAGGGGTTCGTGGAACCGAAAGTTTGAGAAAACCTGCAGTAAATAATCCGACCAAAATCCGTCATGTTGCGCATGTCATAATATTAGAATATTGTCAGAAACGTTGTCAATCGTCGAACACAACATTTTGTTTAAGTGTCTGTGCCGGTGCTAAATCTAGCGTAAAGAAATATTCTAACGATTTATTATTGAAAAAAGTTTTATCTAGACGTTAATTTCAGAAATGGTAAGCCCAAAGTAGGGTTACGTTTAAAAAAAAAAAGATTTACGTAAATAGACTTACTGCTGCACTCAGAGACGAATATTAATTTAATAATTACAGTTAAATTAATATTTTGGCAGATAATGTTTGGGTATTGGCTTGTATCAAAATCTTCACTTAGTTACAATAATTATTCAATGAGTATTCATCTTTGAGTGCGGCAGTATAAAGTATTGCAGAAATCCTAGACTTATTGCTAGAGTTCATAATTTAAGACTTTACTTGCCCAATTACTTTACATGCTATACAACCATTACTCACTATTAAACATAAATGATGTTTTAACAACATAGCTTACTTTATAGCAGTAGCTTCTTATCGGATATTTAGCGTGTTAGCTTGTTACTGCTTTTAAAATCACTAGCTAGCAAATTAGCTTTGAGTCGTCATGCAAATTTTGTGAAATCATATTATAATTTAGTTGAACAAAGCGCTAAATAGAATTGCTATGTTATTTGAATTATTTGCATAAAATTATTACATTCCATTATTTATTCATAAGCTGAATATATTTTAAGAGCCTACTGTGAAAACGCTAGCCCCGTCTACACTCCTCTATCCTCCAATCGTGATACAATAATTCCAAGAATCGTGCTCCCGGCCAATGTGCTTTAGGCTGCAATTAATAGTGAACAATATCGCGTAACAACGGTTCCCGCATTATAGCACGAAAGTAAAGGTCGTAAGTCCCAAAACTGTTTTTTGATAATTACTTAAAAACTAAATACAATACTAATATTTCCTTTAGCTATTATTTTATAAAGTGTGTGATTGTAGTAGTGCAAGTTATTTAATGATAGTAACTCAATAAGTGTAACAGATATTTGTTGAAATGCCGAAAAAGATTCATAATTTCGAAAAATAAAACTATCGAGTCAAAATAAGTGAATCGTGTTTACCGTTATCTAAATATCAGATAAATATACAATGATTAAATAAATCTCAATTTCATTTGAGTCAATCGTTTTCCGGGATCGTAATAATTATTAGAAAACACAGCAAAATTGCGCAGCCCGCTCTTAACAAGCTGAGCTGCACGGCTTCGTCCACGTGATATATTATAATTACCCCTTACAACCCATTTTTGTTAAAAAAATAAAGTAGCCTATGTTCTTCCTGTTAAAGAACTCTATTAACTAACCTAACCATATCAAAATGCATTGTGTAGTTTACCATAGATGTGCTATTAATATTCCTGATAATGTCATTATAATTTACAGGATGTTGGGCGCAAAATTCGCTTACTCTGTTCTCAATATCTTAGGTAGTCATTGTAAGTATTAGTATCAACCAAGCACTATGTACAGTGGTTTGGTCCAGTACAGAGTAAAAGACAAGTTAGGTTCAATAGGTTTATTGAATCCTTAACTTATGCTAAAATGGTTTAATCACAGAATACATAATAGTACCTTACGTACAGAAGTCTCACTCCCGAGTTTAGGTATGATAAACGCAAGCGTCCAGTCACCGCACTGGTCTCAATAGGCTGGCACTCGCTCGACTTGTCGCATACGCAGCGCACACATCCGCGAAACAAAAGTAATAGTACCCGGCCCCGCGCCGCCGCGCCGCTCGCTTGACAGCCCTGGCAGATTGAAGCGAGACGGCAGACAGTTATTGTACTATGAACGCTAAACGCTATGCAAAAGGTTGAAACGACAAACTGTTGACCGTAGACACAAGATGACCCGGTGAACTTCGTATCAACTCCCTTCTAATATACCTTAGCTGGACTTCCACAAATATTTCAAGACTAAAATTAGCCAAATGGGTTCAGCCGCTCTCAAGGTTTAGCGACACTAACAAAATTTGAAATTATTTTTTATTGATATAGATTTGGAAATATAGCTTGGGGAAATTGCGAACTGGGGATAAAGTTTAAAAACAGCTCGTATTGGATTGGCTCACGTAACATATTTCCAAAAGAACTTTTGTACATCTTATATCGCAGTTTAGTTTTAAAAGTATGTTGCACCATTCTTGTATCACTTTATAAAATTTTCCAGATATCTCTAGGGAGAGCTAGACACTGTGGAAAATATTAAAATGGCTATATATTTTCAAAATTAGTAGGTTTATTTTTTACTATTAATAATAAATTTTCTCTAGGTATCTAGTTCAATACTGTTATAATCAATTATTCCTAGATGACCCGGTGAACTTCGTATCAATTTCCTCCTTATATAAACCTTTCCTGGATTTTCGCGAATAATTAAAAATTAAAATTGCCTAAATCTGTTTAGCCGTTCTCAAGTTTTAGTGAGACGAACAAAATCGAAAACTTATTTTTATTTATAAAGATGGACCAGTTGCCACATAAAAGAAGATAGGTAATAAAAAACTCACAACCCCACCTCCATCTTCAAAATGGCGCGGTGTGTAGCTGTCAAAGTGACAGCTCGCCGCCTATTTTCGGCGCGAACGGTCGACGACTTACCCACTGACCTTTTAACTATAGTCCGTGCGGAACTAGTTGGCCGCGCCTTATGTCGGCTGTACACTCTCGCCGAGACACAGCGAGACGGCCCGAGTGCGAGAGTGTAAATGGGTGCGCTCGCCTCGTCTCGCCTGTCTCGGACCCTCTCGGTCCGGTGTCGGTATTTTGCGCCCGAGACAATGGGTCTCGCGAGGAAAGCGAGCGCACTACTGTACACTCTCGCGTTTTCATTACTAGTCGCGCAGCTAGACAGTGCAGAACAGAAAAATAACAATAATAAACGTCAGTATAAGTCATTAACTGTGAGAAATAAAATTAAATATTATTATAGATCTTTCGATTACAATGATATCTTTCGATGCAATGGTGAATGGTGATCATTGATCGTAGATACGTTTTCGCCATTTTTAGAAAAATCTATCTTCTCTGAGTTCATAACTGCGATTGAACTAAGCGAGAATGTACATGATCGCACTCGGGCAAGGGGCTCTCACACGAGACTCTCGCCCGAGAGCTCTCGGCGAGAGTGTACAGCCGACATTAGGTATGTGAGCGGTGGGACGGAGAGGCGAGGGCGCTTGATTTTGACAGTTCTGGCTAGTTAAGACAAAAAGCACAAGAGATTGCAATAGCAAGATGAGTCCGCTGATAAAAAGACAATCTAAGGAAATAATAATTAAAGTGCATACGTTTTTAAAAAACGGAAAGCCGACGTCAATAGTTTAGAATATAAAACTGATCAATTGTCTTTAATTTATTCTTTTCAATAATTAAATAATATTATTGTTCACGATATCGCGAGATTGGTCGTCACTGTCTAATCTCGTGTGCGTTGCGAGCAGCAAGCAACCCTCCCCCCTCACCCCCGTCCCTACCTAAGGCGCGGCCAACTAGTTCCGCGCGGACTATAAACCGCCTATTTTAGTTATAATTTAAGTGCTATAATAATGCATCGACGTACTTATCTCTTTAAAAGATCTCTTCCAGCAAACATCTAACCATTTTCAGCCGATTGTGATAATATATTTTCACCTTAATAGATCTTTGGCTTGTTTTTATTAACATCTCTTTAATTACATTACAAACACCGTCATATAAGATTCATAATTACATTATCTACCTAACAATAATATTGTATTTACTACTTTATGTTCTTAAAAAAGCGTCGCATTGCAATGTAAAGCCATAATAAATTGCAAATGGTTAAATTCAAATTTGGAAAGCGCTAAGTTTATTTTTATTTTATTTCGTACCTCGAACGCCAGGCTCATTACAATCGATATTATGAGTTATGATTCATAATGAGGTCTACCACATCGGCCTTGGCGTATGGGGAAGCTGGCCAACAGTCGAAGGCCACAACCTCCACCTTAACGACTTGGATTAACTGCCGATTTTAAACGAAATATTATACAACTTTAAACAATGCACGCCAAAACCTAAATCGAATTTTAGTTCAGGCTGGTACCAGGTTGTCTGCTGCTACCGCACTGGTGTATTTCCGCCCGATTCGGTTATAAATACACATGATTTGAAATTTCTTCAGAAGCGGCAAAACATTGCAGTATCATTTTCACGGGAGCGTAAAACCTGTCTCTATCTATCTAGTTACATTTATATACAGTTACATAGCTACATAATATTATATGCAAAAGAGTAAGTTAATTCTTCGTAGAGGTGCTACGGTGCTACGTATGTACGCTACTAAATAAAATGTTGTCAACACGCGTAGAGCAAGAGTTTTTAAGATCGCGACTAATAACGCGATCTATTTCTCTTAAATGCGAAAAAACAGTCGGTAATTAATGTTATCTGTATGTACTATTATTAAATGTTTATAAATACGTGGGAGAGCCATGCTTCGGCACGAATGGGCCGGCTCCACCGGAGAAATACCACGTTCTCACAGAAAACCGGCGTGAAACAGCCCTACCCTCCCCTATTACCCTATTCCCTCTTAAAAGGCGGGCAACGCACCTGCAACTCTTCTGATGCTGCGAGTGTCCATGGGCGACGGAAGTTGCTTTCCATCAGGTGACCCGTTTGCTCGTTTGCCCCCTTATTTAAAAAAAAAACTACATTTTGCGTAGCAAAGTAAGTCGTACATACATATTTTTGCATAGCCAACTAGCGGAAAAAGCTTCGTTAATAACTTGAAATTATACCGCTGAAATATAATAAAGTCGACACGTTAAACGTCTAGATCGAAATCGACTTGAAACTCAGCGGCGCAAGAACCTCTCGTTAAAAAACAGTTATAAGCTAATGTTTCGTTCGGCTCAACCGCTTGTTACCCTTGGTCGGTTTCGCGTCAATTATAACTGAATATTACGTTTTTGGGACCCAATTCTGGGAACTCTAATTTTAATTTGATTTCCACCAACCCCAGATTCATAAATAGGCCGTATAGGCCGCGGCCTAAGGGCGGCATCATCGTCAACAGATTTCGTACATAGGACAGCGGCAATAAATTGGCCTACACTCCTAAAAATATAAATTCGGAATATGAATTCTTTCATGGACCAAAAGCTTTTCCACGCCTTCTCAATTCTTTGGTTTATTTCTTTGTCCTGTCTATTATTGAAAGATGTTATTTGGCTCAAATAAACGTACTCGTCGACATAATGCATATCATACCCATCTACCTCGAACGAAACGTAGTCGTACTATTAGTCATAATCTTGGTCTTTGACCGATTCGTAAAATATAAGGAAATGAAAATTGAACAAAGTTTCGAAGTACGAGAATCAGGTGTATTCTGAATTTGCCTATTTGGGCATCATTTGGGCGAATAATATTTAAGTGAGTTTTGATACGATATTTTAAACATTTTGCGCATATACACTAATTGCATCATTATATTTAAGGCCCATTTTATACATAAATGTGTATATTATGTACTATCAGCGAAGTCGATTCATAGGCAGAATATGGCAGACCTTCGTTATTTGGTTGGATTTTGTCAATTCAATGTGAATCGTAATATGATCGTAATCTATCGGCTGGGTTTGACATAACGCGACCAAGTCTCGCGGTCTGCCATCTGTGATCTGCCTATAAATCAATTTGTTCGATGGTACAAAAAGAAACAGAAAGATTTCCAAAACAAGTCCTACAAAATTGATAATTGTTGCCCGCGACTTCGTCCGCGTCTATTTCTGTTATGTCTTGTCTAGCTTTATTTTGGATTTTTTTTAATCTGTATATTCTAAAATGTTAATTAAAATAAAATGTCAAGGACAATTTTGTTCACAATTAAATGCTTATTTATTTTGTTGAGTATCTACTGACTGACTTTACGCAACAAAACATTTATATTTGGATAAGGATTAGGTAATATTGTTATGTAGAAAATAACCTTATTATTGTTAAATCTATTCGGAATTATCTATTGTTATGCCTATTGGAAATGAAATTGACACGCGATGTATAATAGCACTAGAAGACGCCCGCCACTCTGTTGCGCCAAAACTCGTTTATCGCGCGGGAACCGTACATTTTCCGGGATAAAAAGTAGCCTATGTCCTTTCTCGGCACTCAAAGTATCCCCATACCAAGTTTCAGCAAAATCGGTTCAGCGGTTTGGGCGTGACGAGGTAACAGACAGACAGACACACTTTCGCATATTGAAACCAGGCCAGGTACGCAGGAGTAATTTTATAGTGCCCAGGTGTGTGCGCGTTACACAAGAGCGCTCTCTATTCCTTCACTCTCATAACCCAGTGGAACGGAAGACCGACACGACCAGCGAGAGATCAGGCGCAGGACCAACTTTTCACATGCCCATCCGACGCATGGATCATCTTACTTGTCAGACAATCAGGTGATCAGCCTGCATTGTCCTAACCAAACTTGGAAATAACATGTTTCCAACGCGGGAACCCACGACCTCCGAGTCAAGAGCCACGCTCTAGAGTCTAGACCACTGGACCACGGAGGCGTTATGCTAATAGTTGTTCATACTAATATTATAAGTGCGAAACTTTCGCGACCTGTCGCGTGTGTCTTCACGTTTGAACCGATTATTCCGGAAAAATGTATCATTTCCGCACGATAAACTAGAAAAATAACTTTATTGTCATTTAAAGTTAATTATTACGTAACATTACGCAATAACTTCGCACGAGGTATTCCGATTTGTGCTTACATTAAAATCTAAGAAACTGACGTCGGAATGAAGTTTTAAATTTTAAAATCAATTACATCGCGAACGAGAAAGCTCGGCTTAATAACGGCTTGGGCCGCACGCGAGCGCGCGTGTCTGCTTACGATGAAATTTCGACCTACCCTCATTATGTGGATAACTTGTAAAATGCAATTTAAAAGTTTAGCCGTGCATTTAAAGTCGGTAGATTACGTGGGGTTGTTGTTGGGTTTTCATGGTATGAACTAAGCTATTTTTAAATGCATTTCAGACATGAGACGACAGCCTAAGCTGCGAATAATTGACAAAAATATTGAGACCATAGCTGTACATTGTACTATCAGGGAAGTTGAATCATAGTCGGATTGAATTAACATAACTCGACCAAATGACGTAGGTCCGTCAACTGCCTGTGAATCAATTTCTTCATTGGTAAAATGCTTACTATCATAATAATTGTTTTTAACACATTCACACCTATGCCTATGTGTTTATAATTTTCTTTATTTTTAATAAAGAAATATATTTAAATATTATGTCGCTTGTTATAACTTATCTACAAGTACCTAAACGAGTCTAACAGACGGCAAAATTCGTCTTAAAAACGAGAAGTCTAAATAACTTAGACGAAAAGCCGGCATCGCGTTTTACCGAACTATTTCCAGTAAAATTAGCTCGTTCGGAAATTGCCCGGCCTATCTGATTATGTTCCAAATTCAAAATAGCGGTCCCACTACAGCTAATCATCACAATATAACCAAACATACCTAGGTCAAATAGGTCACATTCTGTATACTGTAACCTTGTTAGTATTTTCGCTAGCATTGAATTAAGATTTAAAAAGCTTTTTCTAATTTCTTTTAGAATATTATAATGTCTATTTTTTCAATATTCGACATATTATTATTATTATCACCTTGCCTTAGGTAGGTACCTACATTAATCCTTCGATCAGGGATTCTCGGAAATGCTATTGTATTCTATTGTTGTCGCGATCACCGGTGCTCGTGTACGGGGTTTGATTATATAAATCATAAATTTTTCCGTGATAAAAACTATCCCGTGTCCATTTCTGGGACCCAAAGTAGGGTTGCCAAAGTTTTTAAGTCAAAATTTAGGGATGTCAAAATTCATAATCAGTCCAACGCGCAACGGTTTAGCAGGAAGAGATAACAGACAGACAGACGAAGATACAGGCACGTCTTAGTAATATGAGAAGTATATTATTTAGATAAAAAGCTGTCTCCAAGTCTATTTTCTTAGTAGCACTATACCATACCTAACTAAAATTGTAACCGATAGATAATAGGCTTAGCTAAAAAAGCTTAGTAGTCTGATTAACAAGTGCCATTTTCCTCAAAACCTGATCTAATGCACTGAAAATTATGATTTTGGTCTCATTCGATTCGGAATACAATCTAGAACATTCTATCAAAATTCCAAGAGGGGCTGAAAAAAAATGCGAAAGTTATAAGCAGTTAAGTAAACATAAAAAGAAGGGTTTAGTTTTCTTTTTATATTTCGAAAACTATTTAAGATAATCAAAATTTGAAAATAGATCCTTAAAGAGCAGGAAATTTCATAAAAAAATCCAAGATCTTGGAACCTTATCAACAATCCTTATAACTTTAATTGAGCGGCGAAAGTAACGGTAAAAACGCGTAGTTCAGGTTTCGCGTGAATTGCCGCAATCTGCCACGTGAACTAAAAAATATATTTTAATTGATTAAATATTAATATAAAGAAATAAAAAAAATTGGGTAGTAAGTAGACATATCAATAAACAATAATCCGTCAACAAAAATAAATTATCACAATTTGTTTAATTGTTATGCTTTTGTTCATTTGTTAATAGTCACCATTTTAATGTTAACATAAAAACGCTGATTATTTCAAAACAAGAAATCAAGAAATTTTTATTATTCTTTTGAGCTAATCTTAAAAGGGCTTAGAAGAGATGTCCGTTGGAAAAATTCAACAATTTTGATTTTTCACTTTTTTATGAACAATCAAAGGCATTCACGAAATTTTCATGTAAATATAGCAATTAGCGGTTTTTCATCAATAAAAATGATTATTTTAATTTTATTACTTATAAATAAAAAATATATATTGTTATCTGGTTTATAACAAAACAAAATAGTAACAATAATTGGATATAAAAGTACCGTAATTGCTTTATTTACATGAATAATTTTGGAATGAATTTGAGTGTTAATAAAAAAGTGAAATATAAAAAAAATGAATTTTTTCAACGGGAATCTCTTACAAGGCCTTTTAAGATTAGCTCAAAAGAATAATAAAAATTTCTAGATTTCTTGTTTTGAAATAATCAGCGTTTTTATGTTAACATTAAAATGGTGACTATTAACAAATGAACAAAAGCATAACAATTAAACAAATTGTGATAATTTATTTTTGTTGACGGATTATTGTTTATTGATATGTCTACTTAGTACCCAATTTTTTTTATTCACTTAAAATATTTTTTTAGTTCACGTAGCAGATTGCGGCAAATCACGCGAAACCCGAACCACGCGGTTTTACCGTTACTTTCGCCGCTCAATTAAAGCTATAAGGATTATTGGTAAGGTTCCAGGATCTAGGATTTTTTTAGCAAATTTCCTGCTCTTTAAGGATCTATTTTCAAATTTTGATTATCTCAAGTAGTTTTCGAAATATTAAAAAAAAACAAACCCTTCTTTTTATGTTTACTTAATTGTTTATAACTTTTGCATTTTTTTTCAGCCCCTCTTGGAATTTTGATAGAATGTTCTAGATGGTATTCCGAATCGAATGAGACCAAAATCATGATTTTCGGTGCATGAGATCAGGTTTTAACAGAAATGGCACTTGTTAACCAGAGTATAGATGAAAATCTTCCTTCCAGCACCTGAAGTGAAAAAGCTTTGAAGTGTAGTCGGTGTTCCATCGTAATATTATCTTATGAAAGCCATCCATTAGTCTAGAATCCTAGGTCAGTGAATCTAAAATGCAATATGGCGATGGAGCGCTGAAGTTGGCTAAAGTATTTAATTAGTGAATCACGATTCACGACCTAATACCATCATCAGCTGGCTTTAGTTTGAGCCAGTGTCGAATTTGTATTTTTTGAAATATAAAAAAAATTAAAGCGCGGAATCTGTCGGCTGATCAGCTCCCAGGGATGCTGCCACCCCTAGGCCGCGGCCCATACGGCCTATTAAGTCCGGGCCGTTTGAGCACTAGCCACTAGGCTAAGCCCGGTATTTGTTTTTTTTTTAATATTTACTAAAAGTGGTGTTGATTGGTTAATATTCAACGTAAGCTATTTACAAACGCTAGTAAATAGATATGTATTTTATATTGGTATGAATTCTACGACTTGTAGAATAATAAAATTACTATGAACTTAGGACTCCAAAAGAGCCACTTTGAAAGCAGAGCAAAGACGCAACGTCGGCATCTTTGCTCTTTCACTTCTTTTTGTTTGTTTTCTGTTAAGGTTTTTGGGTTGTACAAAGAGAGCTCGCGGCTTATCAGTTATCAGTATCACTTTTAGTTTGAATAGCTACGTAATGCTAAGTACTCATATACGGTTTTGCTCGATCGAGCAATAACGTCGAGCAAAACCCGCGGCTCGGGATTTTGTCCACACATTTAGCATTGCTCGATAGTTTTATTTCAAATCTATATATTTCATTCCATCAATCCGGCTCGATCCGGTTTCATCAATCCTTCGAGCGGCTCGAAGCGAGCCTTCGAGCCTTCAGTTTTGCGGTCCACACAGTAATTATTACTCGATTTGGAGTAAAACTATCGAGCAAAACCGTATGTGAGTACTTAGTATAAAAACTATTGCATAAGGTCAATGTTTCGAAGTCCGGCATACTTTTCTAAAATTAAAGTTTAACATAATTTATTGACTTGAGATTCGCTTTTTAAAGTAACTTGTGTCATCGAAAATTAAAAGGCTATATATTATTTAGACCTATAATGATCTAAAAATAATCTTAATTGCAGTATTTTTTTACTTACTTGGTATTTTTTAAAAACTTGGCGTGTAGACGGACTTCCCTTACAGTTTGAGGTAAGTCCGTCTAGCAGCAGTATAGCCCTAACTTGTGAAGTAAAATGCATGGCAACGGTTTCTAGCAAAGCCGCAAAACGGCCATTCAAATATGTGTTTAAGGTGTCGGTAATAAGGTTCGCATTCCAGAGAAAATTAATTTTATATCATTTTAAGTTTTTTGTAAGTCTAAGTGGTTGCAAACATTTTCATTTCGCCGCTCAATTAAAATTTTAAGGGTTGTTGGTCCGGGAGGTAGGATTTTTTAAGGAAATTTCCTGCTCTTAAAGGATCTTTTTTCAAATTTTGATTATTTCAAATAATTTTTGGTTTTTGGAATATTAAAAAAACCAAACCCTTCTTTTTTTACTTTATTGTTTATAACTTTTGCAATTTTTATCAGTCCCTCTTGTATGCTCTTTTCGTGCAGTAAAATTTGGGCAATGCTATGATTTAGTAGTCCTAAGTTGAAATGCAAATTAACAATAAAGACATGTATATTTGAAAAGGTTGACAATATCTGATTCGAGGCAAGACCGGCATATGACGGCCTTTCCTTATGAAAACTAGACGGACTTCCCAATTATTGCAATTTTAGGTTAGATACATGTTGCAGGTGATAATAACGAAATTAAAGCGATATTAACGAGTCGAACACCAGTAATAAGTAAAAGGATCACTAAATTACTTATATAATCCAAGAAACTCCAAAAACTCTTTCGTATTTCCACTTTTTTTATATTTTTTTGGCAGAGACGTTAGTACAAAACGGACTGCGAGTACAAAACGGGAAAAAAATTTGAGATAATTTTTTTCGTAACAGGTAGTTAGTAGCGACATATCTGTTTCTTAGGTCAAACTAACTTTGCAATATTGTTTTACCCACTGAGCCATATGAAACTAGTCGTTCAAATATGGAAGTTATTGCCGCTAGATGGACTTACCTCCCAGACGGACTTCGACACATTGACCTTAATATTATTATGTTTTCATCCTTCTAACTGACTTCGAAACCGAAGGAGGTTTTATGTTCAGCTAAATAGATTTATATTTTTTAATTTTAATTTTTTAATTTTCAGGAATGTCCGGAGGGTGTGGTGCACGAGGAATCGTTCAAAGACATTTACGCGAAATTCTTCCCACATGGTAGTAAGTACTTGTATTAGTCTTCTTTCCCTTTCTTCTGCATCTTCTACTCTGCGATCTTTAAAGAAGTAAGTTTTCATCTATATAATACATATAAGTCTATTAATTGATTCTTCGTCACATATCATTCGTTTTATTGGTTTCGTTAACGAAGTTGGATGTCAAAAATGACTTGACGTCTTAACGTGTCGCTTAGGGTCAATTCAGACCGCAACGCAACGATTTTACAGATTTGCAAGACGTCTCACGCAATTAAAATCAGTCATTTCAGTCGCGTTGCGGTCTGAATTGACACTGAGCAGGTACACAGCGTTTTGAAGCGCGCGCTTTGCTAACGCGCGTTTTGAGAACCCCGGATCCGGGGTTCTTAGTGTCATGCTTCAAATCCCATACAATATTTTTTACATCTAACTTCGCAATCGAAATTATATGCGATTAAACTTTCATCAATCTAGAAGGAACATATTATAAACTTAAGTATAATATGGCGGAATTCTTAGGCGGCTTATAGCAAAACCTTTTTCCTATTTTTCTTTCGACTTATCTTAGCCTATCTCTTAAAATTAGGCGACATCAGTATTCCTATACCTACAGTGTTCTGTACTTGTCCGTTACGTTATAAAATTGACTTCTTGACAGTTAAGGACAAACTGTCCCCGCGTTCCACTTGAATTATAAAACGACCACGCTCAAAATGCCTTCTATTTTGATAGTTTTTTCTACGTTCATGGTTGTGATCGTTTTTAACGTCAAGTGGAACGCGGGAATTGTATTCCTATATTACGTCAAACATATTTGACGTAATATATGCATACAATGTTTTGTATACGTAGATGTATATTACGCAATGTGGATATTGTATTTAATAACAAGAGGGCCAGGTAGGTATAATCTTATAACGAAATACGCAGCCGCATGGTGGCGGAAACGTATATATTTTTTTTGTATTTTTGTGAAAATATGGACGATTGTGACATTTTCTTGCAAAATATGGACTTATCTTTGAAAAACCCTAAAATATGGAAAAATATGGAAAATAAAACTTGGTTTTTCACAGTCTAAACATGATAATTCGTGTAAAAAACACATTCTAGGCCGAAAATCACGCAAAACAATAATATGTATTTACACATAAATCCGGGCCCTACTTATAAATATAGTATTTTGATATCGCTGATAAATATATAAAATTGTAACATTTTCAGATTCAGCGTTGTACGCGCATTATGTGTTCAAAGCCTTCGACGTGAATTCCAGTGGAGCTATTAGTTTTAGGGTGAGTAGCACAATGCCTAGCTTAAATTATATTCTAGAATCTAGATTACCTCAATTCAATCGCCAATTAATTAAAATGGCGCCGACGGCCCATGATTGAGTTACGAGATTCGAGAATAAGATCTCACTGCGCAGTGAAAATAATCGTATTGATAGGGATTGGATAGTTACATTATAGATACATAGTTTAAATTAACTTTATTACCTAAGTAAGTACATAGTTAATTGTTTAAATTGCGATTTCGACGACGAATTTAGCTGTCAAAAATCAATTATGGAATAGTCAGTCGAGCTTTCGTTGGTTTAAATAGCAAAGTTAGATGTCAAAAATATTTGCGATTTGACGCAGCTACCACTTTCGCAGATAAAAATGTGGTTTGTCTTATCAAAATGAAGTTACTCACAAAAAATTAGCTTGAAACTAATAAAAAAAGTATTTGTTCTAGGGCTCCCTGACTATAATTTAAAGATATTGAAATTCTATAGATTACTTAAACCACTTAAGTGTTGCGTTATGTCAAATAACAAATCGCATGCCTTTTTGACTGTACGAAAGAATACTGCAAAAATAACTTTTTTCGACAGAACGAGTCGCCAATCACGATAAATAATTTAGGAGTATTTTATGGTTGTTTTTGTTTTGGACTGAATAGAGCGACCCCATTGTCAAGCGAAAACACAAAGAAAGTAGACAATGTAATCGAAAATATTATACTCTGTAGTCTATATTATGGATCAAAATATGTATTACTAGTTTTATGAAGCGCCCTATATTACAATGCAATATCTAAAAGATATTATGATAATATAGACCATACCTTCGTGATTGAGTTTTATGATAATTTGATCCTAGGTCTGATGGTAATGTACCTCACGGTATGGTAGCTAGTTCTAGACCATGCGCCCCCCAAGTCCAGTGGTTAGAACGGCGCTCCTGTGTAGAAACGGACCAGGACCCTCCTCCTCCTCCACACCGTTCAAAACATTAATATTATAATTATGTAATTTATTATATTTTTTTATTATACGTATATATTATATTATATATAATCTATTCTATTATATATATTTAAAAAAAAAGTCCATGGCGTGATGGACTGCAATTAATTAAAATTAATAATATTATATCAAATATCCTTGGTGCGAAAAATATAAATAATAAAATAACAATAAAAGGATATGGGCGAACAGCCCATAGACGGCTCCAATTTTATAAATAAATAAAAAAATATATATATTATGTATATAGATAATACCACAAAAACAATAAACTTGCATAAACAACGATTTGATCCGATGGGCGATGCATTCAATTTTTATTTCGCAGTGTTCGTTATATTGCATACGTCGTGTATAATATTAGGTACGAAGAAAATAAATGAACTTTCAGTTTTGTTATTTAGGTTATTACCTATTTAGAAGTTCTTTCAATTCAAGTAATTAATTACTTGAATTGAAAGAACTTCTGAAGAATTGAAAGAAAGAAAGGCAGGGATCAATCTCAATCCTAAACGATAGCCTTGCACACAACCAAAGACCAAGCGTATACGCATCGTAATAAGATTCATTTTAGCTTAGCATAAAACTGTAGTTACTAGGGGCGGATCTTCTCTATTATCTCTAAACAAAATTGTTCGGTTAAGGATATTTTAATATAGATTTACTAACAATTTATTCAAATAAAATGTATAACTATCCTAGTTAATACTTATATTTCGATGAATTAGATTTTTTTCGGAGGTGAGTTTGTAAATTAATTACAGCCAAAGTATTACGTTTTATAAAAATGTTTATGGTTTAAAGTCTGTTCAATATTGTGCTTTATATCTCATATTTTTTTACATTTCGTTATTATATTGGAACTAGGTAAACCGGGAGTCACGGAATAACAAATTGGGGTTTATGCCCGCCTTAACAATGTCTCCTATGACCGGCTAAAACTTATTTATTATCTACTAGCGACCCACCCCGGCGTCGCACGGGTATAAAATATATACCTAGCCACTGAAAAAATGATTAAAATCCATAGCCTATAATCCTTCACGTGGTCTACTTCTTATCTATGCCAAATAAAATAAAAATTGCTCCAGTAGTTCGCGAGATAAGCCGTTTCAAATAATTTCTCCCGTTTTTTCCACATTCTCCTATTGGTCTTAGCGTGATAAAATATAGCCTATAGCTTTCCTCAATAAATGGGCTATCTAACACTGAAAGAATTTTTCAAATCGGACCAGTAGTTCCTGAGATTGGCGCGTTCAAACGCCCTTTCAAATAATTTTCCCCGTTTTTTCCACATTTTCCTCTATTTATTCGCTCCTATTAGTCTTAGCGCGATAAAATATAGCTTTCGCCTCGATAAATGGGCTATCTAACACTGAAAGAATCATCAAAATCCGTTGCGTAGTTTTAAAGATTAAAGGGAACAAAGGGACATGAGGGAAAAAAAGCGGCCTTGTTTTATAATATGTATAGATATTTTTAAATGGGTAGTTATTATTACAAAAGATTTATACTAGACAAGGTAGTATTTGCTTGCTCCTCGTTTAAGTTTTCAGTGACGTAGTTTCGCTACTGTGTGTGCGCGTACTACACTGATGTTTGCTAAATACAGGTCCGTGGTTTATGTGTTTTCGCTGTTTAAATAGTGAACGGTTGAGCTTGAAATTGTTTGCCGTTCGAGACAAACAGAAAGATTTTAAGTTGTTTTGTATATTCTCATCTCTCGTGCGCCTCAGCATCATTTTATTTTAGCCTACCGTTTAGAAGGTATTGTAATGTGTACTTTGTATTCAAATAGTCCTGCTCGAAGGACCAATTCAGAAGTGGGATACATTCATGTATTACTTTCTGAATTGAATGTACTATTACGCTTGCTATACTTCGAATTCTTAATTTAAATAAATATTTTCCATTCTGAAGATATAAAAATGTCTCTCGGCTAAAGCAAAAAATGGAATGGAATTTTTTATCTCCGATGTAAATTCGAATTAGATGGAGTATTGGAGGCTTAAAACAACTTCCAACTAATCCCTGTCAATATCGGTCGTAATTTAGAGTCGTCGATGCGTTTGATACGGTTGGAGCCGGGCCAAGCGCGGTCGGCTACTGACACGGATTTCAGCTTCTACTTAGTACTTGTTTATGGCTCCACATTTTGTTTACGTCTGTGTTGACATAATGATAGGTTCTCGACGAATTTCGAATAGCGGCCAACGGTTGCACAAGTGGTTTGAAGCAGATGATTCGTCTCGATATAGGTGCCCCATATTAAAGTAACGAGGTTTAAATAAAAGGCATTATACAGGGTGTAACAAAACTAAGTGATAATACTTTAGGGTGTGTATGTGTTCCTTGTCAAGAGTTCAATGTGAAAGTAGCAGCGCTGAAAGAGCAATTTTTTGTGATTTGTATGAGCAAGCGCCCCAGCGTCACGAGTTTCCCCATACAAAAGTAAAAGAAAAATTTCAGCGCTGCTACTTTTACAGTGAACTCTATACACTGGACTCTGCATACACCCTCAAGTATTATCACTTAGTTTTGTGACACCCAGTATATACCAATTTACAAGTTTTGGAACGGGAGCCAGCCCACTCATAATTTACGATAATATCCGTTCAATTTTACTATGATAAAGGATAAAGGATAAAGGATAAAGGATAAAGGATAAAGGATAAAGGATAAAGGATAAAGGATAAAGGATAAAGGATAAAGGATAAAGGATAAAGGATAAAGGATAAAGGATAAAGGATAAAGGATAAAGGATAAAGGATAAAGGATAAAGGATAAAGGATAAAGGATAAAGGATAAAGGATAAAGGATAAAGGATAAAGGATAAAGGATAAAGGATAAAGGATAAAGGATAAAGGATAAAGGATAAAGGATAAAGGATAAAGGATAAAGGATAAAGGATAAAGGATAAAGGATAAAGGATAAAGGATAAAGGATAAAGGATAAAGGATAAAGGATAAAGGATAAAGGATAAAGGATAAAGGATAAAGGATAAAGGATAAAGGATAAAGGATAAAGGATAAAGGATAAAGGATAAAGGATAAAGGATAAAGGATAAAGGATAAAGGATAAAGGATAAAGGATAAAGGATAAAGGATAAAGGATAAAGGATAAAGGATAAAGGATAAAGGATAAAGGATAAAGGATAAAGGATAAAGGATAAAGGATAAAGGATAAAGGATAAAGGATAAAGGATAAAGGATAAAGGATAAAGGATAAAGGATAAAGGATAAAGGATAAAGGATAAAGGATAAAGGATAAAGGATAAAGGATAAAGGATAAAGGATAAAGGATAAAGGATAAAGGATAAAGGATAAAGGATAAAGGATAAAGGATAAAGGATAAAGGATAAAGGACATCAGGCTTGTTTGACAAAATTGTTAACTTAATATGGACATAATATGAACACTGAGTTAATGTATGAAAAGTTATTTAGCAGACTGCAGACACGAAAAACTGTATAGCGGGAATAACATAAAGAGATCACATAAAAAAATATACACAGACAACGATCGCGTCACAAAAAAAAAGAAAATAAAAAAAGCGCGAAAATTTTAAATTGACATTTTATTTTAGCTCGTTTTATCTCGTTTTCAGGAATTACTGGTGACTCTGTCGACGCTGCTGCGAGGGTCTGTGTACGAGCGGCTGCGCTGGGCGTTCCGGCTGTACGACGTGGATGGAGATGGAGCCATCACGCGACAGGAGCTGGCGGAGGTGGTGGTGGCCGTCCACGAGCTGCTGGGAAGGAGGGCGCCGCCGGGATCCCCGGCTTCGAGGCTCGATGACGCTAAGGCTAATGAACAGGTACCTGGTACAGTCATGCTGGAGGAGTAAATAAAACTTCAGTCACTCGACCAAGCGACTTATGGCTGTTTTCTGAGAGGGTAGTATCAAATCGGGTTTTAAAAGTTTTTTTATATTCCATCTACAGGTCTATCTAAATCGATTCTGCAAATAATAAGTAAATATATTTTAGGTTTTTCTCTCAGCTTGTTTATGAGCTCATTACCAGCTCAGCCAGCTCAGTACGCCCCAGACGAAAAACCTACCTATCTATTGACCAGTCTTCTTTGACCAGCCCAGTAGACTCCAGTAGACCAGCCTTCCCATCAGCTATTTCACCAGCCTTCCTCGTTGTTTCCAGGTGGACCGCGTGTTCCGGAAGCTGGATCTGAACCAGGACGGCGTGATCACGATAGAGGAGTTCCTGGAGTCGTGCCTCAAGGATGACGTCATCACGCGCTCGCTGCAGATGTTCGACACAGCGCTATGACGTCAGAGTGACGCCGCGCACGAGCGCATCCCTAGGTATGCACCCTGTATACTTAGGTTAAGCAAAAAAAAGGTAAAGATTTTGTTATTACTGAAGTCCTAAAGCTTATCGCACATTTGTCAGCACCGTACGGGTCGCACGCATCGAACGCACCGCATAGTAGGAATACGAAATGCGGCGCGTACGATGCGGACGAATGTGCGAGGATTCACATCATTAATTCATACAACGAATTCTAAAATGCGGCGCGTTCGGCTCGTGCGTGCTGATAAAGGGGCGATCACCATAAGAATAAGGACATTAATTATGCGCTTTCGTTTACTCATGAATGTAACTTGTAACCTACTGCACCAAATGATGCCGTCGTATCGCTTCAAAAAGTCGCCGTGTACTGAGGCCCTTAGACTTTATATTAGCGTATTACGTAAGAATGAAGACTAAATTGTGCTCATTTTTATGATCATCATATTTCATTAAAAAGTTCATGAAAATAGTATATATTTTTTATTTGCAGGGTAGTTGTGAAACGCCCCATCTACCGACACGAGTGTCAATGTCACATGAACGGGTTCTTCCACAAGATAGCGGCGGCGTGCCTGTCGCGCGCCGCGCAGTACATGCGACATGTCGCCGTGCTAGAGAACTTCTACAACCGCATCGTCAAGCCGCGGATACGCAGCGTTTTGTATCTTAATTTCTAATATCGAATCCAACATTTTTAAATTTAAATAAACTTTTCAAAATAACAGTAATGTCGGTAGGTACTCAAAAATTTTTTTTCAAAAGCACAGGAAAGTGGTGTTGCTACTCTAAAAACAGCAACTTTCGAAAATAACTTTTGAATTTCAAACAATCGATATTTTGTTTGCCAATATTATTCTGTTCTTGCTACCTGTATAAAGTAATAATGTTGTATCAAGCTGCAAATAAGGACAACATTAAAGTACTTTTAGTTGAACAATGTAATTGTAGTACAGTGCATAAACTTTTTCTGCCTCTGATTCGTTATATCTTTCTTTTAAAAACTAGGCTGGTATAAATAGTCAGTACTCAAGATGCATCTCGGTCTCAAGACACGGTTCAGGCTCTGTGATTGGTTGGCTGTCAAAATTTGGACCAATCACAGAGCCGAACCGCGTCTTGAGTAGGGGTCGCAATACCGGATCATTTAAGCAAAACCGGTATTTTCGGTATTGGCTCCAGACCAATACCGGTAATCCGGTATTTTCGATATTTCCGGGGTTTAAGCTAAAGTTGTTAAGATCTCACATATTTTAAATAACATAAACTGTTATTATTGGTATCCAATAGGTAAGCAAAGAAATAGAGTTTAATACGTCTTGCTTATAATGTTATTTTATTTCTACAAATACATAATATTTCGATGTTGTATAGAACTTGGCACTCATTAAGATCTCAATTCTTTTGTGCAGCGAAGCCCACAGCCAGGCCTAATTTTTATATTGAACTTGACTTTTTATATAAAATAAGGGGGCAAACGAGCAAACGGGTAACCTGTTGGAAAGCAACTACCGTCGCCCATGGACACTTGCAACATCAGAAGTGCTACAGGTACGTTGCCGATCTTTTTAGAGGAAATACGCTCTCTTCTTGAAGGTTTTCAAACATTTCAAATCGTCTTGGCCCGGAAATACTGCTAGGTGATAGTTCGTTCCACAGTTTTACAGTGCGCAGCAGAAAGTTACGCGAAAAACGCACGGTGGAGGACTGCCACTCATCAAAGTGATGAGGATGGTATATTTTTCGCGTGTGAGCGATGGTGAAAAATTGCAGGAGGTATGATTCCGAAAAATTATTCAGAGTACTCCCCGAGATACAACCGATAGAGTATGCAGAGTGAAGTTACATCTCGGCGTGATTCCAAGGGGTCCAGCCTGTTTGAAAACACTATGGACGTCAACAATTCGAGCGGCCTTCGTTGGATACGATGCAGAGGGAGCAGTTGGTATTTTGGCGCCCCCTGCCCAAGGATGAGAACAGTAGGTATTCCATATGAGGCCGAACCTGCGTCTTGTAGAGTTGTAGGCGTTGGTCCGGACCGAAATACTGTCTCGCTCTGTTAAGAACACCAAGCTTCTTCGAGGCTAACTTTGGCCTTGCCCTCTAGATGATATCGGAACTGGGACTTCGCTCGATATGTTTATCCCTTGTATTTCAATTCTAGGGGAGATTGTTAAAGAGAACGAGGATATATGGACCATTGATGACTTTTTAGTGGTAAACCTTGTAATGCTTTGTGTCTTGGCGGGGTTGAATTTGACTAAGTTACGTCTAGCTTTTTTTGCTTCTCCAATGAATTCTCTATTTTATACACAAAGTTCGTTTTCGACTCTCAATGACGGAGAAATATGAGATATCAGCATCAACAGACTGAGTTTCCAAGCATTAATTGTCAACTGCGACCTTTATGCTTCTATCTGCTAAGAAACTTTTGACCCACTTGCATAATGTCTCGGGGAGCCCGTATGATATCAGCGCTTTATGCCAAATCCCAAACCCGAACTTCGCAATGTCCAAACCAAGTCCATTCTAGGGTCGAGTTTAACGCAAAGAGCTTACCCAGAAGATCGGCTTTGTCTTTTGCGTCGTGGGTAAACGATCCATTTCCTACGTGTAGGTAGGGATGGCTTGCAGAAATTCCCTTCAATAGCTTTGGCCAACGACCAGAAATACACGGGTTCCCGAGGGGAGGCACTCTGAGTCTCTTACTAATTCTATTGACGTGCTGTTTCTTTGCCCGAGTGTTCTCTCTCTTGAGAGACCTAGAGGCAAGGTTGTAATCCATTTTATATGTGTTGGTATTATTT